>MEHQ01002986.1:788378-822501 GCA_008828725.1 Saccharina japonica | reverse complement strand
CCCCCCCGCCCCTTAATTGTTTTGGACTTTCTTTTTTTGCGCGTTCTTTTCTTCGTTTGGGCACGATGGTTGGGTTGGTTTGGTTTAATCCACAATGTTTTTGTTTGTTTGTTTGTTTGTTTGCGTCAGGCGGGCGTTGGTACACTCCAACGCTCCGGTAACACACAAGGTTAAGCATGAGGACGAGCTGAGGGCCATCACCGCGAAGCTTATCAAGATCGAGAAGCTCGAGGTCAGTCACACCTTCAAGAAAGCGTCCTACGATAGAGGTATACTATTAGACTATTGCGGGGGGACCATAGTTAATAGGACCTATGGTGCACACAAAAACCTATATGTTTACCTATTTTTACTGGTAATATTTGGTCCTATTTACTGTAGACCTCCGTAATAGCACTTTATGGCTGAAATATTTTCTGAATTGACCTAATAACGCCTTTTTAACCCCTTATCCACTTAAGAACTGGTCCCACGTTTTTGGGGACAAACTACTTGGAATTAGTGTGGTTTTTTTTCCAGTTCTGAATGAGTTAAGAACCGGTCCCCCGTTTTTGGGTACAACTTACTTGGAGTTAGTGTGGGTAAGCCCAACAGCGTCGGAATGCTATTTTTTTTATTTTGCAATTTTCTTTTCTTGCGTATACCTAGGATAGAAATTGTTTGTCGGGTCGCACTTTGATTTTTTCTTGAGAATCATTTTTTGGCTTACTGTTAGTATACACAGCTCCTTGAGTGACCAAACTCAGAACGAAATGGATGCACCTCTACAACGTGTAGCGCGTTTGTCAAAGCGGCTACTTTTTTGTTTATAGCATGCATCTCAACCAGCAGTCCAGTATTTTTACTACTGCTGTGGAGCATAGTAAACACTAGTAAACAGAACCTACGGTACACACACACAAAAACCTATATATTTACCTATTTTTACCAACAAAATTTGTTTCTATTTACTATGGCTTCCCGTAATCGTGTTGTACAGTATAGGACATCTAACTACTAATAAACAGGAAAGCTGGCCCAGACTGGATTTATTATTCGGGAGAGGGTGCTTTCTACACTAATAAGTATCAAGATAACGAAGTATCAAGATAACGAAGTATCAAGATAACGACTCTCGAATTTCGTATTCCCCTGTAACTATCAGCCTGGCTTTCTTGTTAGCTCCTGCTTATTATTACACCAATAGGCGTGCCAACCGAATGCACTGCAATTCCGACACACGCTCCCTGCGATGAATTTCCCCATGTATGATAGCAGCCCAGGCTGTTTTATTTTGCTTATTATGAATCCTCTTGAGAATCTATGTCAGCGAGGAAAATTGACGGGATGCGACGACAATTACAGGGGAAAAAAAACGGCCGCTGCGTACTTTGGGGGGTGACACATACAATGGTTGATGTCCCAGTTGTTACAACGCAGGTCGTTGTACTGCTGGCCGCTCACGCCCCTCGTGGAAGGTCGATTTCGCCTCTCCGAAGTGGGGCGGCGAATTTGTTTTTTTTTTCGGCAATGCACCCTTGGGTGATTGATCCTTTTTTTAACCAACATTTTGTCCTCCCACTTTTTGCCCTCCTTGCTTGGTTGCTGTCGACCTGCTCAAACGAAGGCTCTGAACTGCCTCGCTCAAAATAGCGACAGGCCGACGGCAGCAAGCGGTCGGTGCCCCCGCGCCCCCTTCCCCACCCTCGTGCTCAATAGCGCTCGTCCTGTGTACCGCGTACATGTATAAAATCTATACCGGTGAACCTAATCGCATAGCCCCCCCCCCAAAAAAACAACAACGAAATCATTGATTAATTTGTATGTACACGTACAGGTATTGCATACCATGAGGACCATAGTAAATAGAACCTATGGTACACACAAAAAACTATATATTTGCCTACTTTTACTAACAATATTTGGTCCTATTTACTAGTGTTTACTATGCTCCTCCGTAATAGTCCCCCCCCCCCCCAAAAACATCATTGATTCATTTGTATTTACACGTATCATATATACGAGTATTGCATACCAGTACCATTTTTTTTTTTTTTTTTTTTTCGCGTCTCGCAAGTCTACCCGCGGCAGACTGCTTACGATCGACGAGGTGAAGCAGGTGGGCGGGAAGGACGAGCTGTTGGAGAGGGCCTCCGTCTTAGAAGCGGACTCGCGCGGCTGGTTCGAGGAGGACGAGGAGTTCGCCACTCGTCTCGCCGAAGTCAGGCAAGTCGAAACAAATGATGGGGACCCCAAGTATTTTGCTACTACAGGTAGGTACCCCAGAGGGTACCCTATACAAGAGAATAGTACAGTTAACCCCTTGAGAACTGGTCCCACGCATTTGGGGACAAACTACTTGGAATTAGTGTGGGATAAGTTTTTCAGCTATGAAAGGGTTAAGGGAGACCAAAAATCGGCTGGATCCACCTACGCTAAACCCATATATGTGGATAATAGAGAAGGCCATTAATAGTTAACAGCGTTGTTTTCGGCCTGTATATATATATACCACACCTACCGCTTTAAATAGGGGTACCCACTGTATAACAATGCAAGTATTATGCCCACGCATAAACGCCAAGGTTCGGACAGATTGCGATTTAGAAAATGATTGATGAGATCGTTGTACGGATCCTACGTATGCCTGCTGTTGTGCGATTGTGTGTCGAGCTTTGGGTTTCAACATACCTGGAAGGCGGATTGCGATTTATGAATTGATTGATCGTATCGTGTCAGTAGTGGACAAACACTGTTAGTGGATCTTCCTAAGGTAGCTAATTAGGCACTCTGATTGGCCAAGCAAGCACTGACCACTGGCATAGGGTTCGGGTTAGGGTTAGGGTTCGATCTGAGGGTCAACATTACTACTACCAAGACAAATACCCCCATTATAAAGATCCACTATCACCCTTTGTCCACCCCTCGTATCGTGTACAGATCTTACGTATACCTGCTGTTGTGCGATTGTGTGTCGAGCTTTGGGTTTCAGCATTCCTGGAAGGCGGTTGTTGGCTTCTCGAGTGAGGAACGAGCCTAAAAAAAATCAGGTTGAGCTACCCGTACCGTAGCTCGCGTCCTATCTACGATAGAAACTTGTACAAGGCTCCACTTCGGGGTGTGGTTGACTCGAAATCCCGGGAGTGTCACAAGTTGAAAACGGGAAGAACACAGGCGTTCCTGCGTATAGGAGCGTATGTATGTTGGGTTCGCTGGAGATGTACTGCTGCTGCTGCTGCTGTGCTGTGCTGTTTCGCTGCTGTGCAATGCGCGGGTACACTTCAGAGGAATTGTGGGTTGGAATCGTCCAGCTTGTGGTACAGGGTGGTATGCACACACGCGCTCGCACAGAAATCAGCGCTCGTAGCTATCGTCAACATGTAAGCACGGCTGGTGTTACAGCCACAGCGTCAAAAGTTGAAGCTTACCGTGTGATACAGATACACAACAGCAACACACAGCACATCACAGTAAAACATACCTGGTATGTATGTGTGTATGTATGTATGTATGTATGTACGTAATGAATGTATATAATGTATATCCGACTGCGCAAGTAGTGCTGCTGCTGCTGCTGCTGCTGCTGCTGCTGCTCGCAGCAGCAGCAGCACCGCCTAGAACCCGCGAGCAGGATACGAAGCAACTTCCAATGCTCCTATCAACCGACCCCAGAAAGAGCACACACGACTACAAACTCGATCCGACTGACGATAGGGAAGGCATCCAGACACAGACACACCCCGTCGAGTTTGTAGTGGGTCGGAAACCGACCTTTTCGATCCTCCCAATCAGACGGCATAATAATTCGCCCAATAGTACTGCTACTGTATGAAAAACGCTCGGGTAGCAGGTGTACAATGAGGAATAGCAGCAGCCTCAACAACATAATTTATAGACACAGCAGCAGATGCACATACCAGGTACGTATTTAAAGTACCGAAACATAGTACCGAAATAAGCATACTCGTTTGCTAGGATACGAACAGAAACAACAAACATCAGTAGAACACTGCTGTGTACCACGCACGGACGATACATAAGTCAATACATTATATCAAATATGATACTATGTTACTGCTTTGGTACTGGTACTGGTACTGGTACGTACCGTGTATCAGCAGTAAGTAGTCTATACTAATCCGGGTTCGTCGTCGACATAAAAAACGGAATCTTGGATCATGCGTGTTGCGTATAAAAACAAAAAACATAAACATGTGCTCTCCATCACCATATTCTTGGTAATGTTTTAGCGTCCACCGCCCGCATGTTCACGCCACTGGCGCACGCGAGGTCCTGCCCGGTACGAACCAGGCCGGCGGGCACGATAACGGATACATCGCCCGAAGACGTTCTCACTGCCTCTCGAGAAAAAGTCCCGACACGCTCCTGAGGGGCTGAGGGGCGCATGCGGTAGATATTTTGTGGGTCGCAAGGTCCAAACAGGGAATCATCCCGCACGGGACTGTCAGGAAATAGGACGTACGTACTCGTACGTATGGCGAGCCTGTGACAAAGAGCCATGAAATCCTAAAAATAATGCACCCCCGTGAGACACGGGTTGGGCACGGCCGAGGCCGCCCTTGGCAGAATATGCAGAGTAAGAGTCAGGAGAGCACGATGAGGAAGTTGCGGACCGCCAGACGGACCTCAACCTCATCGCGAGATATTGCGAAAATGGCTCCATTTTTCGTGCAAGAAATGCTGAGAAGCGTTCACAAAGCACCTGCAGTTTTATACATGTATTAATAGTTGTTAGACCAATGCCAATGGGAAAGCAAAGTTACCCTAAAAGGTTTGAATTCCTGAGATCCCCGCCAGATTTTTCCAGAACAAGCTTGCTATGGGACCGATTATTACAACGGAATATTCCCAACTTTTGGAAAAGCCCGAAAAAGGCAATTCTCAAGCCGATGTTGGGACAAGATCGGCTTGAGAAAAACTCAGGCGAATGTTAGTTCGAAGCGGCGAGATTCCGAGTCCTCGACAGACATGGATCGACGAAACCAACGACTGCGTCATGAATTCTG
This sequence comes from Saccharina japonica, assembly GCA_008828725.1. NCBI lineage: Eukaryota > Phaeophyceae > Laminariales > Laminariaceae > Saccharina > Saccharina japonica. The sequence goes on along the minus strand of MEHQ01002986.1, from coordinate 817,495 downwards.
AACGCGGTGCGCTCGTTACGGGCTCCGACCCATCCTAGGGTCACCGTGTTCACACGATGGCCGGTGATATGTGGCGGGCGCTGGCCAGGCGTCTGATAAACAAACAATTGACTGCTGGTGTGCATAAAACAGATGACAAAAATTCTCGATCCGTCTCAAATGGCAAAAAATAGTTTTTTTTTCGGGTTTGGGAGAAGAGCGTAGGACGCCGCCGGCAATCTCTCGCCTCCTAGACCATGGATCCACCTTATACCTTCGAGGCCGTCATCTACACTCGTTGGCCTTGCCCGACCCGAAGCGGGTTGGCCGTGGGCTGAGTCTATGTCGAGATCGAAGGTCTATCGTCGCACGAGCTGATTTTTATCGGGGTGTTGACGAATTGCAACTAGAAAAAGCAAAGTGCGCCGCCTGCAGCCGTTTGAAAAATAAAAAGAGAAAATCAGACATTTTTTCCCTTTTTTTCCACAGCGGCGGTACGAGCGGATCTTCAGCCTGAAAATTCCAGGGAAATATTTCCAACATCGCTTTCAAACATCGCTTTCCCATTGGCATAGGTCTACCATTGGCGTTTTTTTTTGGGGGGGGGTATTTTCCTTTTTTTTGGTATTTTTGTTTCCTTTAATTTTGGTTCTTTTCGTTTCGTTTCGTTTCGTTTCGTTTTGTTTCGTCTCGTCTCGTCTCGTTTCGTTTTGTTTAATTCCATTTCATTTCGTTTTTGTTTTTGTTCAGGAAGCAAGGACAGCGAATGGCTGCTAAAAAAGCTCCTGCCGGAAGCAAAGGCGGTAAGGGCGGCGCCTCCGCCAGCTCCGCCAAGAACCGCGGACGAAGTGGAGTCGGTGGCATGGCCATGGACACGGACGGTTGGAATAAAGTCAAAAGGTGAAAACTGGAAAAGGGCAAAAAAAAAAATCGAAAAACAAAAACGAAAAACAAAAAAGGTACGTATGCGTGTATGTTTCGTATACTTCCAAGTGTGTATACATATGTATTCGAACTACGTAGTGCTGTAGTAGGGGGGAAAAAAAAAATATGAGGGTTACTTCACGCGTTTTGAGACGCGTAAACATGCCGTTCTCTCTCTGACAGTAAACTAGTCGACAGTAAACCCAACATGCGGTCGGGCTGGCACGCTTTTAGAGTTTGATCTCGCTCTCACCCCCTCCCGTCCCCTCCCCCCCCTCTCCCGCCCTGCTCACAGGTAACCCCCGTCTCGTGGCGCTAGGCTTTTGATGTCGCGGGTTCACACCTGACCGTCGATACGCGACTCGCTTGGGAATACGGATGATTGGGGATATGGATGTTCGCGTTATACGTTATATATATGGGGAACCTTTTGGCCGTTCCGGGTAATTCTTGGGGGTTCGTTATGTGGATGTCGGCGTTGCGTTAATATGGGAACAACTTTTGACCGTCTCAAGTCATTTCTCGAGGAGTTGGTTTTGTTTATTGGTTGGTACGTACCAGGTAGGTGTTTTTTTTTTCTCGGGGTTTCGTTTTTTGTTTTGGTGAAATGCCGCGTCTCAAAACGACGTTTCAAGTATAAAGTGTGACGCTGCAAATCGCAAGTACCTGGTAGTTGCTTTGACGGTTCCGGTTATTTGTTGAGGAATTTGCGTTTTTGTTTTTGTTTCGGGATGTGTGTTCTTGGGGTTTCGTCGTCTTGTTGCGCGGGGTATCATACGTCTCACGTCTCAAGAACGACATTGTTCAGGTTGTGGAAGCTGCAAATTTGACGGGATGTATATTCCAAAAGCGACGCTCAAGTACAATATGTGGCGCTACCAATCGCAAAATTACTTGTAAGGCAAGGCGGTAGGCGATATTTCCCCCGTAGTAGCGAGAATGGGGGGGGGGGATCCGTGCTCTCAGAGTTCGGACTGTGAAAAAAACATAACATTTGCCAATGACGATATTCCGATACGCTACCTCGTATGTACGGCATCCGGGATTTTTTCCGAACCATATTTCGAGATTTTCCAAGTGGCAGTCGGGCAATCGTTTTGAGCGGACTTTTTCGATGGAATTTATCAGGGCATTCGGTCTCAAAAACCTTTTTACCGGAATTTTTGGCAGCAATATGCTATCCGGGCAACTTTTTCCAACCGGAAATTCGGTATCATCGCATTCGGTCAGCTTTTCCGAAAGCGATTTCAGCAATCGCCAAGTCGGTCAATTATTCCACGGGAGGTTTCGGCATGGTGGGTGCTCGGTCAGTTTGCGAAAGGAGATTTCGGGCATGATGGCCTTCGCACAACTTTTCCAAAAATGGAGAATTCTGGCGCCCGGGCAACCTTTTTTCTTGTTTTTTTTTTTACAAATCAAGAAAACACTTCATCAGCTGTGGATTCGAGAAATGAAATGTGTTGGAAAACCATGTTTGCACGCTATATACGTGTGCGATAGACGGCGCCCAACGGCCAACGGTGTCCGAAGGCGGCTATAGGGGCATGGCAGCCTCTGCTTCGTACGCCGACTGCGGACCGTGAGCGGCTGCCCAAAAAAGCCGCTGGGCGCGCGGGTTAACGGGCCCGTTGCGGCCGAGGGGGAGGAGGAGGAACAGCTCGCAGAAGAGTGAAATCATTCAGAGATTCTCGCGGGAATTCTTGTCTTGCGTTACTATTTATAACACCAATCCTATCGTTTCGGTGTTTTACATTTCCTTGTTGTCCTGCTTGCAAAATACACCCGCTGCTTCTTTTTGTCGCCCGCCACACCGAAAAGCAATTATTAGTATGTACCGTAGAAGGACAAGCAATACGGTGACTGGACAAGTCGGCGGGCAATACGTACGAATTTCGGCATATCGAAAGTTTTGGACACGATATCCAACGCTAGGAGCCACACAATACAGTTGGATTGGAATTCCATGCATATCTTACAACGTTATTCGTTGCATACCCTGGGCGCAAGAGGTTGATATGGAGATATGTAGGCATACACCTTTTCTCTAGAGTTAGTTTTCGAGTAGTGTTTGTAGAGCTCTCAAGTGACGGATTGAGCCTCGAAAAAAAATCAGTATAGGTGCACCCCCCTCTACCGCTTGCATGCGTCAACACGCCTCGGCTGTGAGACAGTTCGGTAAATGTATTCGACACATCCTATATTTGCAAGCCGCATTCAGTATACCCTGATATGTACCAGGTACGTGATGATTCTGAAGACCAGATACTTCGGTCGCGCGATACGGACCAGGTATCTGGGTGTGTGTACGACATGACCTTTTCCTGAGAGCACGAGGTTTCGGCATGATGGTGGCTCCTGGGGCAACGTTAACGTTTCACACACACGCACGCATACCGGACAGATCACCGATCCCAATTTCCATGTCTATGCATTTCAGGGAAGATAGACCCCCAATCTGTGCTATGTCTGATCTACAGCAGCAGTTGTTGTTGTTGTTGTCTTCACATTAAAAACCGTGCCGGTCTCTCTATCCAGTACCTCCATCTGTCCGTACTAATCCAACACTTGACACGGTCGATTCCCGTGGTCACAGGCTAACTTACCCAAAAAAAGGTATACTTACAAGTAGATAATTTTGCGCGAGTGGGACGAGCCGAATGATGCTGCAAGGTCTGTGAAATAGCACACGTTTCCTGGGTTGGGTTTGTATGTAATGTCCCTTGCACAACATCTCGTAGCTACATATCTGGTACATACATACTAGGATCTACCCTAGGTGGTCTGACACGTTCTACGATAGAGGTGCACCATGTTTTCTCTGAGCTCCTCACTTAAGGAGCGTCATACCTCACCGAAAAAAAAAACGATTTTGGAGGAAAATAAAAGTGCTGCCGGATGCGAAATCTCATGACCGAAGTATACTCTGAAACAGCACTCGTCACAAAAATGAAAGTCTGACGAATTTGGGTTAAGGAGCCCGATCGTTCAGAAAACGATTCAGCCAAAAAAAGGTATACCTCTATCGTAGCACGCGTCGTCTACTTTGTAGATAGGTCGTGATCTCTCCGATGAGTGCAAGGTTCCTGCTGAAATACGTATATATGAAATCTCTTAACACGACCCCTCGATGGAGGTGGCAACGGTAGACAGATGGCTGCTGGTGGCACTGCAGTACGAATCATACTAGAATATAACACGACACCTAGATGGAGGTGAGAACATTAGCTCTACTGTGCTCTGCGCAGCAACAAAAAACGAAAGCGCGACATGCTCATGGGCTGAGTACTAGCGCAAGTTGAAACAGCATTCAACAGGGACTCACGAGCTTCGCATAGTAAAATAAAATACGATGGTCCACACAGCAGAGACCCACGAGCTGCGTGGTCCAAACACCGCACAGCAGATATAGAAGTGGGAACTCAAGACGTACGTTATTTAGTTATCCCGTTTCAAAATATCTCAAGAGAAAAACTCAAGAAGCCGATTATAAAACAAATTGCTCAAGAGGCTCTTTTGAACGACGGGACCGGAGGTTGCTGGCCGGCGGGTTCGAAGCAACCGACAAGGGGGTGGGGTCGCTCCAAAAACAACACGGAGAAGAACATACCGCTGCACACGCGGGGGGGGGGGGGGGGTCATCTGTTGCTTGCCTTAGTCGTTTGACCATTGGCCACGCATTCCTTTCGAGACGGAGCACCGTTCCTACTCCGAATACAGACATGTGGCGACACTTTCAACAGTTGGGCGCTGATTACGGTGTTTCCATGTATTACATAGAAACGTGAGAGGGGGGGGGGGGCGTACTCGTTTGTTTTTGGCTTAGTCGTTTGATCATCGACCGTGGGGGGGCATGGTCGTTCCAAACAACCCTTTTCCCGCACCCAAACGCCATGCCAAGATAATAGAAAGCCTGCTCTCCCACCGCTACAACAACAGTCAAGCAAAACTTAACTTGCCACACTACTACTTCTGCTGTAGTGTCGCTGTCGACTATCACCCCTTCCTCGTTGCGAAGCTCGGGGATTAACCCGGGATGTCCCTTGACGACCGCATGCCTTTTGTGGTGCGAAGGCAATAGAAAGGACTCCTCTGCCCTTCATCTACTGGCACAAAAACAGCCAAGCACAATGAATAATAACCCTCGCATATTATCATGCTATAAGAGTGTCCATGCCGATTGAAGCCAATTGATTGCAAAACCTGGGCAGAGCCCGGAACACCCCTTACGAAGGACGACCACTTTCTACATGTGTCTCCTTGGTGCGGCGACGAGGTGATTCGGATATTACAGAATACGAAGATGTATCGTAGCTACCCATGCTATCATACATGTGCGCAGGGTCTACGAACGTAGCAGGGTGTACGCGTGGGGTTCAAGCGGCCGGACGCTAAACACCGCAACCTGGTGCAAGGGGGACGGCAGTCAGCCGCTATCATACCTAATAAATCCAAGATTATGTGGGCGTACAGACACGAGGGGACGGGGGGGGGGGGAAACACATTTGTTGCTTGCCTTAGTCATTTGACCATTGACCACGCATTCCTTTCGAGACGGAGCACCGTTCCTACTCCTAATAGAGACGAGGGGGGTCAGTTATCTTGGGAGTCGGGCACCACCCTTCGTGTCTATTCCTTACGGCCCGAAAAACGAAAGCAAGATGACCCAATCAATGTCACGTGTCACTCATGAAGTCCATGTCCATGTATATCACAAGGTTTCACACGTATTTCGCATCTCCTATCGTAAACGAGGGCATGCTCGAATACTCGCTTGGTGTTTGCCTGCATCTCGGAAGGCGCGCAATTTCCGAGAAGTGGACTTCCTACCCTCCCGATAGGCGGGTCCAGGAAGCGGATACACATGGAGGGAAATAATACCCGCTACGTAGAGCTCCACAAACAAAACCTGCAACGAACTCAGGTTGGGCCCAAGGTGGTGAGTGGTGAGGAGATTCGAGACCCTTAGACCAGCCATCGCACCATCGGCGTCCTGCGAATAAAATCGAAAGGATCCCTGCCACTAAAAACAGCAGCCAAGCATAACAACCACAATATCTACTGTAAACCTACGTACTGCTGTTGTTTCAGTGCCGTTCGTTGCCGATAATGGCCACTTTTGCGAAACCCGGGGGTGAAGCCGGGATGTCCCCTGTCGGGTGACGACCACTTCGGTCAACAAACCCGTCGGTGTCGTGCGAAGACAACATCAAGCTCCTGCCCTCTTCAACTCCAACAACAACAACAGTCAAGCACAAACAGTATCGATTAAGGCCACTTGGGAAACCCGGGGATGAACCCGGGGGGTCCCCTGATGGTTGGCGACCAACATGGTTTTGGGTGCACCCGGGGTGTCATTATTCCACTGACGACTGACGACCACCCGACGACCAATCCTTTTCGGGGATGAACCCAGGGTTTCTCCGGATAACTACAGCAGACGACCAAGCAATGTTCTTTGGGGATTAACCGTGGATGTTCCATGGCGGTTGGTGACCAAACGCTGACGTTCTCACCCAGCGGTCGGTGTAATTATATGTACTTCGCCGAAATTTACAACGAGGTCAAACGCTGGGGCACACCCTTTCCCGCCTCGCAACGAACACACACACACATGTACACGCACACGAACACAAAAAAAAGAAGGAAAAAAAAAACGCGAACACGGAACACTTCGTACGAACGACAATACCGCCGGCAAACACAGCAAAAATGTCCTTATTTACCAGCAGAAGAACCAGCAGCAGCAGCAGTGGCATCAGCAGAAGCATCAACAACAGCACAATAGCAGCAGCAGCAGTAGTGCAACAGTGCACAAGAATCAGCAACAGCGGCAACAGAAGCACCAATGAAGCGTCAGCATCAGCACAGCAGCAGCAGCACCCGGCGAAGCATAGCCAGCAACACAACCAGAAGCAGCAGCAGCAGCAGCAGCATCCGCAACAATATAACATCAGCGAGAAGCATCAGCCGGAGCACGAACCAGCAGCATCAGCAGAAGCATCAGCAGTGTCAGCAGAATGACCCGTAGTGTCAAAACCGAAGCATCACCAGTAGCATCAGCATCAGCAATACAAGCAACACCGCAACAAACAGCAGCCGCACCACCATCAGCAGCAACAGCAGCAACAGCACCACCAGCAAGTGGCCTCACCCCCCCCCCCGACCACTGAACCCTCTCTCTTCTGTCCCACTCCACCCCCCCCTTAAAAAATAAATCTCGGGTCAGAAAACCTGTGCAGCAAAAAAACAAAACAAAGAGAATAGAGCTAGCGGACGACAACGACCCCGCCCCCCCCCCACTCCACTCCCAACCACTACCACAACCACGACCACCAAAGCTTATTACAGCAGGAGACCTGTCTATACAGGGCGCGTCACGGTCTCATTCGGCCTAAAAATAAATAAATAAATGCCAAAGTGTACGGGTACTTCATTTTCATGCATGGTCCTAGCGGTATGGCCATAGACCCTCACATCCCTGGGGGGGGGGGGCGAGGCAGTCAGTCAAACGGGCCAAACCACGGTCTCCAAGAACCTTTGTAATATGTGTCGTGTATAAAAATGAGGCCGTCAGTCAAAGCGTCAAGGCTGTCAAGGATCCCTTTTCCGCCTAAATATGCTAGGTTTCAGTGTAGGGGAGGGGGGCGGGCGGTCCGTCAAGAGGTCAAACCGCGCCAAGGCATCTTTGGCCAAGATATACTAGTTTTAGTGTAGGCGACGCGGTCCGTCTAGGGGTCAAAACACGTCAAGGCCGTCAATGACTCTTTAGACCTAAATATACTAGTTACGCGAGGAGGGGGGGTGCGTACTCATGTCGTGCACGGCCGTAGTCGAATGGCCATAGACCCTCGCATCCCTACAATGCCGGGACGGGGCATGTCGGGTTTTCACCGACCAGGCAGACATTGCTATAATAGCACCAAGCGCGAAGCGCCGTGAGGTCTTCGGCGCGTCGCATGAAGGGTGAGCTACTAAGAACCGGGGGGGGGGGTCAAGGAGTCAGGACACGGCCTACTGTATTTGACCGCTACCCCCATCCCCTTCGGTGGTGTCCAGCCCCGCTCGGAGAGCACGCTGCAACGTCTGCCCGTAATCCTCGTTCGTGCCGACTGCTGACCCTCTTCCTCTCCCTCTCCCACCACCACCATCACCGCCGCCGCCACCACCACCACCACCACCACCACCACCATCGCCAGGGGTAGTCGAAGGGCGTCCTCCAAGCTCGGCCCCTGGGCGACGCTCTTCAAAAAATAGGTACCCCCTGTTTTGCGTGCGAGCGTGTGAGTGTGTATTGGATGCGGAGGGCGGGAGGGAGGGCGGGCGGGTATTCGTGAGCGAAGAGACTTGACCCATTCAGAACTGGAAAAAAATATCCCACACTAATCCCAAGTAGTTTTTCCCCAAATACGTGGGACCCGTTCTTGAGGGGTTAAGGAAGAATAAACGGCTGCGTTGGGAGGAGGAGGAGGCAGAGGAGGAAAGAGGAGGCGAGGAGCTTTGACACAAGTCGGCAGTCCTGTGGTTCGGAGGGAAGCTTACCACTTACACCGAGGGGAAAAAAGGTTGCGTTGACAAAGCACTGCGTACGATGCGACTATGCACCGCTAACCCTAAGTTTACTAACCCTAACGATAAACCCAACCCAACCAAGCAATGGTTAGGGTTTAACCCAATCAAGCAACGGATAGCGTTAAGCAATGGTTAGGGTTTTACAGGGGGTACCCCGACTCAAGACAGGGTACCCTATATAAGAGAGTAGTACGTACAGTTAGGAGAGACCAAATCGGCTGCCCCCGCCTACACTAAACCTATATATATATATCCCACTACCCACTACAGTACTGTGAATGAGAGAAAAGGCTAGATAAGAGAGCTGTTTTTTTGCCTGTACCACACCTAGAGTCTCCACTCTAGTCCTCTTCGTCTCGCACACAGTGCTGCCTCAACCATTAGCTCGAATAGCATGGTGCCGCAAGCTCTACGTGCTCACCAGCGAGAAAGCCAGGGTCATCGCATGGGCGCTCCTCGCCCCAAAAACATTCCAACAAATGCTTCTACACGTCGTCTATGAATAGTACAACAAGCAGCAGCAGCAGCAGCAGCAGCAGCAGCAGCAGCAGCAGCAGCAGCAGCAGCAGCAGCAGCAGCAGCAGCAGCAGCAGCAGCAGTGCAGCAGAGTATTTATAGCACTGGGGATGCACCTCGTACAGCAAACAGCAGTGCAGAGTAGAGTGGCACTTTGTACAGCAAACAACAGTGCAGAGTAGAGTAGAACTGGAGCCACCGTTAGAGACAAGTGGTTATTGCAATGCGGTAGTCAATATTACTTGCCACACGCCGTAGGAGGTTTATCAGATCATGTACATACGATATTCAGGGGGGTTGGGATTAAAGCAGTAACACAGTTCGCAAAAGGGGGAAGAAGCAGTATCTTGAGGAGAAGGCCCCTATATAAGGCCCTTTATTATGCATCCCTCCCGCGAGGGGAAGTTGGTCTGTTGGCTGGCGTTTCGGTTTTGACAAAAAAAAAACGTTCGTTGATTGGCGTTTTGTGATCTTGACGTTTCATTCACTACATTGGTTGGTTTGTGCTTCGCGATCTTGACTTTTTATTTTTACTACTCGTACATTGGTTGTTTTGGACTTCGCGATCTTGACTTCTCGTCCACTACATTGGTTGGTTGGTACTTCAACCCCCAGTTGACGTTGTTACCGCTTATTCGACCCCTATGGTTGAAGCTCGCTGTGTACGAGACGAAGAGGCACAACAGTAGTGGTCCCTCTATAGTGCTATATTGTTAGCACGTCCGGCAGGATAATTCTGGGAATTTTACAGGTGACTTAATACGGTAGTGTGGTCGGGTTTAGGGTTAGGGTTAGGAGTTAGGGGTTTTACGCCCGTACATTGCAAAGATGTCGGGAGACAGGACTTTCAACCCTTGACAGACAGCAGGTTTGCCTTGACATGCCGTGACTGACACCAAACTACTAGGTTTTAGTGTGGAACACTTCGGCCCTACACCCTTGACAACGCATGTTTTGCCTCGCTTGACATGTCTTCCGACATCTTTGGTACATTGATCCAGGATGTTACCGGGCGATTTGTGAATAGTCTTCGTATACGGTTGCGTTGAGCAGTGCTAGCTGCCCGCTTATCTTGTACCCGTGAAATCGCTGGAGCACAGATGGGATTATTATAACATTATAACCAGTGTGCGGAATAGTGCCGGCTTGCCCCTATAGTGCCGGTATTGTTGGCTGGCGCATGTGATACCGGCACTATATTAAAAGTCATACTAGAGTGTTTGCGATAGAAGTAAAAAAAATATATACTTTCCTTCCGCTCAAAAAAGTGAACTCCCTTCCCCTCATAGTTTCGGTGTGTTTGCGATAGAAGTAAACAAAATCCTGCAGGCGACGCCTCCGAAAATAATAAGGGAAGTGGGGTGAGGCAATGCGGCAAACCAAAGAAACAACGAAAACAAAAAGTAACGTACGAGAGGAACGGCAGCCCAGCAACGGTGGCGGCGGCAGGGGTATGACCGCAGTGCCGCAGCTGCAATCCCACGACCGCAAGCAGCAGCACCGGTGGCTGCAGCTACGTGGCGGCAGCCCCAGCAGCAGCGGCAGCCCCAGCAGCAGCGGCAGCCCCAGCAGCAGCGACAGCAGCAGCTACCGTTTTTGCTTTTTTCGATTTTGCGTCCAACTATTCTTGTCGTCGTGTGCTACTCCTGCTGCTGCCCACGACCTACGCGCGACACCGCGCTGGCACGCTCGGCTCCAAGCACGCCCGGCGCCCGACATATATAGACCGTGGCGGCGCGCCGCCGCTGCTGCTAGTGCTGCTACCGCAGTGTGGTGAAATTGAAATGATACACGGCGATCTGTCATCCTGTCGCGCTCTACAAGCAAGGCGGTACGAGTACGTCTCCATACGACTCGTACGAGTAACTCGTACGAGTAGTTCTTCTGAACAGCGCATCCTCCACGACACCAAGCCGGCGAGAGCGTACCGTAGCGGGCCGCCAGCAGTCCGCCGGCGCCCCGTTAGCAAAATCCAGCACCGCTTGTCCGTATCATACTGTAGCACACCTCCCGAGCCTCTGTGCTCCCACCGGTTGTTGTGTTGTGTAGAGCAAGCAGCAAGGTTGGGGCCTATTTTTGGTTGTCATCACCCATTGATGGGAGACATCTCCCATAATTTGGGGCGTTCTGCGTCGGTAGAATGCTCGGTGCGTGTAGGCCAATCAAACTGAGAGACAAAAGTTACCGTAAATTTTGATCAAAAACACACTAAAATATTTTTTTGCCGTTTTTTTAAAAAATTACCTCAAGTCCTCCCTTCGGCAGAATTTTTAGAGAAGTAAAAGTAACAAAAAAACGCAAACACTCTATTAGTAATAAAAATAATAATAATAATATTCATAATATATATAGAGGGACCATTACTGTATACCCTTGACGATGATTGATTGGGTTCGGGTTCGGGATGGGGCTATATATACTACCAAAGCACCAGCCGTAAAATTGCACGTACGTGCTGTGGGCTGTTAGATCTGCACGTACTTTTGCACCATATTTACCCTTGCTCCCACCCGGACCTGATCCCACCCGGATCTGATCCCATTTGGCACCCTGCTCCCACCCACAAGGTGCAGAAATATAATCAGCCCTCCGCAGGAGCCTCCGGAGGTCCACCTGGCACCTCGATCCCATTTGGTACCCATGTAGGCCATACATATCTACAACAACTCCTGCTATACATATAACCGTATTGAATGTACGTGCAGATTCGTTAGACTCGCACGTATATACGTGCAAGTTCTCCGGAGCCGCTACCAAAGGGGATGTTTTCACTTATTCGGACACTATGGTTGAGGATCGCCGCTGTACCGTACGAACACAGCTAACCCTAACCCCCAGCCAGTCAGACCCACCCAACCATTGCTTGGTATTATTCGGGGGGGGGCATAGTCAATAAGACCTACGGTAGACACTAAAACCTACATATTGACGCGTGCTACGGTAGAGGTAGCACTTTTTGGCCGAATCGTTTTCTGAACGATCGGGCTTCTTAACCCAAATTCGTCGGACTTTCATTTTTGTGACAAATAATGTTTCCAGTATACTTCGGGTCATGCGATTTCTCATCCGGCAGCACTTTTATTTTCCGCCAAAATCCTTTTTTGGGTGAGGTATGACGCTCCTTAAGTGAGAAGCTCAGAAAACACATGGCGCACCTCTATCGTAGCATGCGTCTCGTCCTACGACATATTTCCCTATTTTTATTACCAATATTTCGTCCTGTTTGCTATCACGGGGGACTATAGTACATAGGACCCAAAGTCGTTATTAAAAATATGTAGAGGTGTAGTTTTTTTTTGTGTGTATCGTACGTGTGCGTCTCGTAGGTCCTCTTTACCATGGTCCCCCCTAACAGTCCCTCTGTTTCGCACAAAGTGTGCTTCAACCATGAGATCGAATGCGGTGGTAAACTCTACCAGTACTATTTCCCCCCCATTTTTTCCCATTTTTCCCCCCCATCCCATTTATTAGATTCGCCCTTCTTTTCTCTCTCCTTTCTACTATTATAGTCGTAACTCAGATCCGAGGTGACAAAGTAGGCTCTTCTCCCTCCCTTCCCACTACGGTACGCGCCTTACATTTCTATCGCGAGAAGACTTCAGCACTATATTCCCTCGTCGACTCGCGTCAAATTCCGTCCCTGGTTATAGCTTTCGCCTCGTACATGGGAAGCCTCAATATTGAGCCTTTCGTGACGCAACATATCCACAAAAAAAGCGTCCCGCCCATTCAACATACAACAGCAGTGGTCCCTCTATAGCTCTTTTTTGTGCTGGTTGAGTAGTGCCAGCGGCCCGCTACGTCAGTGCCTATGAAATCGCTTGTCACATGATGGGATTATCCAGTGCGGTAGTGTGCGGAATAGTGCCAGTTGCCGCTATAGTGCCGGTATTGTTGGCTTGTCGGCGCATTCCGGCACTATATAGGGACCATTGACGCGTGCTACGATAGAGGTGTAAGGTATACCTTTTTTTGGCTGAAACGTTTTCTGAAGGACGGTGCCGGCTCTTTAAGGGCCCGTTTTAACGAAGAAAAAAAAAATTGAAAAACAAATCAAATCCGCTCTTCATTGGTCAGAACCCGCACCACCACCCAAGATTATACCCCAAGATCCTAATCTTTGGTGCTGGTGCGTGTGTTGACCATTGAAAAGCGAATTTGAATTTTTATTTTTCCAAATTGAATTTATTTTATACTCGTTAATATGGGCCCTAACCACAAAATCGTTCGAATTTCATTCTTGTGTTGCACGTGTTTTCGTTTTAGTGAGGCCACGGGATACTTTCATCGCGTATGCATATTATAGGACGTTTGGTTTCCCTTCAAAATCTGTTTTGTACTCACTATTAGTATATAGCTCCTCAAGCGAGCAAGTCTCAGAAAAAGACATGGTGTACCTCTACCGTACCATGCGTCCATTACCGTATTCCACAGCTCGCAACGATGCAGCTATCGCAAGGATAAAGGGCCCATTACTAGTGATATTCGACGAAGATTGTATATACTCACGTCCCCAAACGAAACAAAAAACAATACCGTGATGTGCCTGTTCATCTGTCGTCGAAAGCGCGAAAGCGTCAGCTGGCAAAAAGTGATGGGAATCGACGAGCAGTACTAACAATGATGAACCCTCTGCGCGACAAACACATGAAGGCGCAAGTACCGGGGGGGGAAGGGAACAATGCAGTGACCCCGGCGGCTTGTCCAGAGACCTGGAAAGTGAAAAGTGAAAAGTGATAGTGATGATATTTATACATCCTACTTTCATAGTCATAATGATCTTGAAAGCCTCCAATATTCTTCGACAAAGAAAACGCCAGCCTGTCTTGGTTGCTCTTCTCGCCAAAACAATGCGTACGGCGCAAGGCCAACGAACTTGTATCTACATCCTGGAGCGTGACAAAAGGGAGGAACCACGAACAACCAAAAACATCGCAGGACCGAACTCGAGAAAGCAAAACAAAAACAGAAATACTCAAAATCAAAAGAGAAAAAAACACAAGAATAACGGAACAACCCCCCCCCCCCCCCCCGAAAAACCCAACAGCAACAAAAAACCACGAACACCGAAACACAAATAACGTCATTATCTTCAACCTCGCGTACCTGCACGCCGGACAGTAGGAGTGCTTGGCCAGCCACTGCAACAGGCATGAGTAATGAAAAAAGGTCTTGTTTACGCCACAGCTGCAAAGGGTCAGCATCTCAGGGTCCTCCTGGACAAACGAAAAAAAACCGGTATGGAATGGGAAGGAAGGGAATGGTATGGTATGGTATGGTATGGTATGGTATGGTATGGTATGGTATGGTATGGTGTGGTGTGGTGTGGTGTGGTGTGGTGTGGTGTGGTGTGGTGTGGTGTGGTGTGGTGTGGTGTGGTGTGGTGTGGTGTGGTGTGGTGTGGTGTGGTGTGGTGTGGTGTGGTGTGGTGTGGTGTGGTGTGGTGTGGTGTGGTGTGGTGTGGTGTGGTGTGGTGTGGTGTGGTGTGGTGTGGTGTGGTGTGGTGTGGTGTGGTGTGGTGTGGTGTGGTGTGGTGTGGTGTGGTGTGGTGTGGTGTGGTGTGGTGTGGTGTGGTGTGGTGTGGTGTGGTGTGGTGTGGTGTGGTGTGGTGTGGTGTGGTGTGGTGTGGTGTGGTGTGGTGTGGTGTGGTGTGGTGTGGTGTGGTGTGGTGTGGTGTGGTGTGGTGTGGTGTGGTGTGGTATGGTATGGTGTATGGTATGGTGGCACAGCATGGTATGATATCATATTTCCTGGCATACGATACAACACGTTCAAATATTTTATCGTGTGGTACGGGCGCTTCTTCACTTCACATACTGTAATCTTACGTGTCCTGGTGTCCTGTACACCAACAATGACCCACATGAGAGGGCTTTCAACAGGCATGAAGGCGTTCCCGTACAGGCAACGCTACGCCGACTAGTGGCACCCGCAACTCCCGTTTCCTTTGTACTGTGTCACGATAACCCGCAAGGTACACACACCCCTAGTCATGTACAAACAGTATGGTGCGGTACGCACCCGTGTCTCAAAAATCAAAAAGCACCACCCGCCCCACCACCCACCCACCTTCGAAAAATCGTCCATGCAAATTACACACTCCCTCTCCTGCTCCTGCACCCCCCCCCCCCCCCCCCCCCCCCCCCCCCCCCCCCCCCCCCCCCCCCCCCCCCCCCCCCCCCCCCCCGCCCCCGCCTTGCCGCNNNNCGCACCCCCCCCCCCCCCGCCCCCCCAACCCCGCCCATCCCCCTCCTAGCCGCATCTCGTCCTCGAGGGTTTTCCAATGGGGAGGGCGATGTCCCAACGCCCCCTCTTCTGCTTGGGGAGCTTCTGCGGGAAGCGCTCCCTCTGCTCCCCGACCGTCCCCTGCCGGACCCTCCGAGCGGCCGACACTGTACTTCTCCCCCAACACCGCTGGGTTTCGTTGTTACGGAGGCGTGTTTCGGGGGCCAGGGAAAGGAAAGAGGGGGTCAGGAGTAGTAGTGGTGCAAACTGTGTCCCGAAATATACTGGATTTCGTTGTTACGGCGGCGTGTTTCGGGGGCCAGGGAAGGGAAAGAGGGGGTCAGGAGTAGTAGTGGTACCTCTGTGTCCCAAAATATAAGAACCGTTTGAATATTAATATTCAATACAAACGGTACCTACATTTCGGGACATGGCGGTACAGTGCTAGATGGGCAACATTAGCACGCGTGCATATGTAGTATTAATAGTGTTCAAATAGTAGCAGGACATAGCAGCAGAGCAGCAGCAGCAGAAGTATCATAAGTAAGAGAGGACGTAGCATGGTATACATAGCGGGAGTAGTAGTAGTAGTAGTAGTAGTAGTAGTAGTAGTAGTAGTAGTACGTGGGACCATAGTAAATAGGACCAAATATTGGTAGTAAAAATAGGGGAATATGTAGGTTAATGTGTATACCGTAGGCCCTATTTACTAGTATTACTAGTATTTACTATGCTACACCGTAACCGTGGTTACTACTGTACCTTGCTGTACCTGGTATAATAATATACGTGTGTAGTAGCAGCAGTAGCAAAAACAAAATATTACGTATAGATATATAGCATGGTACACATACCAGGAGTAGCAGTCGGCGTACGTAGTGATAGTCGTTACTGACTGTAGCACGTACGTAAATCAACATTTGTAGTACTGTAGTACTATCAGCAGTGGCAGGAGCAGTAGCAACAACAGCACATACGAGCATTTGCACGTAGCTCGTAAACAATCCGGGACACAAGCAAAACAAAAACGAAACAAAGGCAACCGATACGTACATAGCAGCGACAACAACAACAACAAAAACAACGTATTTACTAACGACCATAAACAATACCTTCCCGCAGGCTCCTCGTCGACAATTTCATTGTAACCGTCGCCCGAACCGGCAACAGATCCGCCGCTGTGTCTGTTCGAGTTGAATCCCTTGCTGCTGCCGGCTCGGCCGAGGGACGCGGAGCTTCCGCTGCTATCAGTCCGAGTCACGACTCGCCCCCCCGCCGCAAGCATGCCTGCCATAGCTTCCGCAATTTTGCGCTGCACATCACTCCCTAGGGTAAGGGTAGGGTAGGGTAGGGTAGGGTAGGGTAGGGTAGGGTAGGGTTAGGCAAGGTAGGGTAAGGTAGGGCAGGGTGGGGTAAGGGAAGGTAAGGTAAGGTAGGGTAGGGTAGGGCAGGGTAGGGGAGGGTAGGGTAGGGCAGGGTAGTTGAGGTTGGGGTAGGGTAGAATAAGGTAGGGTGAGGCAGGGATAGGCAGGGTAACCTAGGGTAGGGTAGGGTAAGGTAGGGTTAGGCAAGGAGGGTAAGGTAGGGTAAGGCAGGGCAACGTAGGGTAGGGTAGGATAGGGTATTGTAGGGTAGGGCAGGCCAAGGTAAGGTATAATGGCGTGTCGAGATCGCAAAACTGCCAAACGCGCCCGTTACATAGAAATACAAAAAAACAAGTGACTTACGTAAGTCCCAGTCGATAAGTACAGCGGACTATCACCACAGGGCGACGAACATGGATCACGAACAGACCACAAAAAAACGTCAGCACCCGTGTTGGTCGTTGATTGGAGAGGCCGCTGCCAAATATCGTCAACACGTTTCGTTATTAACTGGCGTCAATCAATTCGTCAACACATTCGCCACAGGAAAACTTCCAATTCGAGGATGCCTCGTATATCATCTCATAACGCCGCCAAAAAATCGTCAGCACTTTTTTTTATTCATCACAAAAAAGTGGCGTTAAACTTGTCGTCGGTACGTTCGTCACCAAAGATCGTCGAATCGTCGGTTACGTCACTCCGTCGGTGTGTTCGGCAACCAAAAAGGTCGTCAGCTCGTCGGTACCTGGGATGGTATTATACGTACGTACATGGTATCAGGCAATAATACAGTACAGGACACCAAATAAAAAACAGGAACTCTGGCCCAGGCTGGGTTTCTTATTTGAGAGAGGGTGCTTTCTACACTAATTTCAAGATAACGAATCTCGAATTTATTATTTTCCTGAAAATCCCAGCCTGGATTTCTTGTTAAGCCTGTTTCTTACTAGGTGTCCTGTACTGCTGTACATAAAAGTCCACAAAGAAACCATCCGCACGATCGAAAAAAAAAAAAAGCCAAGGGGAAATCCCTTCGCTGAGGGGAAACCCCTTCGCTGAGTACCGTTATCACACGGGGGTGATACATGCATCACAACCGAAGCACGCTATAATAGGTGTGCACCATGATTTTTTTTTTTTTTTTTGAGGGTGGTCACTTGAGGAGCTCTATACCTCACCCCATCTAAGGGCCCAAATTGACGAATATAAGGGCCCATATTAACGAGTACAAAATAAATTCAATTTGGAAAAAATAAAATTCAAATTCGCTTTTCATTGGTCAACACACGCACCAGCACCAAAATATTATGCCCTAAGATCCTAATCTTTGGTGCTGGTGCGTGTGTTGAAAGGGCCCGAATTAACGAGTATAAAATAAATTCAATTCGGAAAAAAAAATTCAAATCCGCTTTTCATTGGTCAGAACCCGCACCACCACCCAAGATTATACCCAAGATCCTAATCTTTGGTGCTGGTGCGTGTGTTGACCAATGAAAAGCGAATTTGAATTTTATTTTTTCCAAATTGAATTTATTTCATACTCGTTAATACGGGCCCTAACTGCTAACTACTATAACTGATTTTGAAGGGAAATTGAAACTGCTATCATACGTATCCGATGAACCATCCCATAAGAAGCCCCCGAGCATGAAAATTAAAAAAAAAAATTGGCGAAACGAAAAAATAAATACCGTCGATCTTGGGTTATAAGGAGCCCCCCCCGTCACTCGGAAAATGTTCCAAGCAAAAAATGCCACCTCTATCGTTGCACGCGTCAACCCCACGCATGGAATTCAGACTCGATCTTCTCGAGAACATCGCGGAGGGGGGGGGGGGGGGCATACACAACGAAAATGCTGGTTTTGGAAATATATCGAACGAGGTATTTTCCGTACACGTGTCGCTCGGCGTCTCATTCTGCCCGATATCATTAAACAAATCGGCTTTGAAGATGATCTGAGGGCGGAGGTGTTATCTCATCACTTGATTACGTATAAGGTAAAGACTTACGAAGTGTACTGATACCAACTAACCTGTTGTATATCTATCTATTATATATACTTCGTCTGATGCCCAAAAAACCATACTTTAATCAAGTGATATTTGATGCCCACGTTATCATAGCAACTTAGAGTGGAGCAAAAGCAAACAAAAAAAATATCCATTTTATTCTCCCACACATTCAAAGCACGCTTCTCCCTACGCCGGCATGCCCGGCGCCGTCTTCTTACGTCGCAGGCTGGCATATTGTAGTACAACTCGCACGTGCGCCGTGCTTGTCGCAATGACCACAGCAATTCGCGGCTGCTCTACGTACGAGTATTGCAGCAGTGCGGTAGATTGTATCGTCCATCCTCGCTTTGGTCGCCTACTCGTATCGTATTCCACCGCATACCAGGTATCAGGTAGCAGGTACCAGAGAGCACCAACAACTGTCCTCACTGAGGACCAACGCCCAAACGGGTAGGGTGGATCGTAAATGATCCGAGTCTGGCGGGAAGGCTTCTTGGCCTGGGTTTTTGTTAGTGGATGAGCTGCGGCAAGTTCCACACTACCCGGAGAGTTTACTCTTCGGGTGGCTATCCCCACCGCACCGGGCCCCTTCGGGGGTCAGGTCGGGTCAACATGCTCAAGTTCCCGAAGGTCGTAGACAGCAAGGGCTGATACTTCCGAGGGAGCATGGAGTGAATTGACACACGACACGAAGTGAGACGTGGAAGTGTGGAGGGCGTAAGCTTTATTTTGACCCATCCGCCGGAGGATAAAAAACAAAAACAAAAAAAAAACAACTGTCCTCAAGTCAAGCACCGCCGCCACCACCATGTAGTGATGCTAGGTATAAGAGGACAGGGTATCCCTAGCCAGGTCAGCCTATGGAACGGGTACTCGTTGGTACTCACGTGTGTTGTTTGCGTAGAGATAGAAGAAGAGCAGGTTTATTCCGTTTTCGCGTGATGAACGACTGAGAAGGCAGGTGAGATGGCTAAAAGCCATCGGGAACCATCCCTGGTTCCCACCTAAGATACCGCCTTCCAAGTACTACCAATACGTTTATTATACCTGATACCAGGTATTTACCAGGCGTTTCCACATCATGCCAGCAGTACCATAACACTAGCCCACCCTGATGAGCCGTATATGCAGAAATATGAGAAATTCGTGGAAACCCCGATTCCACGAACTAAAACATGAGTCGAAGATGCGGCTCCTCAAAACCCACTCCCACACCTCTGAACGGCAAGGCTACGAAGCCGAGCAAGGAACGTCAAAAAAGAAGAAACGTTGGAACCGCCACCACCAGCTGATCACCAGTAGCAGCAGAAACGTGTCGCTGCTGTTGGTGGTGGTGGTTATGTTTACTGGTTTTGGTTTTGCAACAAATCTCGATCACTCTCCAAGGGATGGCAAGAAATAGACCATTTTGTCGAATACGGCGCAATAGTATGATACCAGGTATCACATATACCAGGCTAGTAGGTGCCGCGAGACACAATCATAGCTCTTCGTCGATACACCACGTTCAGCGATGCTCAGGTGACATGCTCATGTGGCATTCTCATGAGCCTGCATCATGCTGTCATCATGCTGTCTGTGCACTGTGCACGTACGTACGTTCATAAAATGTGCCTGTTGTATATACGTACGTACGAAAAAGGCTGCTGCAGCAGTAAGTATTTATTTCTATCATACGTACGTACGTATTAGAGTACTGATGGCCTAAATACTCGGAGTACTTGAAGTATGAGCAGTACTGAAGGCCCAAATACTCCGAGTACTGGGAGTATGAGCAGTACGTATCCTCGAGTACAAGCAGTACTGGAGTAAAAACATCTAAATTACTCGGAGTACTCCCGAATATCGAGAGTATTGGACACCGAAATACTGCGAGTACACAAAGTACCTAAAATATGTTTTTCTCGAAAATACTCTAATTATACTCCGAGGTAATGGGAGCATCTGTGAATTTTGAAATGCTATAAACGCCAGCCGCATGCTCCCAGAACCTAGGGGGAATGACGGCCGAATCTTTAAAATGATGCAAAATGCTCCTTACGTACTTCACACTCCGAATATAATCCGAGTATCGAGTACATTTCGTACTCCGAGTACTTGAGAGTATTAGAGTACTGGCGGCCTGAATACTCGGAGTACTTGGAGTATGAGCAGTACTGAAGCCCCAAATACTCGGGGAGTAAAAAGAGTACCCGCAGTATCGGACCCCGAAATACTCCGAGTACAAGCAGTATCGAGAGTGTTCATACCCGAAATGCTCCGAATACGAGCAGTATCCCGGAGTATCGAACCCCGAAATACTCCGAGTAGACGAAGTACCTGAAGTATTTTATCTCCAATACTCCTTACTTTATTCCAAGGTACTCGGAGCATCTGTGGAATATTTGCAGTCAATTTGTTTCCTATCTATTCCTACATATTATTTTTAATTTAAGCCTTTATCATCTCCATTACTACTTGATTTAATGGCCCTACCGCCGTGGGGGCGGGAGGGCCTCTTATTCCCTAGTATTAATATATAGTTGTAAATATTCATACACATATACATACGTTGTACAGGTACGCGACATGCGTTACGACATTGGGAGTTCGTAATATTTCAGGCTGCTATTTTTATTCATTCGAGATAATTTATATACACGTAGTTGATAATTTGTGCTTACCGAGGAACGCCGATCTAAATATTACCGTTATCATATGCAAAACGTAGCCGTTTCAAAGTCTATGCTCAACGCCGACATCATAATAAACCGCGAGCCCTACGTGGCCAAAATAGGAAAGTATCAACTGCTGTAGCGTACTGTCCGTCGAAACTGCCCAACTTCAAGGTCTTGAGTGTGCAGCTACATAGTAGTGGCACCTCGAAAAAATGAAAAAAAACGCAATACAAGGGTTTCCTACAGGTGATAAGGCGTCACCACGGAGGGTTAAAACAAGGGGTTTACCTGGCATCACGAACCGTCCTTTCACAAACCGGCGCTCCTTCTCTCGAAACTCGAACGACTCGCTCTCCGACTGCTCGCCACCGCGAAGAAAAATCCGAGAAAAATCGAAGAGGAAGCCGCGCCATTTGGGAAAAGGCATTGGGGGGGGCGGCGGGGGGGGGCGTGCACAGCTTAGTACAACGTTATTATTTCAAGAGACAAGAAATGAAGATAAGAGAGAAGATGAAGATAGTGAGATTCGAGACAGACAGAGCGAGAGAGACAGAGCGATGGACCCCTGAACAGAGCAGAAAAAACGTACGTACCAGGTGCAGGGACAAGATGAAAAACAAACAAACATAAGCTACGAGTATACTTCTACGTAGGAGAGACGAACTTAGCACAAAACCACGCCAACAAACACGAATAAAAGCAACACACAGCAGTAAGCGTAGCGACAGACAGTATGAGTAGTGGTTTCTGTTTCGAGCACTCACAAGCAGAGGCTTGGCATCGTCCGCGGCCGACCCCCCCCCTCCCGACGCCCCCCTGCGAAGCCCCGGTCCCTCCACCCCCCCGCCTTCCGCAAGCCCCCCAGCACCGCCACCCCCAACCCCCCCGACCTCCCTCCGCCTGCTCCCCCCGATCCCATCAACCGCACCTACACCGCCGCCAACGCCGCTGGAAACCCCAACACCACTGCCGCCGCTACCGGCACCAATTCCGCCCGGTCCGGGTCCGGAGTCCATTCCCAGCGAGATCCAATCAGACAGGAAGTAAGACGATATCCAATCACAGACGCCGCCGCCGCCGCCGTTGCTGCTGCTGCTGCCGTGGCTGCCAGTGGTGCCGCTGCCGCCGCCACCGCTACCACTGCTGCCGTTACCGCTACTGCTGTTACTACCGCCTGTTCCGCTGGAAACCCCTCCGCTGCCCCCACCGCCCCCGCTAACCCAGCAAGGGCATACGCACGCGCCGAAAGAGGAGACCGCGCTAGAGAACGATCCGAGGCACGACGCCCGATCTCGTCCCCTCCTCGATCCGCATCTAGGATAGCAACAGCAGCAGCTCGGGGAACAGCAGCCGGACGGTGAAGAGGAGGAGGAGGAGGAGCAGGGGGGACAGGACGAGGAGGAGGAGCACCAGTCCATGCTCCGGCAAACTATGCACACGGCGTCAGGAGAGATGTGTCGGGAGGTCAAATAGGGAGGGGAGGGAGGGAGGGAGGGGGGGAAGGAGGGAGGGGGCTGGTTGAGGGGTCTGTCAATATACGAATGTCAATATAATTGGCACTACGTCTGTACGTTCAAGAAACACGCCATAAAACAGGAAGGAAAACCAAGAGGAATGGGTGGATAGAGGAGAGAGGGGCTATGCATTTTCTTTTCCCTGCCCTTCTCACCATATACTGGCTGTTGACACAGCCAGTATACTATATACTGGCTGGAGTAGCCAGTCTCTACAGTGGGTTTTACTGCTGTATAGTTAACTCACACATACAGCACACCATCTACTAACAGAAGCACCAGGTCCTTTGTAGCCCTAGGAAATAGTCCATACGAACATACAACAGAGAGTCAGTACCATCGCGACGGGCATGGTCAGGTGGCCATGCCAAGGTGGCCAGGGCGACGGAAAAGCAAGCAGACCACGAGAGCGTCACCCGGTGCCATGCAAAGTTCTAATACTTCCTGTCAGAGCGATGCGAGCTTGCATATGCCAGCTTTACATGTATGTGTACCAGCTTATACTATTTCGGGGGACCATAGGCGCCTTCCGCGGTAAGGCGGACTGGCCCTTCCCAGCTAAAAAAATAAAAAAATAATCAAAAACCGTTATTTTGGTTCGCCAAGAGAACCCCAAAAATGCCGTTTAAAAAAGTGGGCAAAAACAAAAAGGTCTCGGATTGCCTTGAACTTTGTTTTCACCACATTCCCGAACTTTTATATTTTTGCCCACCTCGCCAATCGACTCCGCTTGGCCGACTTAAGGGGGGTGGAGCCACTCAGAAAGTTGACCAGACAAAATCTCAGTGGGGGAGACAAGTTAGAAAAAATACTGAAAAAAATCTAAATGCTTACGGAAAGGCCCATTTTGGTATGGCTATTAGTCAACGGAGATTCCGAACTGAGACATTATAACGTCGGATTCATGATCCCCAACCCAAATTTACCCACCCCTGATAAACTCAAGCCCTTCGCGACACGTTGTTGGCGGTTTAAAGGGGAGGGGTTTTTATCGGACATCCCCGGTTTTGGCGTGTTTACATATAGCTGTAACTCGGTTGCATGATCGAGTTCGGAAAAAATAACGACGGATTCGGGATTCCCGCCCCAACATTACCATACACTGAAAAATTCAGCTCGGCCTGACGCTTTTTCAAAACCGGGGATTTTTTCGGGCCATCCCAGCTTTATGCGTTTTGCTGAATTTCCTTAAGGATAGAGGTAAAACCGGTTGAAAGCCGGCAATTAACATGGCTTTAAAAAAATTAAATTTCGAATACGTCCAACTCATACCCCAATTAGGGTGTCATATTTTTTCAGACCTTAGCAGGGGATGGTTCGTCACCATCCCCTCAGGGGATGGTTCGTCACCATCCCCTCAGGGGATGGTTCGTCACCATCCCCTCAGGGGATGGTTCGTCACCATCCCCTCAGGGGATGGTTCGTCACCATCCCCTCAGGGGATGGTTCGTCACCATCCCCTCAGGGGATGGTTCGTCACCATCCCCTCAGGGGATGGTTCGTCACCATCCCCTCAGGGGATGGTTCGTCACCATCCCCTCAGGGGATGGTTCGTCACCATCCCCTCAGGGGATGGTTCGTCACCATCCCCTCAGGGGATGGTTCGTCACCATCCCCTCAGGGGATGGTTCGTCACCATCCCCTCAGGGGATGGTTCGTCACCATCCCCTCAGGGGATGGTTCGTCACCATCCCCTCAGGGGATGGTTCGTCACCATCCCCTCAGGGGATGGTTCGTCACCATCCCCTCAGGGGATGGTTCGTCACCATCCCCTCAGGGGATGGTTCGTCACCATCCCCTCAGGGGATGGTTCGTCACCATCCCCTCAGGGGATGGTTCGTCACCATCCCCTCAGGGGATGGTTCGTCACCATCCCCTCAGGGGATGGTTCGTCACCATCCCCTCAGGGGATGGTTCGTCACCATCCCCTCAGGGGATGGTTCGTCACCATCCCCTCAGGGGATGGTTCGTCACCATCCCCTCAGGGGATGGTTCGTCACCATCCCCTCAGGGGATGGTTCGTCACCATCCCCTCAGGGGATGGTTCGTCACCATCCCCTCAGGGGATGGTTCGTCACCATCCCCTCAGGGGATGGTTCGTCACCATCCCCTCAGGGGATGGTTCGTCACCATCCCCTCAGGGGATGGTTCGTCACCATCCCCTCAGGGGATGGTTCGTCACCATCCCCTCAGGGGATGGTTCGTCACCATCCCCTCAGGGGATGGTTCGTCACCATCCCCTCAGGGGATGGTTCGTCACCATCCCCTCAGGGGATGGTTCGTCACCATCCCCTCAGGGGATGGTTCCCCCCCCTCTCCCGCCGTCTCCACTCCCTCTCCTCCCTCTCCTCCAACGGCTTGTGTCAGCATCGGTTGTTAGAGTCGCGGTTTCCACCGTCTTGTGTCGTTCTGCCGTTTGCCTCCTCCTCCTCCTCCTCGGCCTTGTGCCATTTCCGCACGAAGACCTCCTCTCTACCCGTTGGAACCCTTCGCCGACCGTCTGCGCGGCCTCACGCCACCCTTTTGAACTTGATACCGAACGCCCTTAAGGCCCTCCTCAAGGTCCTTCATGCAGCCCCACTTTTGTCCCACGGGGTCAGTAGCCTTTGCAGGTGCTCTTGACCCACAAACCGTATATTTATATTTACGTATGTACCTTGGTACGAATGCTTGTTTTTTTCCCTATTCCTAGCTATTATTAACAGTACGAGTCTTACAGCACGTCAGTCAACTGCGACGGTGCAGCGGCGTGGATGGTGGATTTTATCGTCGTGTACAGATATTTAATGTCACTCGCTGTTCAGCCTACAGCATAAACAACCTACCACAACGAGCGAGTTGCGAGTTAGGTAGCATTTCGTCTTCAGACTTTTGCACCGTAAATGAAAACGAATTGGAAAACGAAATTTGGCAGGGTTGTTCTTCATGAGTATACGAAAAAACTACATGATGGCCTTTTTTGAAAAAATGTTTTTTTGGTGAATGAGGTACATTTTAAAGTTTTTGCTTGTTTTCCCGGCAACTTTGACCCAACATTACAGACGAACAAAAACGAAAAAAAAAGGCCATCTTGTCATTTTTTCGTATGGTCATGAAGAACACCCCTGCCAAATTTCGTTTTCCAACTCGTTTTTATTCATGGCTGGTGCAAAAGTGATTTCCGCGAAGTGTATTTTTTCCCCTAAGGTTTCTAATTTGCTCAATACATTTTCCTAGTAATTTGGCAGGCGGTTCTTACCACAGCTTGATAGGCTCGCAGGAAGCAAAACCGTGGCATGGACGTCTTCCCCTTGTTGATGCGATCCTGCCAAGACTTCTAAAGTCGAATTAGTCGGCTTATTGAGTCGCCGGTCGCCCCGGTGGTCTAACTGGTAGCCACGAAGCCTGTAGGGCCGGATGTCGAGGGTTCGATTCTCCCCATGGAGGTTTTTATTCTCAAATGCAACCGTCTGTAGAGAGCGCATATTATAGCGTGGGTAAGCAAAATTCGACGAGAGTTGACGAGGGAAGAAAGTGCTGAAATCTTCTCGCGATAAAAATGCAAAGCAAGAACCGTAGTGGGGGAGGAGGGAGAGGAGCCTACTTTGTGACCCCGGATCTGAGTTACGACTAGGGAGGAGAGAGAAAGGAAGGGCGAAGATAATAAATGGGATGGACAAAAAATAAAATAAAATAAAAATGACCGATATATGGCCTGAATACTATTATATTGGTTTTACTATAGGATTACTGCAAGAAATATATCCCTATGGAATAACGCCTCCCTAAGGAATACCAATATGACCATATCTCGCGAAATACAACTCGTAAGCCAAAAATCTCTTCACCGATGTGTTCCCCTTGCTTGGCGATGCCGTCATGTCGATATCTGTAGTGTTCGAAAAAGTAATGTATTCCGTTTTTTTATTTCCCGAAGAAGCTATCTTATGCTTCTCTCTGGAACCAGCTCATACAGGTTTCCGATAATATTTTTTTCCCGAAGGGCCCCCTTAAGGCAGGGGGGGGGCAAGCGGTCTGCCCAAACAGACTGACTTCCCTTACTTGCGTACCTGGTATTCCTTTTCCTTTTTGTTCCCTTTTGCCTTTTTTCTTCCCTTTTTCTCTCTTTTTTCCTCTTTATATTTTCCCTGTGTTCCTTATTTTTCTGTGTTGCTTCCTTTCCCTTTTTCGCTTTTTCTTTTCTTTATTTTTCTTACTTTCATTTTTCCTGTTCTTCTCTGTATCGCTTTTATTTTATTTTATTTTATTTTTTTGCTCGCTTCCTCGTTCTCCTTGCTGGCGGGTTCCGTTTTTTATTTTTAAATCCCGGACAGCGTATCGTATATACGCATCTGATACATAACACTATACGTACGCTGATCTCGTTTTTTTTTTTTTTTTTTTTACCGGAGGTAAACGATTTGTTGCAGTTATTACTGCTGTATTATATTTTTTTTTTTTTTTTTTTTACCGGAGGTAAACGATTTGTTGCAGTTATTACTGCTGTATTATATGTGTACTATTTTTTCCGTTTTTATTTGTTTTTATTTGTTTTCCTCCTGTGTGAGGTATTGTAGCATTCCACAGACCAACGACTTGGCATTATGGCGGTAGGATAATATGAGAACACCGAGAAGAACAACGGTACCTCATACTGCTGTTTTATGGTACTCGTACGTACGCAACACGGCAATGCCGGTAGACCGACACAGCAGCAGCAGTAGCAGCAGCAGCAGCAGCAGTATCATGCCAGGTACCAGGTACGAGGTACAAAAACTCCACCTCAAGTCTAACCAGTACCGGCATTGATGAACGATAACACATTTTGATACGTAGCAAATACATTCGTACCAGGTATTAATATTATAGTGTGTCCCAATACCCTTCTTGCCACACCTGCTACTGCTGTTGCAGCTGCTGCTGCTGTTGCAGCTGCTGCGTGTCATCACATTGCTGCACACATTGTTATTATCACACGGACAGCAGTAGTTCGTCTGTACGATACGTATGCTACGAGGACAACAGCCATAACACCACACACTGACCACCGCTGCTGTACCGGGTGTATTTGCAGTACAGCCAGTATCATAGGGGTCTCCCAGTAAAGGCGGTGGTGTGCTAGAGCAATATGACCGCCTTACAGAGGGCAGCCGCCTTATTCATCCCCGGTTATGAGTGCAATTTCCCATTTGCGCTTCAAGCGCTTTTGGCCGCCTTATATAGGGATACCACCTTCCTCAGACTGCCTTATAGGGGGACCCTTACGTACTATGCATACTGCTGTACACGTAAAGCTGTAAGGTACATCTGAGTTACGTGTAATACCGCATTCGTACAAAGTAGCACCAGATACAAACGAGTACCAGTTACATATCGTATGTACGGCTATACTTCGAAGTGCATATTCTATCAGATATTCCATCAGTATGTGCAGTATCGTCGGCATCATAGTCTCCGTCGTTCGCCACGCTCGCGCATCGCGCAGTCGCGCACCCGCAGACCCACAAACCCGGAGCCCACCCATCGCAGCTCTACAACTTGTTACCAAACCTGTGACGTGTCATACGTACGAGTAGTCATAGCCCATTGCCTGGTACCTGTCATCACACCACCATGATACACGCGTACATCGGCAGGACTCTCACCGCACTGTCGACACCCAAGCCTTGCCCTCTGCAGCGTCGCTTGAAGCATGCCAATCATCGCGAACCGCTCCTCACAGCCACCGGTGGACTCCACAGCAGCTGCAGGAGTAGCAACAGTCAAGTGCCAAGCACACTCGGACACTCTCGGGGAGATCGTGGGCTATTACTGCTGCACGTAACTCGAAAAACAGTCAAGTTGCGCGTTAGGCGACCGAGCCCCCCCAGTAGACCGCCCGACGCACGAAGGCACGGGCCCGCCTCGATCGGGTAGCCCCCCGCCCGTCCCCCTCCTGAGCTGGCCTAACGCGGCGCTTAGACTGTCGCACGTCCGAAATCTCAGGGGTGAAATAACACTTGGCGAGCTGGTGCTGCTGGTGCTGCTGCTGCTTCTACTGCCTGCCTGCTGTGCTGTTTGATTAGCTGTAGTAGTTGGGGCGTCTTCGCGAGGAGATGCGGAAAGCGGGGAGAAAACGACAACAAAACACAGCAAAAATGCGGCGGAACCCGTGTTCTCCGCCAGCCGAGCCTGGACGACAGCGGCCGTTCCCTCACGTCCGGAGCAGACCCCTCCTAGCACAGGGTGGAGTACTTCCCGATACGTATCGAGGGCGACGGTTCAAAGGTGCCCTGTGAGAGAGTTTTAGCGTCTGGTGACTCGATCGGCGAATCGCAAATTGTACCCTGGTGTTCCATTCTTTGCTGCGGCGTTTTGGTAAAGGGGTTTCAATGATT
>MEHQ01002986.1:766574-781861 GCA_008828725.1 Saccharina japonica | reverse complement strand
CCCCCCATTCCAACCCTGCGGGGTGTGCAACACAACCCTCCTCCAGCGCAACAGCCGCCCCCACAGCCTACTCGTATAATATATATGGAAAGGCCCTGCGCGTATAGTATGTAACATCCCGGTATACGCATACGCACGAGCATTATTATTGTTATTGTGACACAGCAGAGGCTCTGCCTGCAGATATTTCTGCGCGTGCTCTGTGAATGTGGCTATTACACGTACTACATATATAACAACGAACGGTGTTTCTCCTGTTATATCCGTCGCCCAAGAGACCCTACGAGCAAAGGGCATCGTCAGCCGTCAGCACGTCAGCACGGCAGACACACACACCACATGGCATGGTATTATATTATGTGGGCGGTCGTCGGAATCAAAATAATCGTGAAATCGATTCTTACCGCCCAGTACAACAACAAAAATCAAAATCAAAAACGGGAAATTTGCCCCCCGTGTCGGGGATCTTCTGATAAATAAATGCCGATGACCGTCCGGCGCTCGCTGTGACTCCCAGGAGGAGAGTGAAAAAAAAACGGTTAAGAGGCACAACAACCGGCTGCAAACAATACCACCCCCCACTGCAGTTATTATTAGTTGAACATAAATATGATAGATATATATATATATACCTGCCATGGTACGCGTAACTATCAGTTTGTTTTATGAGTCATGCGAGATGCGAGACGGTAGAGAGGCGGCATCTATGTACGACGTACAATGATCTGAGGTCTCCCTGCCATGTCGACCTCTCTCTCTGTACTTCACCCGGTTGAAAAAAACGGTATGTTTATCAATATAAAACTTGACTATTAATATTACGGGCATACATAGTAAAAGTAGGACGTACGGTATACACAAAAACCTATCATCTATATTCGTATTTCCAATTTTTTACTACAGTAGTAACAATATTTGGTCCTGTTTACTATGTATGGTCCCCCGTAACATTGATTTATTGATAGTGAACGTTTGTACGCGCACTCCGATCAACGACTAGATAAGAGTCTCCTACGCTAGGTACGTAACGAACACGACTACTACTACTGTTGGTTATTTCTGTCGGACTGGAACATGTGTGTGTGCTCTTCACATTAATCCGTTATTTTTTACCCGTCGATATCCAGCACACCCGGTGTCCACACCCGGTGCCCGTGCCGATTCTTCATCTCAGAGAGATATACAAACGTTCTGTGGTGTACGATACACCGTCGGATGTGGCAAACAAACGCAATAACACTACGTACAACAGCAGGAAAAAAAATATGGAAATATAAAGTATTTGCGCGAAAACAAAACATGAAACATTTAAAGATTTACTTACGGCAAAAAGTCCTTCGATATTCATAAATAACGCCTCCTCAGTTTGAGGAGCCAAAACCAACCAACCATTGTGGCAATAAAAACAGTGATACATTGTATGTGTGGGCTGAAAACCGTGCAAAACCCCTACCGGCCTGTGGCCTTAGCGTGGATGGATCCGCGTTGTCCGTTTTCAGAACAATTTGTTGGGCTCACAATTATTACAAACGGTAGTACCGCCGCCGCTGTGATCCCGACTTACTGGTGGCATGACTCTTGCCCCCATAAACGTAATAAGTGAGCGCAGTTATTCTCACATGGATGCGCGCTACGTACATATAGGATGCAGTTGCTCTCCGTTCTCGTGCGACTGACGCGTGCTATATACGATAGAGGTAGAGGTACACCTTTTTTTTGCCGAAACATTTTCGGAGCGACGGTGTGTGTGCTCCTTAACCCACAAATCGTCGGATTTTTTTTTTTTTTTTTAGAGTTGCCGTGCTTTTTGTCGTCTCGTTAGGCCATGATGGATGGGATCGTTCCTCGGGTATAATAATAGCGCTTTCGTTTTCCTCCAACAGCATCGGGTTTTGGGTGGGATAGGCACGTGCTACGACAATAATAATAGAGGTACCCATATTCTTCTCCCTCTTTCGCTAAATTAATTAATCATACCCCCCCCATACCACGAACAACCCACCTTACAACTATTAAATAATATATTCTCCCTCTTTCGCTAAATTAATTAACCCCCACTAGCTCAAGCACTTAATTAATTAATTTCATCTACCCCCATCCACACTACACTTATTAACAGTGTGGTTTATTTTCCATCTTTCGCTAAATTAATTTATTATACCCCCCCTGTACCACGAACAACCTACCTTACAACTACTGTTATTATACCCCGAGTACTTCGGGGTCCCCACTGCGGGTGCTCCTTCTACTCGCAGTATTTGGGCTGTTGTTTCTGAGCTCCCCACTTGA
The DNA here is from genome assembly GCA_008828725.1 of Saccharina japonica. NCBI lineage: Eukaryota > Phaeophyceae > Laminariales > Laminariaceae > Saccharina > Saccharina japonica. The sequence goes on along the minus strand of MEHQ01002986.1, from coordinate 779,572 downwards.
GGAGCTCTGTACACTCAAACTATTATTTTGGATGAAGGACAAAGTGATACCAGATGAGCAATCTTCTGGCCTAACGATCGAACGAAGAGTACGTTATTATTATTATTATTATTATTATTATTATTATTATTATTATTATTATTATTATTATTATTATTATTATTATTATTATTATTATTATTATTATTATTATTATTATTATTATTATTATTATTATTATTATTATTATTATTATTATTATTATTATTATTATTATTATTATTATTATTATTATTATTATTATTATTATTATTATTATTATTATTATTATTATTATTATTATTATTATTATTATTATTATTATTATTATTATTATTATTATTATTATTATTATTATTATTATTATTATTATTATTATTATTATTATTATTATTATTATTATTATTATTATTATTATTATTATTATTATTATTATTATTATTATTATTATTATTATTATTATTATTATTATTATTATTATTATTATTATTATTATTATTATTATTATTATTATTATTATTATTATTATTATTATTATTATTATTATTATTATTATTATTATTATTATTATTATTATTATTATTATTATTATTATTATTATTATTATTATTATTATTATTATTATTATTATTATNCCTAAAACTACTTGAAATTAGTGTGGGATGTGCCTTGACGGTTTCAGGCACGTTTAAGGCATTATTTCAGGCATAGATAGGCACGTTTAAGGCATTTCAGGCATTTGCCTATCTACGTGCCTATTTCAATTTTTTTCGCCTGCGGCGGGCCTATCTCCATATGCCTATTTGCACCTGCGGCGTGCCTTAAAGGCCTGGGCCTACGTTGATCACTCATAAAATTCCAAAAAGCAGAAAATCACGGAAACCATTGAAACACGAGGAGAATGATATTCTGACGAGTTTGGGTTAAGGAGCCTCTTTATTCAGGAACGTTTTCCGCCAAACGTGCCACCTCTGTCATAGCACGAGTCGGTACAGAGCTCTTCAAGTGACCACCCTTTTAGGGTGCACCTGCATGCAGGCTACCGTAGCATGCATGCTTCGACTCGCCGATCGCACTACTCTCTTCGCGCAAGCAGTAGTAATAGCCTGACCGGTCGGTGATAACCCGATGTGCTCCGTCCAAGCATTGCAGGGGTGCAAGGGTCTATGTGGGCGTACGACTACGGCCATGCACGGCATGGGTACCCCGACCTCCCTCTCCGTTCCAGAACGCGGGATCTTTGCGACATGACTTGACTCCTATTCACCGGGCGATCCCCGCAGAACGGTGGGATTTTCACGCTATCTATGATTTGGAGCCTGGTATACCGGCAAGGTGCATCTTACAACCATGCAGTTAGGGGAGGTTCCGATTAATTGAGCAGTCTGCGTCATTGCGCAGAGCACGTCCAAAGTGGTATGGGTGCTACCTACCGCTATAAATAAGCTGCCACAGTTTGACCCCCCCCCCTCCTTCCCGCCCCCGTTCCACGCTATGATGTGGTATCTGTCCCGAAACATTTTTTTCGCTTTATATATTGTGAATCCTGTCGCAAACCCCTCCAAACACCCCCAGAAAGGCGGAATATTCGCAACATGGCATCTCCTTCGCGCCCCCGTTCCACGCTATGATGTGGTATCTGTCCCGAAACAATTTTGTCGCTTTTCATACTGTGAATCCTATAGCAAGCCCCTCCAAACACACCCAGAAAGGCGGAACATTCGCAACATGGCATGATCGTCATTTTAGATTTTACCGTTGAGGTGCACATCAAAACAATCGATGAGTCAATCCAATACATCAGTTTGCCGCCATCGCGGCCACGGCGCACGGCACGTCCAAAGCGGGGTGTCACCTATTACTGAGCTACCCAAGGGTAAAACAAACCATTATTGATCCTCCTCCCCTCTCCCCTTTCCAGAACGCGGGATCTCCACAAAAACTTGATGTGATCCCCATTTACCGAGTGAAACCTGGTTCGTATCCCCCCTCCCACACCCCAGAACGAACGGGACGTCTGTAGAATGCTTTTCATCCCCATTTTCCTGTGGTGAGCCTGTTCGTAGTTTCCAAGTTTGGATGCACTGACTGCCCCGCGGTCGAATGAGGAACTTCAAGGCCGTTGCTATCAGGCCATCCTTGTCCGTCTTGTAGGTAAACATCCACTTCGTGCCTACTGGTTTCCGCCCATCCATGTGGTGGTGTCGCCACTTCGTGCGTACCGGTCGTTTTGTGACCGTCCAACTCAATCGTCACGGCATCGTGCCACGCCGCTTTGTACTTGGAATGCCCTATATCTGCCACGCGCTGCGGGGGTGGTTCTACATCTACCGCGAAACCACTCAGCATGCGCATGCCTAACTCCTCTTTGTTCTCCGTAGCAAGGCTTCCGGCCATCAGGGCCATTGCGTCCTCCGTCGTCCAGGATGTACTCTTCAGTATACTCCTAGACTTCGACCACTCGAACGCAGCCGCAAGCAGCGCGTCCACGACCTCAGGCTTCATATTTAGCTGGCGTCCAGCAGGTTCCCCCTCCAAGCGTTGGCTCTGATCCCGGGTCGGGCCCCTTACTGTCGAGGGGGGCCGTCCCCAGCTGCTGAGCTCGTGTGCTGCTCTCCCCGACAGGACAGCGGGTGGATCCTCACCGTTCCCTTGGTCGGTGTGGGAGGCTTATGCTTCGCCCGGGTCAATTTCGGCTCTCCCCACCGGGACCGAGGAGGCGCCCACCGCGCCCCCTTGAGACGCACCCATCGTCTCGGCTTCTTTTACCCTCCCTATCGGGACCAAGGAGGCGTCCACCGCGCCCCCTTGAGACGAACCCGTCGTCTTGGATGTGCCATCGCCGGCATCGCCAGCGGCAGGTGCCTGCTGGGCGCGCTCCTCTAAAACCGCATTCAGATCAAACCCTCACGTCAACTCGAGGTCGTTCAAGCGAGCCAGAACATCGCCCAGCTCAGCCATCACCCCCCAACCACCTGTATTCGACGTGCGTTTGTCGTTTGCCTCGGACCCCTCCCCTTCCACACGTCTGGGTACAGGTGGTGCAGGCGACACGCGCTGCCAGGTGATATTGCGCGAGATCAACACGGTACGGTGTCTAGCACTCGTACAGAGTCTCGGGGGTAGTTGGGTGCAGGGCTAAAGTGAAAACACGCCTGTTCTTTCGCTTGGGACTTGTTCTCCCTCTTCACCTTGCGGTCGCCAGGTTTGAGGAAAGGCAGGAGTACTACCGGGGGGGGATTGCCATGCCACATCTCGTATGGCGACTTGTTCTTGGGGATAAGCGGTGGTTGCTGTGCGGTCCAAAGCATCGCACGCCCAGTGCGACGCTTCAGCTCACAACGACTCAGTTGCCGGTAATTGCACTCCAAGATACAGCTCGCGAGCTTGGGTTCGATCCGCTATTGCGGCCGTCTCAATCAAGCCTAGCGCGCGCTCTGCTACTCCATTGAACTGGGGACTGTCGGCCGTCGTGAGTTCCTGCTATATACCTCGTGATCTACACAGGTCTCCAAACTTACCACATGGAATTCACCACCCCCTTCGAGTCCGACAATGACCACCTTCGAAGGCGCATCGTCTGCGCGAGTATCCGCGAGGAACGGCTCGAACAATTCCGCGGCGTCCGACTTGTGGCGCAGAAAACAAATTCACCCACGTATACCTTGAAAACTTGTCGCGCACGATGAGAGTGTACCGCTTCCTGCCGAGAGACGCTACCACCTCGGGCTCACTCAAAATCCACAAAACACCCTCCCGAGCTTCGTACCTGGTACTGTGTCCGGGGACTGCTTGATGCTCTTGCTAAGCCTCTTCGACATGGAGAACCTCCTACATTCCAGCAGGTTCCCCTCGAGGACCATTCTTTGCTGCTCCGCGGTCGTGCGAAGTAGAACCTCGTGGGAGTGCCCAGCCGCTCAGGGGATAGCCGTTGATGTCAATCGTGGGCTTATTGGGCAGTTGCCCTGGGGCGAGTACAGCACAGGTTTCCCCCCAACTACTGCCGCTGTTGATCCGGTAGCCGTAACGGCTGTACAGGGTCCAACTCAATGACAACACGATCGAACGCTCTGACTTGAGCCGGACCACAACCCCTGATGGGCGCCCTTGGAAAGTGTGGCCGTTTGTTACGAGAGTGGGCACGGGAAATAGGTGGTAGCGGAGGTCTGGGACGTGCGCAACGTTAGTCAGCAGCACTTCCCCGAGACCGTTTCCGGACCGAACGACAATGCGAGTATCACCGTATCCTTCGATGGAGCGAGTTGAACCATCGGCGATGCGCAGTATGAAGTTGCATTCTCTATAGTGGATAATGCAATCTGCTGAGGTCAGGTCGTCATCTACTGTAAGTAGACGCTCCACTGCCGCAAATCCGGGCCTCGTCTCCTACCTGCCAAGCCGACTCTCCTTCCTCCATTCTGCCCAAACCATCACTGCACTCCCCTGTCTCTTCGGCCTTAAAAGCTGAGGCCTGAGCCGTACCATCACCGTCGTCGTCCGTCGCCCCAACCTCGCTCGATACCGCCAGCACAGCGTCTTCTTTCGACGAGCGGCAGACATCAGCAGTGTGCCCCACCAGTCCGTTGCATCGGCTGCATCGATTTTCCTTTAAACGTGGGGCAGACATCGGCAGCGTTCCCCCGTCTTCGGCATCGGCTGCATATTTTCGGCGTACAATCGGGGCTCATATGGCCCTTCAATACCACACCTGTAACATCTCAAATCGGGGAGAAATACCTTCGGCGGCTTCGGCGCTGCTGCCATCGCCGCCGGCAGCCGCGACCGAGCCACCGCCGACCTCGTTGGTGCTTCTACCGCCTCTTCCGTGCTTCCACTGCTTTCCTCCTTTTCCTTTGTCGCCGTGTCCACCGTTTCCGCGGCGTCCACGGCGTCCGCCGCCGCCGCCGCCGCAGCATGGCCAGCGTTGGACATTTTCTTCTATGTACGCCAGCCTCGCACAGGCTTGATGATGTCATCGCGGCCGATACTGTCACGATATACCAGGTTCCGTGCCTCGACCTCGTACTCCGGAGGCAGAGCGTCAATGAAGACGGTGTACAGCATGCGGTCGTCGAGTGTCAGGCCTGCTGCACGCACCTCAGCGGCAAGATCCTCGATCTTACCCATCTCCTCTATGGGTTGCTCCCCGGTGCCTATGGGTTGCTCCCCGGTGCTATGTTGAAACTATTAAGTCGTCGAGATAGGTCGGATTCGGCCCCCGTAGTTTGAGGGTCGTACCACGAAAGGAGAGCGCCCCACGCTTCCCTTGGCGAGGTACACCTGTCTTGCCGCCCTTGCTCTTGAGAGCCGTCGACGCGAAATTCCACGCCAGTGTATGCATGTGCACACTTTCGCCGCTATACCCCCTTGCGACAGGTACCGAGTATTCGGTGTCTAATTCCCCTAGGAGGGTGTACTGCGGCGGATCCGACACGAAGGCAGTCCAAAGCCCTGCTCCTTTGGCATGATACCGAGCATCCTTCGTCGACGGGTTAAATACAGGGTTCAGGCTGTTCAAGTGACCCCTGGAGGGGTACTCTGGGTCGGGGAAGGATGTAGAGGCTCCACGTGATGTATATATATTACCGTCGTAGACACGAGAAAGGGGGAGAAAACATAGAGTAGGCGATGGGAATCGCCTAAACCATCAATTGTTCCACAGAGAAACACGCATATTTCCTCTGTGGAACTCCCAAATACCGTTACATAAATATCCCTACACCGAGTACGTGAGCACTCTGAACACAGGCCACTAAACCATGGTACCGCATTTTGCTTGAAAGCCAAATGACGCGAGAAAAGCAGATCAAAACCACCACCCAATTCAGCGCCTGGAAATGTATCCCATTCACCAGCCCTCCTTGGCTGGTCTGGCTCGCTCCTGGCTGGGCCCACCTCGCAAGGAACAGCAGCCCCGCTGCATCTCGTCACTCCGAAATTACGCGAGGCACCCTCACGTATTTTTTTCTCTTTCCTTACTGCTGTATCTCCTGTCACGCCCTCAGCAGCGGCGGAAGTTTCTCGTACTGCAGAGGGACCAGCTCCTCGTGGGCTTTCCCCTAGAGCGACGCTGCTCCCGGCACTGCTGGGGACTTAGATCGGCCTTTGTTCCCCATGAACTCGGCCATCATGCTCCTCATGGCACGCATCATCGATGCTTGCCCCTGCTCGATCATCAGCTGAACACCACTCGTCAGTGTTCCTAGATTGCAAATCTGGATGCCCTGACTGCCCAGCAGTCTGATGAGATGTTTTAAGGTCGTTGCATTAGAGGACAGAGCGAGAGAGAGAGAGCGGAGAGAGAGCGGAGAGAGAGCGGAGAGAGAGCGGAGTGCTCGAACCCTCCTCCCGCACGAGGCAAGAATTCCACAATAACGCCTGCGAATATATACGCAACCCTCTACAACTTTTGTAACCGTCGTTGCTGACACGATCCAAACGAACAGTCAGCTCTGGAACCTCATATTGGGGGAGGTCTTGCTCCTCCTGAGCCGACCCTTTGGAAGACATCCTTGACTTCCTGTTCCAGACCTGATAACTCCAAACATTTGACCACTGCTGTGTTCGTAGTTTCCAAGTCTGGATGCCTCGACTGCCCCGCAGTCAGATTGTATGCTTTGAATTCTTTGCGTTAGAGGGCAGAACGAGAAATAGAGAGAGAGCGAAAGAGCGGAGTGCTCGAGCTTTCCACCTGAACCAAGGGAAACCTTCCATGCTAAGCCTGCGAATATATACGCAACCCTCTACAACTTTGTAACCGTGATTGCTGACACGATCCAAACGAACACAATTTTTGTACAAAAATATTTGCTAGCGGCGCTTGCTGCGATATATATATATAGGGGAAACACTTGTCTGGCTGATTTATTTTGACTGACTGTTACTGACTATTACCGACTACGAGTACCCTAAATTACCACGGACTATTACTGACTATTACTGACTCTTACTGACTGTTAATGACTGTCACTGACTCTTACTGACTCTTACTGACTGTTACTGACTCTTACGGGCCCTTACTGACTCTTACCGACTCTTACCGACTATTACCGACTATCACTGACTCTTACTGACTGTTACTGACTGTCACTGACTCTTACTGACTCTTACTGACTATTAATTACTTTTACGGGCTCTTACTGACTCTTAGGGACTAACACCGACTCTTACCGACTATCACCGACTAGTATTGACTAAATACTGACTGTCACTGACTATTACTGACTCTTACTGACTCTTACTGACTATTAATGACTATTACTGACTCTTAGGGACTAGTACCGACTCTTACCGACTATCACCGACTAGTATTGACTATTTACTGACTGTTACTGACTGTTACTTACTGTTCCGGACTATTGTTGGCCACTATTAATAGAAAACTCTTCAACTGACGAACTACCCCGGTATCCCATTGGGAGCCATGCTACTGCAGGGTTTGAGGTTGCACTTTTACACCCAAAACACCCCCCCACCGACGACGACATATACTATGTGTGATAAGGATTTGCCTCCTAGGGGTGCAGGCTTGTCGGTTTTGAGATACTCGTCCATCATATTACATATATATATTCCTTCCATTATTGTTGTCGCTCTTACTCCATCAAGAGCGTAACTACAGGGTACATACATCAGGGAGACGACGTAGATACACGAAGCAGTATCGTGCGGTAGACAGAGGGGAACCAAGCACACTACAGTACGCGACAGCACTTAAGAACTCGGCAGTTAAGAATTTCAGGCTGGATTTTTAGACGAAAATAAGGATATGACATATTTTGTACTGAAAATAGTGTAGGACACACCCTGCCCTACGTAAGAATTCCAGGCTGGCCAGAAATAAGAGATTCTTAACTGGTGTCGCGTACTGTACTGTTACGGGGGACCATAGTAAACACTACTGTAGTAAATATGACCAAATATTGTTATTACGGGGGACCATAGTTAATAGGACCTATGGTAGACACAAAAAACTTATATTTACCTGTTTTTACCCACAATATTTGGTCCTATTTACTATGGTCCTCCGTAATAGTAAAAAAGAGGCTTTTGTGTATACCGCAGGTCCTATATACTATGGCTCCCCGTGATAGTATTCCGGTTCCCCGAATCTACCAGGTGCACCTCATTCGAGAGGTATGGCAGTATGACATCACCTCTTCTAAGAATCCTAAGAACGTTCACATTTGTATACGTAATATCATAACTGGAGCAAGGACTTTATCCCAGAATACCGCAGCCCCTGTTCCACCAAAGAGGCAGTGTTGCGAGCAGTGTCTCCCCACTCAGCCACTCTAAATTTATTGCGAGCTTCACCAAGAAACCCAGAGACAAGGGGGGGGGACTTGGGAAGACAGCTCAGTCGTGCGAGTCACACCCCGGTCCTTCTGGTCCCGGGTTGTGCTTCAGTCTGCTATGATTATAGATATAATCTACCCCCGAGTCGTGGTTCCAGCTTTTCCCATGGCGGCGGACTCCTTTCACTCCTGAATTAAGCCTTTCGGCCTCAGTTTTTCTACGTGCTTCCTAGACGGGCCGAACTGGTTTCCCATCAAGGAGACCGGCATGCACAGGGAACCAGGAGTGGCAGCCAGCTCCTCTTCTTCCTCATCCCCGCTCTTCTTTCTCATTACAAAGCAAAACCCAATGTTTCTGATCATCGTTCTCATCGGAAAGTCAGTTCTCAATTATTAGAAAAATCGGCTGTTAAGGGCCCGTTTTAACGAGTATGAAATAAATTCAATTTGGAAAATAAAATTCAAATACGCTTTTAATTGGTCAACACACGCACCAGCACCAAAGATTAGGATCTTGGGGTATAATCTTGGGTGGTGGTGCGGGTTCTGACCAATGAAAAGCGGATTTGATTTTTTTTTTTTCCAAATTGATTTTTTTTTCTTCGTTAAAACGGGCCCTAAATTGTGTACCAAGTTGTTTTTATGAGATTCGTCACTTGACGAGCTCTATATTATTAGTATAATAGGTCACACACAAACTTACAAACTTAGTTTTGATAATAATGAACAATCCGGTGTGTGGCATAAGTATCCCCAAACATCAGATGTATACCACCAAAATGGGATGGTATAATGCCCATTTTGACGATTAGGCCGGTATTTCAGAAAACGTTAAAGCCTAAACGTACAATACCCCTATCGTGCAACGCGTCGAAGACAACTGGGACTGCAAATACATGCACTGGGAAGTTCTTCGGCGGAGGCGCCCTGTCAGTGCTTTTACAGTCTAGCCTAAAACGTGCCCCCTTTGCCGTACTCGTAGCCGGACTCGAGTGGGGGGGGGGGGGAGGGGGGGGCGAGTATTGTAGAGTTTCCGGTCATGTAAGGGGGCGGAGGGCGCAGGGATCACACTCTGGAATTCCCTAGGCTACCGTCAGCAAGGACGATATCAACGACGAGTGGGTTTAACCGGCCAATACTGCTGTACAACGCCACCTCCACTTCACGACCACAAGCAAGGGGGCACCGGCCCAGACACAAGAGGCCTGTCACGATATTCTTCTCCCTCATTCGCAAAATTAATTAATTATACCCCCCCATACCACGAACAACCTACCTATTCTTCTCGTGTTTTTTTTATTATAAATAAATGTATATACTTAGCGATATCCGCAAAATTAAATAATTATACCCCCCCATACCACGAACAACCTCGAGTACATGTATATACACTATTTTCATGCCATGGTGGCTGTCGTGATGGCTGTCACGATGAATGCCATGAGGCATGCCCATGAAGGCATGTCATGATGTATGCCATTTATGCATCACATGAATACACGTCATAAATGTATGCCATATTGGGGCATGTTGTCATGATGCCTCTCATGAATGGGTGTTCTTGAGTCACGAAAGCAAGAAAATGTGTCCTGATGATGATGCATGTCATGGAATGTACGTCACCATGATGCATGCATACCACCATGCACGCCACGAGAGCTGCCATGATGCAGGTCATGCCATGATGCATGCCATGATGAACGTATCTATGCCAGATCACCAGACAAATATGACTACAGTAGTACTACTCTACGAAGTATATACTGTAGTTTTGCCCAAAACGTGCCACTGTTGTGCCACTGTTGCATCCCAAGTGTACCACGCGTCTGACACATGCTACGATAGAGGTGCACCCTGTTTTTTTCTGAGCTTCTCACTTAAGGAGCGTCATACCTCACCGAAAAAAGGATGTTGGAGGAAAATAAAAGTGCTGCCGGATTAGAAATATCCTGACCGAAGTTTAATCTGAAACATTATTCGTCACAACCATGAAAGTCCTACGAACTTGGGGTAAGGAGCCCGATCGTTCAGAAAACGGTTCAGCCAAAAAGTGCTACCTCTACCGTAGCACGCGTCGTCTCAGGGATACCCCTCCCGCCTCTAGTGGCGCTGCGATTCACATACATATCTGGTACATGACATTTCACATCGTTGTGCCTGGCAGGCGTCATCATCTTCATTTATCTGCCTTGAGACGCGTGCTACGATAGAGATACCACGTTTTGGCTGAAGCGTTTTCCGAAGGACGCAGAGGCCCCCTTAGCCCAAACTCGTCGGAATGTCACATTTTTGTGTTGTTGCAGTACTTTCCAGTTTATACTCAAAGGCCACGGATGGGATTTTGCTCATCGTCGATCGGGTAGCTTTTTTTGGTTTCCTAAAAACAAAATCAGTTTTTGGGCGAGGTATTAGATAAAACTCCTCCTCACTCACACCATACACATACCTATTGTATGCATGCGCGTTGTGAGCAGAGCGTCGCGAGTGATGACGCGCTTCTTCCAGCCACCGCTGCCAAGGGGATAACTAACAGGGATTTAGATCGAGGCTGGGGTTAGCCCCGGCGATTTTATACATACTAAGACGACGACTGAAACTCGTGATTTTTTTTAATGTCGGTGAATAAAACTACGGGTATTGGATAGTAGGTTGTTCGTGGTATGGGGGGGTATAATGAATTAATTTAGCGAAAGAGGGAAAATAATATACATATGGAAGAGCCCCTCTTCAGAAAAAACATGATAGCGCCTCCACCTTGGCGAGTACCTGGTCGCCACTTGCTTTTTTAATATTAACCCCTACTTTTGACGGGGTGCAAACAGCCGGTATCCCAAGCGCAGCCTCCAAGCGGTCGCAGTTGCGTGTGGCCAAAAACGGGGGAGAGAGCTTCGAATACTGACCTGACGCGTGCTACGATGGACGCGTGCTACGGTAGAGATAGCACTTTTTGGTTGAATCGTTTTCTGAACGATCGGGCTCCTTAACTCAAATTCGTCAGACTTTCATTTTCGTGACGAAATACGTTTCAGGGTATACTTCGGTCACGATATTTCTCACCCGGCGGCACTTTTATTTTCCTCCAAAATATTTTTTTCGGTGAGGTATGACGCTCCTTAAGTAAAGCGATCAGAAAAAACATGGTGCACCTCTATCATAGCATGCGTCGATGATAGAGTTACGTATATACCTGGTATAAACTACTTTTTTTCCTGAAACCTTTTCGGAAAGACGGGGCTCCATAAAGTCAACATCGCAGGGATCTCCTTTTTTGTGATGCAATACATACTGAGCGTCCGAATGTTGCAGGTGTCTCTATTTGGAGGAGCAGGACCGGTGCCCCGTCTCGAAAGAGATGCATAGTCAATTGTCAAATGACTAAGGCAAGCAACCAAATGAGTACCCCCCCCCCCAACCCCCCCCCCCCCCCCCCCCTCCCCCTACAGCAATATATGTAGCGCTATTAATAGTCATCAAACAATAATTCGTTCAGAGATAGATGCACCATACCCTTAGCGTGTGCTACGTTACGGGTATCACCTATTTATCGTGTGTGATTCTGACGCTCCCCATTAACGACCGAGAAAATCTACACTTTAACCGAAACAATTGAGTTTGGAGAGACTGGAAGCTAAGCCCAGGTATCTAATAGCGGGTGTTGTTGCAAAATTCATATCTCGGATCCGAAATTTACCAGTATTGGGCAGGCTTCTGATCGGCGATACCTGTGTGCGAGTCCAATAAAGCAACCCCCTTAAGTAGCACGACTCTCACACCATATCATTCCATACCACACCATACCATACCACACCATACCATACCATACAATATGACTCCCACACCATACCATTCCATACCACACCATACCATACCATACCATACCATACCATACCATACCACACCATACCATACGACCCCCACACCATACCATACCATACTATACCATAACATTCGTTGAAGTGTGCCACATTATACCATTCATTCGTTGGGGACAAGTATTACACACAGATGCGTTGTCAATCTATAACACATTAAGAAGCCTGTCCTCAGCACATACATGGATGCACATGGCCAGTCAAGGTGTTACTTCCTCAGGAGCAAAGCACAAACATGTCGCCGGTGCTCGCTGTGGTTATCACACCTTCCCCGCCTCCGGCATGAATCGCTTAACTCAATGAGAGGAGTGTGATACTAACCAGCAGCATCGGACATCCCTGCGTCCCGCCCCTGATAAAACCTTGGTGTTTTGTGATGGGAAGAGCTTTTCATCTTGCTTGGCAACGTGTGGTCTCAGCGTTTGTATGGTATTATGGCTCTCGGCGATGAGACCGCAGGAGGGGTGTGTATCCCCTCCCTCTGCGCCATGGGTATAGGTGTGGCTTTTGGCGAGGAATACGTCACGAGAATGATGGCCTCGAGACACACTTCAGCCTACTTCGCAAACCTAAGCCTTCTTAGCACCCCCCCCCCCCCCGCCTCGAGCTTTCACCGTTTTAAGCCTAGACACGAGCGACAGGCAATCTCGGCCGCACCCCTGCTGTGAGCATATTCCGTGGTCTCGTTCAACCACCAGCCGACGCAAAGAAGTGTTGCCGCTCCTGGAGCCGTGCGCCTGAACCGGCACGCAAAACATCACGCGCGCGGGCGTAATGCGGTTGTCGTGTTAGACGCGTGCTATGATACGAT
>MEHQ01002986.1:720170-766246 GCA_008828725.1 Saccharina japonica | reverse complement strand
CTCTCTCTCTCTCTCTCTCTCTCTCTCTCTCTCTCTCTCTCTCGAGAAGAATACTCTGACCGCCGTGGTCGTGGGCTGAAAGAACGCACACATACACCACGCGCGTGACACACCCCTTCCTTGTCGCGTGGGATAACACATGTTTTTTCGTGTGGTTTCCTGATGATGACGCCAGCCGATAATCTTTTCTGTGAGCAGCAGCACAGCAAAAGCCTTACTGCTGTATACCTAGAATACTGGTTGAGACTCTCATGCTATACACAGCATATACAGTTCCCGGTACGTCGTATAGTAGAGGTGCACCATGTTTTTGCTGATGGTCAATTTTTTGAGGAGCTGAACACCTCACCAACATAATGACCATTGGAAGAAAAGGAAAAGTGCTACGAGTACGAGCATATATATACCTGGTTTATACACAGCATATACAGTTCCCGGTACGTCGTATAGTAGAGGTGCACCATGTTTTTGCTGATGGTGGTCAATTTTTTGAGGAGCTGAACACCTCACCAACAAAATGACCATTGGAAGAAAAGGAAAAGTGCTACGAGTATAGTCGTATATATATATATATATATATATATATATATATATGTACCCGATTAACAATCCCGCGGTCTAAAATAAAAAGTATTCTGCATATCATAGATATACATACACAAGAAAAGGAATGAGATTCCCACGATTTTGGAGCACATTATTTATCACGTTGCTATAATAATAATACCTCTATATCACCTGCTGTGAGCAAAGATGTCGGGAGACATGTCAAGCAAGGCAAAACGTGCGCTGTCAAGGGTGTAGGGCCGACGTGTTTCAGACTAAAACCTAGTACTTTGGTGTCAGTCACGGCATGTCAAGGCAAATCTGCTGTCTGTTAAGGGTTGAAAGTCCTGTGTCTCCCGACATCTATGGCTGTGAGCATATATAAGCGTCTTGATGCCAATCCTTCTTTATAACCTGGAGCATATATATATAGATTATGAAGGGTTTACAGTAGTAGTGTTGTAGTACAGCAGTAAGTAGTAGCGCAATACATATAATAAGCCCCATGAGCGCATACAGCACAGGACACCTAATAATAAGAAACAGGCTAACAAGAAAGCCACAGGCTGATATTTAGAGGGAACTAAACACGAAATTCGGGAGTCGTTATCTTGAGATTAATAATAATGTAGAAAGCGCCCTATCTCAAATAAGAAATCCAGCCTGGATCGTATTTTCATTTCCTGTTTCTCATTATTAATAGTTAGGTGTCCTGTACTTACTGGACATAAACCTATTAATACTACACAATCAATCTATGATACATATATATATTAAAAAAATTAAAAAACAACAGCTGTGAGCTCGAGGATTTCGTCGAAGCTCATCTTTGCTAGCTGAGTGTAATACTTCGATCGCGCGTACTTACGGATTTTATATGTCCTCATGTAGGATGTACATCCCGTATGAGGGGGACACAATCTGAGGCTCGGCTGTAGAATTCAGGAAGTTAAGTGTGTGTCTATTTGTGGGGGAAGAAATACTTTAAATTAAATTAAAATTAAAATTAAACAGTCTGAAATAAACGTACCAGGTATACTATAGTGTTCCGACGAGTTTACGTGATAGAGTGGCTCTACTATTATTTGTACTCGTAGCCATGTATGGTATATATAAATAAGAAGAGGTGTGTTGTTGTTGTTGTCTTCACATTATTATTAAACCCGTTCTTTCTACTCAACCACATCAGTACACCCAGTGCCTGTCCTGATTCCCAATCCTAGAGAGATACAAATTCTGTGGTCACAGACTACTGTGAAACAGAGAAAAACCAAAAAAAAATAAACGCAAATTAATGGGTAAAGCAAGTAAGATGCGTAACGTACATGCCGGGTACGAGAACACAGCGACACGAGCCGAACAAAAAAATAAGACCAAAAAAGACAAATAAAAAACAAGTTCTGAAATTAAACAGAATACAAATGACGCAGGGAGACAGAAGCGCCCCTAGACGAAAAGCACACGTGCCCAAGAGGAACAGATAACTGCTGCACGGGCGAGGCAACACGAAAAAAGAGAGAGACACCGGCATAGGGTGGAAACAAAGGGATGTGTGAGGACAGGTTATGGAGTAAAACTTACATAGAGTGCCCTCGCCCCACGCCACGCTCCACGAACTAACAATAAGTTAACCCTTTTAGAACTGCAGTCCCGTTTTGGGGACAGACTACTTAGAATTAGAGTGGTTTGTCCCCATAATGGGACTGCAGTTCTAAAAGGGTTAACCCCATCAGATCTCCTTCGACCACAAGAACCTTTTTTTTTTGTCTGTGGTGTGAAACAAACAGTATACCCTGGTGGGAGGGCGTAAGCTTTATTTTGACCCATCCGCCGGAGGATAAAAAAAAAAAAAAAAGTATACCCTGGTAGTATACGTACGTACGGCTGTTGTTGTAGTCGTGTGAAACAAGCTGTGGTTTCATGAATATTCATCATCTCATCACATGAATGAGTCTCTCTCCATCTGTTTACTTGTGGTGGTTGCTTTGTCGTAGTTTTTCCACAGCAGGCATCGACGCGGCATATAGATACAGCGGCTGAGCTGCTGAGCTGCTGCTGCGTACAAGTACATACAGCAGCAGCAGTATTACGAGTCGCAGCGGTACAGAGGCATTCGTGTACCGATGTGCAGCAACACAGCAGTAGTAGTAGCAGCACGCTCGCGTACACAATCTGGTCGCTGATCGTATATACATAAGAAATGGGATATTTTGATTTACCAAACATGATCAAATGTGCTTTATATTTACGATCATCATGATAGGGGGCCTCTCTGTCCTTCTTCTGGTCGAGATTCGGATTCTTCTTTCAAAAACGTAAAAAAAAGTAAAAAACAAAAATGTTCCGCCGTTTGTGAAAATAAATCTGATTGGCCAGTTCAAGTTTCTACGATGGTTGATCGGTTGGTTGTTTTGGCTTTGATCAATCACAGAGCAGATGAATTTTACCGTAGAAGCGCAGAAAAAAAACGACTACCAGTTTGTATGCGAGCCCGCTGCTGCTCTGCCCGCCATCCGCCATCGGTGTATCTCAAATCTCAAAATCTCAAATCAGGAATTCAGACTGATCACCAACGCAGAAGCAAGCCACAACGCACCGAAGCTCTAGACTAAAGGTAGGCCAGGTGCTACGAGGCGTGGAAACACCATCAGCACGGGGCGCCCGAAGCAAGCTTGTGACGATGCTCGTCGGTGGTGCGTCGAACGGGAGCTCGCGGTGAGTCAAGGAAGCGAAAAAACGTCATGATGCATTTTTTTGTTTGACTTGACTTTTTTTTTGTGTGTTTCGTATGATAGGATGTGCCCCTGACGCCCGCCCGCCCGCCAAGCAACATCGCTCTCGAAACCGAACTTCACCCTGGCTAACCGAGGCCCAGCACCCAGCACCTGGCATGTGCTAGCTGGTTTGTGTGGCGTACGCACTGCACGCGAAGCTTCGGGCGCGAACGAGTGCTTCTGCTGCTGTGCTTGCTGCAGTATACCTGGTACAGCTTCTGCTTGCTGCTGTATACCTGGTACAACAGCAGAGTACTGGTATCCGTATGTGTGAGAGTGTGAGAGTTCCTTTCGTTTCTTGCGGAGTGGTGCGACAGGATTCACCAAGGATGGAGGGTAGATGCTAGGCAAAGCACACCAGGACGTGTGCGTGTCCTACGCAAGGCTGGCCCAGGTCTTCCCCGGGCAAGAGTGGTCGACGTGGGTCAAGGTTCTACCCTGGGTAGAACCGAGGACCGCGGGTAGAGCCGACGCTTGGTCGAGGCGTGACCAGAGCATGACGTTTCCTCTCGTAGAAATGGCGCCTTTTATTTGCCCTTTTTAACTACTGTACGTACGAGTTGGAAACATTTTTCTACACTGATTCCAAGTACTTTGTTCAGGTTCTTCAAGCTTGATTTCGTTTATGTATGGATATTTTTCTCGCATAATCTTTTGTTCTCTTGACAGGATGCAAGCAACACGCAAGCAGAACCACGCACTTGCTTGTAGAGTACGAGTACAGCAGGCAGCATCGCTGCTGTTGCGACTGCTGCTGCTGCCGCTGCCGCTGCCGCTGTTGCTGCTGCTGCTGCTGCTGCTGCTGCTATGTACCCGTTTGTCACAGGGGGACTGCACCAGAAGAAACGTGTCCGGTGGTTTCGACGGTATGCGAGGCGCCTCCGGCTCGTTGGCTCGTAGTCTGGACAGAGTATCCTATCATGCGATATGGTGCAGCAGAACATACGTAGTAAAAATAACAGCAGGAGTACATATCATACCAGTACTACTGCTGTACGTACCAGCGGCCCAAAGTATTTTCCTGGCTTTTTGACTGCCTGCTGCCTGTTGACTGCTTGCACATTTGCACACTCGTACGCGCACCAGATACCTGGTAGACATCATACCTTGTTGGTACGCTTAAAACAAGTGATATGTTTCGAAAAACGAACGGGAATAATTCTACCGCGCAGCGAGAAAAACCCTTGAGAGAACCGATAAAGATGCTATCATTTGGAGACCGGTCCTTTTGCTCGTCGGGCGTGCCAGGGCCTCTTCTCTATTGCTCGTACCAATTGGTGTTTCTTAATAGTATACAGCAGTACATACAGGCGGGGGGGTCAGGGTTAAACCGCCATCTTCTCATCGTCCGATACGAGGTACCTCTGGTATGCAGTATCCCAGCAGGTACATATCATATGTACGAGTATGATATACTGTTAGTTTTGCTTCGTACGCAGGGTCGTACGAGTTTTGGCGCTTGTTTTTTCTTCGCGGCGCAAATACGTAGGATACATATTTCCCCACTGATATTTCCCACACATGAACCAGCATGAATATTTCACTGCCGCCCGAAACGTAACAAATATGTATATATATATGTAGAAGCGTCATGCTGGCTGGCTGCTGAAAGGAGCCACTGCTGGAGGTACACTTGTTTTATGCAATGGTTGAGGCACACTATGTACGAGACAAAGGCGACACCGGTACCAGTGACTGGTTGACTTGGTGTGATTGGCTTACGGTTCAGGTTCGAATTTCGAACGTTTGAACACAACAGGCAGCAGGATATCAGGATATTATCTGGATATTATGTCGTATACGCGTATTAATCAGGGATGCGTATTTCCTCACCCGGAACCCAAATTTTTCCGGGAAACAGCCTTTTTCAGTCTTTCCGGAAAATTTCCCCTACGTATTTCCTCTCGTTCGAGGAAAAAAAGGCGTAATTTTGGGGGGGGGACAAAAAATATCATCCCCGGGTGGCCCATGCACTACATGAAGCACAAGTATAAGATTTGGTCAGGCCTTCGGACAGCCATTTTCGATGATTTTCACTCTACACTCTACCTGCACCACCGCACCACCAGGTAGCAGTTGCGCACAATGCAAGTACTTGAGTAAATGTTCGGTTTCAGTTGATTTTTCACTTGTTCGTGTCCTCGTTGATTTGTCCTGCAGCCGTTTATTTGATACTGGAATAATAGGACTACTGCCGTAGTGCTGATAGCGATCTCTCATGTACGAATATACTTAAATCGCGAAGTAAATCAGCAACACACAAAGCGCAAAGCAGGAAATGAGCAGTTACAGCAGTGCGCGCTGCTTCGCACGCGTGTAACGATCGCAACCTTATCCACGACTAGAGAAACTGTAAAGATGGACGCTGGACGCCTCAACGAAATCCCAGCGTTCCAGCCGAATCTGCGCCGAGTTCACCCTTTCCATTCGAATATGTTAGCTCATATAATATATTATTGTATTTTATATTATTATACATTTCTTCGATGATTCCGCTCGCCATAACATACAGTTCCTCTATATGCTATCTGTGTGGTATATCAGGGGCCTGTGGGTGCCTACGTAGCGCTCTGCTCTGCTGCACAGCTTGGTGGGCGCTTGGCAGCGCTAAAAAAAAAACGGGGATTTCCATTCTATATGGAGGCGTTATTTACCCGGGGATGGGGAACAAAAACGTAATTTCCTCTGAAAAAAAATATTACCTCGAGCCCTATTAATTTCGGGTAATTGCCGCTACCGGGAAATACGCATCCTCAGTATTAATAGCAAAGAGTGGGGCCTGTATAAGGCGGTTTATAGCCAGGTTAAGGTGGTCACTCGAGATCAGGCGGTTAAAATGTCGAAAGCGGCTTGTCGCGATAAAAAACGCGGTTAGGGAGGATACCAGCACCGGACCCTACACAGCAGTACACAGCGGTTGCCGCCGTATTCTGAGCGGCTACCGCCCTAATCAAGGTCAATTTTCGCCTCCACATCCGTACGAAACCTCGCTCTGGTTGCTTTGCACCCCGTCTGACAGAACCGGGAACCCGGTGGCGGGTACCCGGAACCGTCGGAACCGGAATCGGACCGGAACAAATAAATTTACCCCGGGTAATTATTTGGACCCCGGGTACCCGGATAGTACCCGGGTACCCGGGTACCCGTTGATTGTGCTATACGGAACCCCCAAAACTGGGATATACCAAGGATATACGTTGATTTATACATACTACACTGCTTGTGCCCCTAGATTCTCCTTTTTCCTTTTCTCCCTTCTCTCCTACAGCCTTCGCACAACACGTGACACACAGACGATACCCCTACCAGCTACCAGGACACACACGAATGATATGAGCCATGAGCCAGGACATGGATGACGTGTATAACGTGGACCATTCGCAACAGAGTGCAAGGGGAGGGGGTAATTATTCTCCCTGAGGCGGCCTACTTCCTTTCTGCTGTGAAATAGGGGACAAAAGAAGGGGATATACAAGGGGGGTATAAACCCAGCAGCCTGGCTAGTCTCTGTGTGAGTGGTGTATTTTAACATTTAACACAAACACCTCTCTCAGAGCATATTGCAAGAGACAGCCTTCTGCCTTCTATCTTCTTTCTTTGGCATGATTCATTGAAAGAATAGACGAAATGAAGCCATTCCCTCCCACCGTCCGCCTTACCACGACGCCTGCGGACCGTTCAGGTCCGCTGAGACTCTAAAAGGGGAGATACTAGTGCATGGTAACCCGGGTAACCGGGTACCCGGGTACCCGGGTACCCGGGCTGAAAGCAGGCCGGGTACCCGGTTCCGGTTCCGTCTGAACCCCCCACAATCCGGTCCGGTTACCGGTTCCAAATTTTGAGGCCGGGGTGCAACCCTATTGCTCTGGTGCTGCTCTCCTCAGCGAAGTATACTATAAAGCATGACACCCCTACTGCTGTTTTCGCTGCGAGAACACACACGCACCACTACGTAGCGTACAACGAGCAGTGGGGATCTAGGTGCTTTGCTTTTCCTTTTTTGACGTTTTATATACACGTATAATATGTACGGAGTTTATATATATGCATTCCTTTTTTTTTTTTTCCTGGTTTATTCAGCTTGGCCGTTATACCGCCGGGTAGAATTGCTACCGGTACCGTTTATTCAGCTTGCAACGTTACAATCACACATGCAACCAGTAATGTCGGATTTCGTAATTTCGTGCTTTCGGCGAGCTTGTTTTTGCCGTAAGCACGGTGATTGGCCGACGCAATTACCGGAAGCCCCACATCCCCTAATATCACAAGCCATACATTTCTATAGGAAACCCTGCATTTTTGCTCTCCCTGGGCGCCGTATTTGGACTCCGAGCTTGCGCTGTGGCCCTGCGAGCTCTCCCTGGGCGCCAAATTCGACCCTTTCATAAACATCGCCCCTAACCAAGGAGGCTGTACCACTTCTCCCCACCGATGGTATTGAGGACGAAGAGTAGGCCGGCCTCCGTTGTTGGTGTCATGATGGCGGAGGCTTCCAGCACTGCCGGGGCGCTACAGCACGAACCAAAATAATGATATAAAATCAGATAAATTAAATAAAAATATATAAAATGGGTTTCGCACATTCTATTATGTGCACTTTGATCGTACCCGGGGAGGTTTTTTAAACGTCCCCTGTTTTGCCGAAATTACGCGAAAGAAGTCCAAGTGTTGCTTTTTGCCGAAATACGCGAAAGCACGAGGAATTTCAGCCGAAATCCGACATCACTGCATGCAACAGCAGTGCGTGTGTGTTGTTCACAATAAACCGTCTTTTCTACCCGTCGACATCCAGCACACCCAGTGTCCGTGCCGACTCTTCGCGGTACGTAAAGAGATACAAGTTCTGTGGTCACGAAACTACGACACAGATATTCTACGTTGCAATGCAGTAAGCAGGGCAGACAATGGACAGCAGTACAATGCTATGTATCATACGACGGGCGCGACCTACCCTGCTGGCAATCCCAGATGTGTGAAAGAGAGAAAACAAAAGAAAACGCGACAAGGAGAGACCCCCCCCCCGCAAAAAAACCCTGTCTGTATACAGTACAGGACACCTAATAAGAAACAGGAAAGCTGGCCCAGGCTGGGTTTCCTATTTGAGAGAGGGTGCATTCTACACTAATCAAGATAATGACTCCCTAATTTCTTATTTTATTCCAAATCTCAGCCTAGCTTTCGTGTTAAGCCTGTTTCTTATCAGGTGTCCTGTACAGTAATACGTATCTACGTCTGATGACAGCATATAATACGCGCGCAACACGAGCCGCGGCAGCAGTAGTATTAGTTTTAATAGTACATAGTCACCAGTCACCCGGGTTATAATTAGTGTTCCAGCCTGTGGTGCGCTCCCGGAGGGCCCCCGGAGGCCCGCCGGAGGCGAATGCTTTGGACATACATACCGTAATCGTAATCACGCGAAGGTTCGCACCCATCGGAAGGTTGGCACCCATCGGAGAGATAGCACCGGGGGGCGATAAAAAACACAAGGTAGAAACATTTTATCGTGTTTGCGCACCCCCATCGGAGAGATCGCACCGCGGTGCGATCTCTCGGACATAAATTGAAATTTAAAGGCCACCGCAGCGGGTCTGTAGTAGGTAATATTCTCATTGCTTCCATACTCCGATGAGATATCACCAGTGCGCCACTCCTCTCAAACGTACTTTACCAACCCATGGTAGGTCAAGTCGTTTTAGGTAGCTTTGAGTCATTTACGCAGCACCGTTGCCCCAGTACGGCCCGGTGTATTTCGATTCAGCAGCGCACCCATCGGAGAGATCGCATCGGGGGTGTGCCAAAATAGAAGAACGGCATGATTTAGTTGTGTTTCCGCACCCCCATCGGAGAGAACGCACCCATCGGAGAGACAGCACCGGGGTGCGATAAAAAACACAACGTAAAAACATTTAAAAACGCGATCGCACCCGGTGCGAACCTTCGCATGATTACGGTATATACGTGCGTAATTTTTTTCAAAATGTGCGTCTCATTCGCTCTTCTTGCAAATAACAAAGAATCAAGCACAGGCATTATTTTCACGGGGTTACTTATTTTAGCGTTTTTCCCCCCTCATCTGATCGTAGATAGATAGATGGATAGACAACCACTCGAATCATTGAAACCACCTACCGGATATGACAGTGTGTACCACACCCCCGGTGATAATATTTTGGGTTTTGGATTTTTATCACCCGGGGTGGTATACCGTGGGGGTGTGGTATACACCGTACCCCCGGTGATGAAGTGGGTGGTCGTTTGGCAGTTTAGATTATTCACCACCCCGGGTGGTATACCGTAGGGGTGTGATAACATGGGGGGGGTGATAACAGTGCTTTCAAACGAGTCTTGCTGCCATATTCTAGGCAAACGGCAAAAAAAACAGGCGATCGAGCCTGGAACCGCAGCAGCAGTTGTCTGAGCCGCAGACATGCTTTGCCCGTTGCGATGGACCACGCTTGTACTGCGGCTCTGTACCTCGTCCACCTCTATGCTGCTATTAATAGTCTCCATAAGGCAAGCTGTGGTACTCTCGCACACCTGGTGTGCTGCTGCTGCTGCTGCTGTGCTGTTCCGGTACCGGTACTCGTTTTGTTGATCGGCACGCTTTCACCCACGGTGATAACTTGGGGTTGTCATAATGATATTGTGGCATTTCCTCAGGGGATGTGGTACTGTATACACCGTACCCCCCCCGGGTGATAACTCGGGTGGTCGTTTAGGATTTTAGAATAATGGCCACCCGGGTGGTAACCGTGGGGGTGTGCTATACAAAATGGGGTGTGGTATACACTTGTCATATACGGCATTCCTCTGTATTTGCGAGCCTTTGAAGCCTTGTTTCATCCTAGGACAGAGAAAACCGTCATAAGTTTGAACTCAGTTCCCTCAAAATTAAAAGCCACGAAGAAAATCAGCATGAGCTTGTCGAAAATGTCACAAAAAGGCCTCAAAATGTTTTCGCCCGAAAAACGCCTTCGGCGAAATAAACCCGCACATTTTTTTGGGCCTGTGGCCAAAAAAGGTGCGGGGGTCGAAAACGGATGTGCGGCAAGCCGCACATCTACTTCTCTTTGTGGTGCGCTGCACCGATTCCTCAGGAAAATAGTGCAACTGCGCGGCATTTCACCACCTAATCATATTATAGCCCTGGTAGTCACAGAAACAGCAGGGCAGGCAGGCAGGCAGGCAGGCAGGCGCCGAAATATGTGCAGCAGTTGCAGTTTGTATATACGGTATACGATTACTCACTACAGCACCAGTACAGGACACCTGATCATACAGTAGTTCATACCAGGGCGTGAAATAGGCGTTCGTCTCGAGGTGCGGCACCCGCACCACGTCGGTCCTCCGCAGTCTTTCGCTAATTTTGTTGTTCATTGTGTTGTCAGCCCTGTAAGGGCGGCTTGCGCTACCCGCAGCTTGGGCTCCCCACAGCAGTGAGTACGGTTTAATGCAGTCTTCCGCAGGTGGCTTCCGTTTCAGTTAGCCGTCGCTACCACTGTAAGCCAGTCGCCATGCATTGCGGCACCGTAAAACAGTAAACGTATACTCGTTACTCGTGTGTGTTCTGCACTTCAACCCGTTATTTCTACCCGTTGACACCCGGCACACCCAGTGTCCGTGCCGATTCTTCATCCTAGAGAGATACAAGCTCTGTGGTCACAAAACCACGGCACATATGATATGCCAGTTTGTGTGTTCTTCACATTGAACCTTCCTTGCTACCCGTCGACATCCAGCACACGCAGTGTCCGTGCCGATTCTTCATCCTAAAAAGGTACCAGTTCTGTGGCCACAAAACTACGACCCAGAGGTACTACGCTGCAGTGC
Source organism: Saccharina japonica (assembly GCA_008828725.1). Lineage (NCBI taxonomy): Eukaryota > Phaeophyceae > Laminariales > Laminariaceae > Saccharina > Saccharina japonica. The sequence goes on along the minus strand of MEHQ01002986.1, from coordinate 755,093 downwards.
AGTAAGCAGAGCAGACAATGCAATGCCATACCTGGTATACGACAGGCAAGACCTACCCTGCTAGCAATCCAGGTGCATGAAAGAAGAAAAAAAGAGTAAAGAAGAGAAAAAGCGAAAAGGAAAACATGAAGAAAATAAATAAACGTAATAAAGCAAATCAACAAACAATCAAACAACCAAACAAAAACATGAGAAGACGTAAGTTACACTGTAAGATGTAAGACAATGCAATGTTACGTCGTCGAATATATTATGGGATACGACAAACACGACTACATGTGCTATTGATAGCAATCTAGAGGTATTGAAAAGAGAAATACGGAAGCACAAAAGGAGCAATCCTGGGCTCTCATATAAGATATGTAGAGTTTGGTATGGTATATATGTACATCAGGACTGAGGTACTTTTAATTCAAGTACAGCAATACCAGGTACGGTGACATTGTATTGTGTTATTAATAGTTGCATTGCAACACCGGTCGCTCCGGTGAGCTAGCAGGTAACCACGAAGCCTGTTAAGAGTCGAAATCGTGAGTTCGAGCCCCCCCGAGTGCATGCTTGTAGGGACTTTTCTCGCAATATCTTGACTACAGGGGAAAGCGCGAGAGCGTGAGTTAGCAAAATTTGATGAAAATCGACGATCGTTGGGAAGGCTGAACCCTCTGCGCGATAAAAACCAAGGCAAGAACCGTAGTGGGGGAGGAGGGAGAGGTGCCTACTTTGTGACCCCGGATCTGAGTTATGACTGGGGAGGGAGAAAGACAGAAGTACGAAAATAATACACGGGATGGGGGGAAAAAAATAAAATGTCTACGCTCCTTACTCCTTACTCCATACGTTACAATGTGTGTGTTCTTTACCTTGAACCGGTGTTTTACTTGTCGGCAAAGCGTACTTTGTGATCACGTAACATGTTTTCCTTGTAAGATGAAGAATAGGCGCGGAACACCAGGTGTGGTGGATGTCGACGGGTAGAAAAAGCGGTTTGATTTTGAACAACACACACGTAATAGGTATGATACATATAATATAATAGGTATTCGTATATTGTACCGGTATATACAATTCATACCAGGTACAGTGATACGTAGTCTACCTGGCATATACCAGGTACAGGATACAAATATAAAAAGGAAAAATGGTATAATACGATATGGGACAAACACGATATGGGACAAACACGATATGGGACAAACGCGATATGGTGCGGAGTGAAATGTTATGCTCGTACCCGGTAATATACGAGTACGAAGTCTACGATATTTTCCCACGTATTTACCATGGGTTTTCGTAGTTTCGTTTTTTTTGCGTACTTTCGCGTTTTTTTTCGAATGTTACATTAGACTAGATATAATCGATCAGGGAGCATCTTCAAGATAGTCAACACTCAACACTCGTTTTCATGCTTCTTATGTCATCGCGTACAGTCCGAGTCCGCCCAAGCACTGCGACGACATATTATGGGGAAAAAGGGGGAAAAAAAAACTCGCCAAAACGCCCAATAACTGCGTAAAAAAGACCAAGCATGACATTTCTGCTTTTCCCGTCTTGTTGAGCAGAACTACCGAAGCGATTTTGTTTTTCACGACGGCGCCAAAATGATCCACGCTCACGGCAACGCTCTCAGAAGATATACCTGTGGTACGTATAATATATACCTTGTTTTGGCCCTTGGGCTATAACCACGATTATTACGATAACACGAGAGAAACATGCCATCATCAGCACCAAACGACCCCGGCCGCCCCCGGTGGTCTAGTAGTTAACCTCGAATACTGAAAGCGTTGATGTCCTGGGTTCGATTCTCCGTTAGCCTCTGTTAGGAGTTTGTATTTGTCAAATTACACCAGCTTTCGAGAGACCGTGAGGTTTTCAGATATCTCGGGTCAGGTCGGGTCGGGTCAAGAGGTTTTTATATTCTCCGGAAGCGTTTCTGGTCACCGTTACAAGACACCACCGGGCCTGACCAGCTTGGTTGGACTCAACCCACGAACACCCGCGAACAGTCCTGCGAAGCAGATCCTTCGTATGTTTTAGAATTAACCATTCTCTGCTGCCTGATATCAATCATTTTCTTCGGTATGAACCATATTTTGGCTCGTTTGACCAAAAACCATGACAAGCGGGAGCGGGGGGCACGCAATCCTCATGATATTTGTCGTTATCAACAACTTTCCTCGAATACCAACTTTTGACCGTTTGGTGGTGTTTGTTTCTTAATTTGTAACGGTTTACGTTTGTGCGTATCCGCTAAACAGGGTTGTTTTTAGTTGTTTTTTCAATACGTTACTAATGTCAATACAGCGTTATGTGTGTCAATACAACGTTGTTTATGTCAATATATGATTGACACTTGTCCGTTCTGTTTTTTTTTCGCCATTGTGATATTTTCAATGAAAACGGTTTCGTGTGTCAAAATACCAATCCTTCTTTGTTCGGTTTCCCAACCATGATACATGTATACCATACGTAGGTGGGCTGCTGCCATCCTTGTGCTGCTGATCGCCGTGACGAGCGGCCGGGTTGGTGCGGCGACGACTTCTGATGGGGCGGATTCGATCGAGGAGACACCCAGCCCGGCCATACAAGCTTTCCCCCAATGCGAGAACGAGACCATCGGGGGGGAATGGACTCTTATGGGAGATAGCTTCTGCGATATGCATGCGAACAACGTTGCGGAATGCGGATTCGACGGAGGTGAGCAGTTTTGGGCGGGGGCCGGGTCGAGTCAGGCTCGGATGTTTTCAAGGGTATCGGGTCGGGTTGGGTGAGGTCGGGTGGGGTCTGAGCTGATCTGATCTGATTGGGTCGGGTCGGGTCGGGTCGAGTCGGGTCGGGTCAGGTCCGGAGTCTTCGAAAATGTCGCGCGTATTGTCGAGTGATCCAACCCGGCCCGCGAGGTTCGGCCCGACCCGTGAACACCTCTGTTTTGTTTTGTCACGGTTGGAGAGATGCACGCTCTCGTGTACATATGCGCCCCCGCAATGGGCAATGGTGTCAGGGTGCTACCGTGTCCATTGATTGAAAATCCCCGTACCACCATCCATCGACTGAATGCCTATATGTACATCTACATCTACTGTACCGGTATGGTTACTGGTATACAACGTACCACCTTTCCAGCCAAATTAATAATGACTGTTGGTTTACCACATACCACCATTCCAACCAAATGACAACACCCCTCTTTGTATTTTCAGAGACATGTCACAGGTATAGTCGGTGTGTATATTGTGTCTCCTGCCGGGCGTTCCCCCTCTTGTCTAGATTCGCTTATTTTTCCCATTTTGTTATCCCTTCAAAAAACTTTATTTTTTATTTTAACGAACCGGCACACGGCTGGCCACGTACGGTGCGCAGGTGACTGCTGTGAGTGTACCTGCGTCGATCTCGGTAAGGAGTACAGTTGCAGGGATTTCGAATGCAAAGACACGGAGGCGGCGTGCTACGTCGAGCCTAGCCCGACGCCAAGCCCGCTCACCACCTTGGATTCGTCAGCAATGCCCCAGCGCGTATTATCACCAGCCCTGGCGTTGGCCTACGGGGCGTGTTTGATCGCTCTTGCGGCGGTAGCGTGGTGATGGAGCGAAGGAGCCACAACGCCGGGGGGGGCGGGGGGGCGCGGGGGGGGGGAAGGTATCTCCACGGGTATTCTCCTCGCTTAGCCCGCTCAAGGCCGCTGATTTGTCGGCTCTGCCTCAACGGGTACTTTTCACCGGACGGTGGCCGTATTCACGAGGGCCACGGCGTCCTCGCGCGTTCTTGTTGCAGTGAGTGCCCCCGGCGACCCACACTCGGGAACACGTGTGTATGCCTTGTGATAGCGCACGATGGAACCGCGGCGGTTTCTTGCCCCGTGCGCCCCCCCGTGCGATTAACCTGCCGGGGTGTGTTTGGTCGCTCTCTGTGTTGTTATAGCTCTTGGGGCGGTGTAGCGGGGATGGAGCGAAGGAGCGCTAGTAATTGGAGATACACATATATCCGGCGTGCCCTCCTCTCGATGCTGCGAGGCGGAGTGGAGACACACATAAAGCATGAGGATATTGTGTGGAATACTTGGGAGGGGATTTTTTTCCAGTAGACACCGCTGTGGGGGGGGGGGGGGGGGGTGGAGGCGGCGAGACGAAAGTTTATCCCGAAGTCTGGAGACAACTAGAAATGGGCTTGGTGCGCAAACTCGGAGTCTTGTAAGTCTTGCACTACGGCGTAAATACAATGACGCGGTGAAGCGAGGGAACCTTACGAGGATAGTTAAGATATCCCCGTTAGTGTTCCTCACGGCGCTATCCATTGGAAGCCAAAAGGCTACGTATAGTTTGATGGGACTTGTCCTCAATACGCCTTGTGCCACAGCGTGTAGGACCCAACCCTGCGTTTCGGTTCGTCTTCCCCGCAAGCCTCTGTTTCCTTTTCCTTTTTTTTTGTTGCGAGTCTTGTACCATTGCTTAGATGACGATCCTACTCTGGTTCACGTTGTTCCCCCTCGAAGCGTGGGTGTACCTAGCTGTAAAAGGGGTTTGTGATACGAACTCGTCTTTTTTATTACGAAGCCAATGAAGTGTTTTTGCTTCCGTTTATGTTTGCCCGTCTTTTCGTTACCCCGTTCCCCAGTAAACGTTTGAATTCCTTATATTTATCTCGTCATTTCGTTTTATAATGCCACCGAATGGATGTTTGTTTTCTTTGTATTCGGGCTTTCCCGTCACCGGAATGGTGATGGGGTTGATGGGTTGGCGCGGCTTGTCTCACGAGGTATGTCGTACCGCAGGCGTGTTTTTGTTCGCTTCTTGTAGTTGGACTCTCTCCATCACAAGTAGTGTTGTGGTTGAGGAAGGCTTTCTTGCCTGCTTGCAGTCTCGAATGAGATACAGATGTCTCTCGTTGATTTTTTTTTTTTTTTTTGTTGCTCAGTTTTCTCCACAGAAAACAGAGGGACGGCGGGGTGGGACTGGTCTATTATACTGCTGTGGGCGTGCGGCCACAAACATTTGCAACTCATAAGTCCGCGTCGAGGGTCTTCGATGAAGGTATAGCCCCGTCTGCGTTTGGGTTATGTTCGACGGAGGTTGATGGCCCAAATCAAGCAGCAGTATGTATCATCAGTGCTGCCGTCAAAGAGAAGGAGTTGATGTCACGGTAGTGAAAGTGGGAAACCAACTACAGTAGAACGTATACGCGTCAGTTGGTGACTATAGTACGAAGTCGAAGGTGCAATTAATCTAGGGGAGGGCGTACGTGATCATGTCTCGTTGTTTTTAGCACGCGGCCAAACCGGCAGCTAAGTGTGTGCCACAGGTCGTAGTTTGTGCCACAGTATAATGCAGTCGGAGTTGAAAACCAACTGGGACGTACGTAAGTAGGCCTCTTTTCTTTTTCCACGAGGCAAAGGCGTTAGCTTTGTGTTTGGGTTACGCTTCGAAATGGAACATAAAACTGAGACGTACGTAAGTATGCCTCCTTACTTTGTCACGAGGCGAAATCGGTTGCTGTAATTCTGTGCCATAGTAGTACTCGTAGTCGAAGTGGGAAGTCGGCTGGGGCGAACGTACGTACGTGCGCTCCACTTTTTTCTCACACGGCCTTAACACGTACTGGTAGCTTTTACAGTAGTATGCGTCACAGTAGTAGTCCATGTGGAATTAAAACTGGCACGTACGCAAGTATGCCTCGTTATTTCTACACGCGGGGAAACCAAAAGACGTACGTATGCAAGCTTCTATTAATATATATATGCCTCACGCGGCGAAAACCGTTACTGTAGCTTTTTGTGTAGCAGCCGGAGTGGAAATAAACTGGGATGCACGTAAATGTGCCTCTCCATTTTTTCACGTGGGGGGGGGGGGGGGGGGGGGGAGCGAGGGGGCGTAGCTGCTGTATTAACGGCTGACATGCCGTTTTATTTTTATAGTCATATCTTTTGCCCTGTAGAAGGATATGTCTCGGAGCCGGCGATGCATTCCTTGGGATGCGATGCTGATTGGCCGTATGCTTGCGGCGCGACTGACTGATTGGCCAACGGACTGAGTGCCGTGTCATCATGATACTCCCGTCGCAACTTATTCTGCTGCCCAATCATATATTTAATTTAGTTAAGCACGTATCGTAGCCGGTCTGTTGACGAACGGTCTTGTTGGTCTGTTACCGTCTCCGGGTAGCATTGTTTGTTGTAGCGGCCGTGCTGCCATATGGGGGAAGGAGGGGGTTTGTTATAGATTGCGTCGGTTTCTTTTTTTCACGAACAAACTGTCTGTTTCAACGAGAAAGGTGCCAGAGGTAATCACGTTAAAATGAACGACGGGAATTTGTTATATATTGCGTCAGTTTTTTTTACGAACATCAGCAGTCCGTCTCAACAAGAATGGATCCAGTGGTTCATCGTTCACCACAAAGGACGGGGGTTTCATATGTATCTCTTCGGCTTTTTTAGACAAACAACGCACGGCCTGTTTGAACCAGAAATAAATGTGCAGTTCTTAGTTCGTCCTGAAGGACGGCGGTTTCTTGTATATTATTGCGTCGGTCGTTTGCCAAACAACGAACACACGGTCTGTTTCAAGCAGATTCGGGCCAGGTATCACGACGGACAGCAAGTGTGGAGGACAGGTTTCGGGCAAAGATCCCAAGCGGTTTTATCTTGTCCAGCTTCTGCTGCTGGTATTCGACGGTATGCACTTCGAACGTCACAAACGGTAATGCAATTAATGCCTGCTACGCACAGTATCAATATCGTGCTTCCATGTCTGGTATCGGCCAATATTTCCGAATTGAATTATCACTTTTCTTGTTAATCGTAATTCGATAGGCTACACAAAATCGCGGAAAGCCGTCTGATTTCACTACGACGGTGACAGCTTTAGCTGCGTCGGCATTGTAACGAACAACGGGATGTCTGCACCATACATACGCAAAGCAAATAAAGGTTCCAGAGAAGTAATCAACGTCACGGATGAGGGTCTGTTGCGCACACCGCCGGCTTTTTTTACAAGCAACGCACGGTCTTATCCATCCAGAAGGTGCCAGGTCGACATGAAGGACAGGGCCTTGGGGTTTGCTGTACACCGGTCTGATTCAAGCTTCAACTAGAAAGGTGCTAGTACTCTGTTGTAGAGATTATCATGATATAAGATGGGACGTATTTCCTAAGAGTTTTGAGTTCGCCCACGCGACTAGGTAAAAATATTCATTGCGTAAAACGTTGAGGCCCAATTTGTTTAGGCCACTTTTTCCCGAGTTTGTTTCTCGTATTCCTTCAGAAGCAGCTTCTAAAGATTTATAAGACGGATATTCGAGAAAAGTGTGTATCCGCTTGCACGCAGAAACTCCGAACCCGCGACATTGTTTCCACAAACGATACCCGACAAAAACGGCCGAAGCCACCGCCGAGACGCTGGCCGTCACTTCTCGTATTACCCACCCTCGCCAAAAGGTTCAGCTCGTTTGGCGCCACATGTATGATGTTTTTCTGTTTCCCGTCTGCCTCGTCGAGCACACCTTCACGGCTGCGTGTGGCTACAGACTGGCCGTAAATATAAGGTATATTTGTACATATTTGTGCCAATCTGAGTGCCTCTTACTTTTACGGCCACACCGGTATCGTTTTGAAGTCCAGAATAAGGCGGGCATCTATCGATGCTCCAACCAAAAGACCATCGGTGGTGAAGGACACACGTCCGACTCTACGACGAGTTGCGATGCTCCAACCAAAAGACCATCGGTGGTGAAGGACACACGTCCGACTCTACGACGAGTTGCGATGCTCCAACCAAAAGACCATCGGTGGTGAAGGACACACGTCCGACTCTACGACGAGTTGCGATGCTCCAAACAAAAGACCATCGGTGGTCAAGGACACAAGTTCAACTCTACGACGAGCTGCTGGCCACGAGCGCCCTTGTTGTTCACCCTATCCCCCCCGGCTCCTTCTGAGTGTCGATCCCGCTCGCCTGCGTTTTCGATTTGCCGGCCACACTCTCCGTACCGCGCTTCCTCCCTCCCTCCATCCCTCCCTTCCCTCGCGGTCTGGATTAATTTCTTACGGTTTTGTGTGTTTGCTTTTCAGTATTCTCTACAATGTACAGTAGTAGTACCAGTTTGACCCCGAATATAAGGACATTTTATCTTACTTTTTAATTGAACTGATCATTATATTTCGAATCACAGCGGGAGTATATAAGCCTTGGGCCTACATAGTAGATAGACTAGTTTTTTTGTCCACCGAGTCATGTTCCGCAGTTTGATGTGGTATTATATCATACCTTCTTTGCCAATCACGACCTTGTCAACCCTATCCTCTCGAAATTACTACTGTACTCCTAGTTGAAGTATATCTTCCACAATAATCGCGACCCTGCCAATCATTCCCTCCCGAAGTGAATTGAATGTCTTTCATTATGTTTAGGATATGGCTTTCTGTAGTAGTTTTATTTGTTTTTAATGCTGTAATTTCTATTATATGGTATCTGTTTTTTTGGGCAAAAGCCAAACATTGCATACCTGGGCCTTTTGGGCCATTTGTAGGTACCAGTTGGTAGGTACACTGGGTATTGCACTTTGGAAAGGGCTTCCAGTGCCCCTTCGTGATTGGCCAACGCTCCGTCGTGCCTACAAATGGCTCAAACGGCGTAGGTACACCCACTTTGGCCGGCTACTCAAGTTGGTTTCAAATTGTTTTTCTTCCATCGTACCTATTTGTGGCTCGATTGATCCCTTTTTTGGCAGCCTCAATACCTAGCGTCGTCCACACTACGTAGAAGCCGGGACTGTCAATCGGGCGACCTTATCTCTCAACGCAAACGCCTGAATGGACTACGAAACACTACGAATGAATGCAGCTTAAGGGGGCGGTGGTTCCCTCAGCGAAGACTCCCGGTTTTGTATAGTAGCGGCGTGCTTATTTCGACCGGTCTATTCGCAATTATCTTCTGATTTTTTTGGGAAATTTGGTGTACCGTGAAAATCGAACTATTTTTTAAAAACAACTTGAAAAAAGACCGATGTGATTATGCACCAGTTCCCAGCAGTACGAGTACGTAGCAGCACGACACACACGGTGCCGTCACCCCAGCAATCCTCTTGATCATGGCCGACGGTCAGTCGCAAGCGGCCAAGCGCTCAAAGGCCGAGGGTGGTCCGTCGGCTTCCCTCTCGGGCGGTGCTTCCTCTCCCGCAGCCGGAAGAAGAGTAGGAGACGAGATGCTTCCCGACAGGTTGTGCAAAAAAGCCCCAAGGAAAGCCGAGGGACACATGAAGCATTTTTGAGAAGATGGAAAGCATGGTGTGCCCCTGTCCAGCGACGATGAGAGCCCTGACGGTTGCAGCGGAGCGTGTTGTACGAGCGGTGGTACCCTCTTTGTGCGTGTGTACTGTCCAGGTAGGTACCGCTGCCGAGTGCGTCAAAAGATAAATTGTACGTACGGTTTTGAGGCCTGGTTTGTCTTTGTATTTTGCTCTTTTGGTACTTTCTACGTACGTACGTACGTACACATCCTTCCGGATACTCGTACGCATTGAACATCAAAAGTTACATTATTGTTCAGAGTACAAGTTAGTACGTAGTAGTACCAAATATATTGTAACATCATACGAGTACCTGGCTATATATATAGGTATGTATGTACGTACGTACATATGTATAAATATGTACATGTATAGATGATGTGTCTTCGTTTTTTTCTGTATACGACCAGATGTTTATGTATACATATTATACTTCGTACGATACCTCGTACAGCAGCAGGAGTTGTATATATGAGTATGCATATTATCAATAGTATATACCAGGTATAGTATATACCATGTATACAAGGCTTGCTGGGAAAATCAGGTAGCGGGAGACACGGAAAACTAACGAACATAAAAAAGGCATACTGCGATCAATAATGCACAGACAGGTAAGGTCGTCCAGTGAATACTAATAATCACCCTCTTGGAAAATGCATACATGAAAAAACCTTCATAAAAAAAACGATCTCCCCCGCGTAAATATCGAGTGCACCCTCCCTCCCCCCTCACCCCCCTCACCCCCCCACCCCCCCGATACCCTCACCATTCATAGAACAACGAGGCACACGAACAACGGAACGAAGAGTCGATCACAGACAACAGATGAAAAACTCTTGACACTATAAGTGCTACTGTAGTGTTATACTTGTACGTGAATCTATTTTGTTTTTGGGGTGGGCACTCTACCTAATGTTCATGTATATGTACAGCAGAGCGCTGTATGAAGGGCTCTCCCGGCAGAATCCCGACTGCGCAATATTACTAGGGACCATAGTTAACAGGACTTATGGTCGACACAAAAAACTACATATTTACCTGTTTTTACACACAATATGTGGTCCTATTTACTATGGTCCTCCGGAATTGTTGGATTTTCGGAAATTTGCGATGCAAAAGAATTAGTAGATGCCACCCTGCGGCTGTGTTGCATACACTTGCAGGACCCGCCCCCCATTCCCCACACGAGTGCGACTACTGTAGAAACTTGTTAAACCCCCGCGCAATATATCCTCTCTCGACATCCTTCCCGGCCCCCGCGTACAGGGTGCTTGGCCGCCACAAGGAGAAGATCAACGGACGCGATAACTTGCCTATGTTCTTGCGGCCACGGTTCGGAACAACCTGCAATACCAGGCGGCGTAGGGGATAGGGTGTACGGGGGGCGGCAACCTGTTCCTGAGTGAAGCGCATAGCAGCGGCAAATATTGATGAATGGCATGCTTTGCTTTGTGTCGACAAGCAAGCCTGTACAAAAGGTGTTGCTTGAGTGTAGAAACAAAGATTGTCGGAATTTACTTCGTTTGCTATGATCGAACTTGCTTTTTTACAGGCCGTGGGCAATCTTTCGTCGTCAAGATAGTTTGCCGAATGTGTCGAACCCACTGAGAACCGCAGCGCGAAACATAGTGTTTCGGCCTGTTGTTTTCGGGGTGGACAGGACTGTACATACTAATGCCGGTATGAATTTCTCGCTTTTCACGTGTGAAAGCACATTTTTTATGTCGAATCTAATTTTGCAGAAAATCATTTTGTTTTTCGTCGCACGGTTTGGAATAACGTCTACAATATAGGTTCCGAGATTCGCCTAGACGCCAGCTATATTTCGTCTTCAAGGTAGTTTGCCGAATGTGTCGAACTAACGGATAACAGCAGCGCCGAAAACAGTGTAATGGCCTGTTTTTTGTCTGGGTGGGCAAGACTATACATACTGAAGCCGGTACTGAAATTCTCTGTCCCGCAACGTCCGTACGTACAAACAAGCCGCATGTTCGTGGATTCCACTAAATGTCAGCTATCTTTCTGCAGCGAGTTGCTTTCACTAATATACAAAACCCAAGAGAACAGCAGAGCCAAAGATAGTGTATTGGCACTTTTTGTCGGTGTTGTACGAGGCTATGTATACTAATTTCAGTACACTATTTAGGGTTTATTGAGCAGAAAAGGTCAATTTTACGTGAAAGCTAGGTTTGCCGTATTGCAATTATCCGACACGCAACGTCAGCGACTTAGAGAAAACCACATGTCCCCAGATTCGTCTAAATGTAAGCTATCTTCCTGCAGCGATTCGTTGCCTAATATACTAAACCTAGGGAGAACAGCAGAGCCAACGATAGTGCATTGGCACCTTTTTTTGGTGTTGTACCAGGCTATGCATACTAATTTCAGTATACTATTTCGGATTTCTGGAGCGGAAAAGGTCAATTTTACGTGAAAGCTAGGTTTGCCGTATTGCAATTATCCGACACGCAACGTGAACGACTTCGAACAAACCACATGTGTATAGATTCGTCTAAATGTAAGCTATCTTCCTGCAGCGAGTTTCGTTGCCCAATATACTAAACGTAGGGAGAACAGCAGAGCCAAAGATAGTGCATTGGCATCTTTTTTCGGTGTTTTACGAGGCTATGTATACTAAATGCAGTACACTTTTTCGGGATTATTGAGCGGAAAAGATCAATTTTGCGTGAAAGCTAGGTTTGCCGTATTGCAATTTTCCGACACGCAACGTGAACGACTTCGAACAAACCACATGTGTATAGATTCGTCTAAATGTAAGCTATCTTCCTGCAGCGAGTTTCGTTGCCCAATATACTAAACGTAGGGAGAACAGCAGAGCCAAAGATAGTGCATTGGCATCTTTTTTCGGTGTTTTACGAGGCTATGTATACTAAATGCAGTACACTTTTTCGGGATTATTGAGCGGAAAAGATCAATTTTGCGTGAAAGCTAGGTTTGCCGTATTGCAATTTTCCGACACGCAACGTGAACGACTTCGAACAAACCACATGTGTATAGATTCGTCTAAATGTAAGCTATCTTCCTGCAGCGAGTTTCGTTGCCCAATATACTAAACGTAGGGAGAACAGCAGAGCCAAAGATAGTGCATTGGCATCTTTTTTCGGTGTTTTACGAGGCTATGTATAGTAAATCCAGTACACTTTTTCGGGTTTCTGGAGCGGAAAAGGTCAATTTTACGTGAAAGCTAGGTTTGCGGTATTGCAATTATGAACCCCGCTGCGTCCCCACTGACGCAAGCTTAGTATGTTCCCGTATTCGTCTAGACGTCAGCTATCTTTCTTCCCCGAGGTCCGTCGCCGAAGCGGTACAACTCACGGAGAAGAACGCCTTCCAAAACACTGCCTTTTGCGTGGGGAGGTCCGACTACCCGAACCTGCGCAACAAAGCCTCAAACACAATCGACCACCAAAATCAGGACTTCTACTGCTGTGCATCGCATCGCGCCCCAGTTTCGCAGCAGGTGGCCTTGCAGAGCCCTTCGCTGCGATATTGTTCAAAGTCGCCGGTGAAAGGCATGTGTAGAGGCGTTTGCGGGGCGGGACATGTACACGAGGCGTCTCGTACCTCCGGCGGGCGGTAAGGGGCTTCTTTTGACCCAAATACAACATTCTGTACCCAAAGAGTGCTTGTACGTGACCGAATGAAGATTTGCGGGCAGCCGATCAGCTTCCCACAAGGCAACGGTGCCTTGAACACACTAAGCTGGGAGCTGGACTCTAGCTAGGGCGCCCAGCCCCTAATGGTGTCTCTATCGTGAGGGACCCTAAGCCCGGACCAGAGCTGGTCGGACCCAAAAATGACAGCCCACCGGTTCTCAACACATAGCGCACCAAAAACAGCCAAATTTCAGCAGGCGCCTTGATTTGGGTAGTTGGTAGTCCCCTCACCTTGTGGAGTCGCCATGGTGCCGCAGGCCCACGCCGTGCTGACCGCCCAAATAAGCCACCTAGCGATACCCATAGCTCTGCGTCGATTTTTGTTTAATATCAGGTACGTGCCAGCCTTTCATTGGGCGGAAAGTTGACAGTCCCGTTTCGAAACCGTAAAAAATATATATATTTTTTTGGTCGAAAAATTGAAAGCGGGACCCAGGGGATGGTCGACACCCACCGCGGCCTTAACGCAGACGACACAGCAGTAGAGCTACTGTAGCACTAAAATACATATTCTATATAGTGCACCTGTTTGATATGATTGCCTCGAAGGTTATTTTGTCGTACTTTGGTTTCTTCTTTCGATTAGATCTTAGTAATATGATGTTTATACGAAGTACACACAAGGGCTCCGCGGGGGTGCCGGCGACTTCGGGTAGGGCAGGACAGGAGTTGGAATGGTTCCATCCGACATGCATGCACAAAAAAAGAAATTGAAAGGATTGCAAAGAGTTTCATCCGAAATTCATACGATCGTAGCGTATCAGGAGATAAAGATTCACAACAAAGAGAGCAAGCGTAGGTGCAACACGCTGGCGTTAAATGCGTTGTCATTGATAAAAGGTCAGCGCATAAAAAACACAAAATAAAGTACAGCAGCCGTGTAAAAACAACGATGAACCTGCTCTTGCCAACAGTAGTTACTAAGCCTTTGCCAGTGCCCTTGACCCACAAATCGTACCAGAAAAAGTACCAGGCATATTCTTCTCCCTCTTTCGCGAAATTAATTAATTATTATTACACAACACATACACACACTCCAATTGATATAATATATTTTATGATACCACCTACGAGTACCACACTTGGTTGTGCGGACTGTTGTACACATACACCTGGGGTATGTAGGTACACGTAACAGCAGAGTATACTACTGGCGACAACGCTCTATTACGGTTATTGTGGTGGTCCGCACATTATTTTTTCAGATTGTCCAAAACCACGCGGCGAAGCCGAGCACGGGTCGAGCCTTGGCCTGGACTAGGATTGGGGTTAGGATTGGGTTGGATCGACGGCTTCTCGTGGTTTGATTAACGAAACGCCCAAAAACACGTAAAAACAGCAATAAATCATAATATATTTGGTACTTCATCTGGTACAATTCGTGGGATAAAGACCGATAAAGGCGCCTCCTTGCCGATGCATGGCTTGGACTCCGTCAAACATTATTTTATATGGATCTATGTACGTTGTTGTGTTGTTTTGTGTATCTTGAATGGTCTGTTGTATCTTCTCCGTACGAGTAAGGGACACTTCGTTTTGGTTTTCTTCTATATTACTCGTTTTCTTTGTGTACGTACCTCGTTTCTATCTCTTTTGACGCATCTAGATTGCTAATATGTGTATGCTTCGCGTATTGTATCCAGTACGACGACATGTGATGTGTGACGAGATGCTCTAGGGCTATAGAATGGTTGAGAAATAATCGTAGAGGTCCAAAGCCTTGTGCCACCCTAAGATTATTCTCTCTCGTGTACTGAAGTTTCCTTGGTGGAACAGATAGGCAGCAGCATCGAGGCTTCGTAAGCCCATAAAAATGTTCTAAGGCGATGTATCAGAATGTTCCTTAAAGACGAGAGAACCCGAAGACTTAGCTGTTACAGTACCACAAGATTGGTACCCCTTGGACATGATTGGCATGACCCTTTGAACACGACATGTACTACCCCTTCAACCTTGAACAGAATAGAGGATCTCTCAGGAATATCTAAGCACCATGGGAAAGTTCCCTAGGCTAATACTATAACTATCCGACTAAAAAACGGGCTGTCAGCGAGCTAATTAATATTTATCAGGGATGCGTATTTCCTCACCCGGAACCCAAAATTTTCCGGGAAACAGCCTTTTTCAGCCTTTCCTAAAAATTTCCCCTATTTCCTCTCATTCGAGGAAAAAAAGGCGTAATTTTTGGGAGGGGACAAAAGTTATCATCCCCGGGTGGCCCATGCACTACATGAAGCACAAGTATAAGATTCGTTTAGGCCTCCGGACAGTCATTTTCGATCATTTTAACGCTACACTCTACGTATAATACCTGCACCAGGTACACAACAGTAGTAGTTGTGCACACTGCAAGTACTTGAGTAAATGTTCATCGGTTTCAGTTGATTTTTCACTTGTTCGCGTCCTCGTTGATTTCGTCCTGCAGCCATTTGATACTGGAATAATATATCAACCGCCGTAGTGCTGATAGCGATCTCTCATGTACGAATATAGTTAGTTGTGTCGCGAGGTAAAAATCATCAGCGTAAAGCAGGAAGTCAGCAGTTACAGCAGTGCGCTGCTTCGTACGCGTGTAGCGATCGCGACCTTATTTTCCACTAAAACTGTAAACATGTAAACATGGACGCTGGACGCCTCAACGAAATCCCAGCGTCCCAGCGGATCTGCGCCGATTGCACCCTTTCCATTTGAATATGTTATCTCATATGTATGATTACATTTGGTATATTATTAATAGTACATTCCTTCGATGATTCCGCTCGCCATAACATCCAATTCCTCTGTAGGATATCTGTGTGATATAGAAGGGGCATGTGGGCGCCTACGTAACGCTCTGCGCTGCTGCACAGCGTAGCAGCGTTTAACACAAAAACAAAAAACGGGGGCTTCCATTCTATATCGAGGCGTTATTTTCCCGGGGATAGGGGACGTGAAGAATTTCCTCTGAAAGAAACATATTGCACCTGTGTTGCTCTCCCCACAAAAAAACTTCGATTCTGGCTCTATGTATTTCAGCCTAACGTCTGGAAGAACCTCTACCACTGTATTTTTTCCCATAGGACATTTCGTAATTCTGCTCTAGCTCCAGCCTCACAGCTAATCAAAAAGTCCACCACCCTGCGATGGGCTCTTTGGTGCTCTCACTACTGTGTGGCAAAGCGGCAGCAGTTTTCGCGTCCTCTACGAACAGCGACTACGTCGCTGAAGTTTGAAAATGTGGTTCCAGGCGGTTGAATTACGCAGCTTTTTCAAATGGCGACGACTTCCGTTGGTGCATGTTTTCGAGAACTCGTACACGTACGTACAGCATCACATTTCGTGCGTACGACCTCGTACTCTAAATCTGGTACGTTTTGGCCGTTTTTTTGCTGTTTTTGAAGGCACACTACGAAGGTCGGTTGCGGCCGCTGTTGTGCTAATCCGAAAGTCCACCACCCTGGTTATTCTTCCTTGGGTCTATGCAGGCATATAGGAGGAGTTCTGGGCGATTTCATGTTGGTCTAGCACAGCGACTACTTCGTTGAACATCGCCTTATCGAGCGGCGCGACTACCTAGCGGCTCGAGCTTCGAAATCGCTTTCAGCAACAGCGGACGTGAATTCTCGAGATCTACAAATCTCATCGCCAATGTAGCTTTAGTTTTGTCTACACCCAGTATCACTTGGGCTTGGGCCTTGATGCTGAGGCTCTCCGGTGCCTCGGTAGGGAGAACACAGGGACAACGATGAGCGTTTCCAATTGCCTTGTGAGGGGCTGATTTTGACCAAATCCCGGTTTCAATAATATTAGGCGTTATGGAAATACATCATTTTGGTGATTTGTAGGGAGAGCAACACAGGTGATTGCCTCGAGCCCTATTAATTTCCGGGAATTACCGCTACCGGGAAATATACGCATCCCTGGTTATGGCGTTGTATATGTATTAAATGATTGATGATCAGGGCTACCCGACTAGCGGGCAAGGGCATTATTGGATTTTCTGCTCTGCCTACGCACTCCACAGTAGTGTAGTTTCTCCGTGTCTGTCGTGGTTTTAAATCACAGAGCTTGTGTCTCTCTACGATGAAGTATCGGCACGGACACTGCTGTCTTGGTGTTCTGTGTGTCGACGGGTCGAACTAACGGTGTAACACCAACAAACACACGCTACGGGCAGTGATTTGAACCGAAAATGAAAATGGCCTCGGTCGGTTTTTCGGGTTTCTCGCCGACAAGTCGGTCGGTTTCGGTCGTTTTTTTTTATTTTAAACCGGAAAGAAAACGAAACCGAAACCGAACATTTTCGGTCGGTTTTTCGGTCGGTTTCCCGACTAAACTAGCCAATTTGTCCACATTTCGAAGAGTTCGGTGCGCATGTGTTCGCATAATGTGACGAGATGATCGTGGTATGGCGTCAAGTGACCCTCCTGCAGTACTTGCGTCTGCTGCGCCACACACGGTACAGGCCGACAAGCATAGTTATAATCTGCAGCCGACAATAGCTACAACAGGTACTCTACGATAAAAAGATAGAAGGATAGTATTATACGAGGGCACTGCTGATGTGTAGTCTAGATACATACCATGTATGCTGTATAATGATAGATGATACTGTAGATACATCTTGCAGAGTGCAGCTAACACCATCAAGAACTCTACGATGGTTGCTGAAGGGGGGGCTGTGAGTACCCGCCTCTGCCTCCGGCTCAAGGTCAGAGTCAGTACTGCCGCCTGAACCGGACATGGTTATCTTTCGCAGTCTCGCGACGCACTGCTGTACCGCTGTACCCTGTGCCCTGTGCGACTGTTTGTTGTTGCTGCTGGTGCGGGCTGTGTGCTATGTGCTGTGTGCTGTGTGCGTATCCATGATCCATGTTCATGCATAACGGGGGTTTCCATATAGATATGTAGGCGTTATTGACTTAGGGGACGGGAAAAAAAACGACCGAAAAAAACCGAGTCGGTTTTTCAGTTTCGTTTTTTTTAAAAACCGAAAAACCGAAAAATAAAAATCGGTTTTCGGTCGCGAAAAACCGAGATAAACCGACCGAAAAAAGAAAAAAACCGAGTTTCGGTTATCGGTTCACATCACTGGCTACGGGTGGTTCTTCTCCCCCCCCCCCCCCCTACCGCAATGGTTGGATGTATGGTACTTCCCACGGGATGTCCACGGGCATAAAAAAAAGGAATAATGTGTCAATCGTCGCCCCCTTCCCAGTACAGACCGCGTCACTCGGGTCACATTTAACTACGATACGCGTGTGCTACGATAGAGTCATAGCTTTTTTGTTGATTTTGTTTCTGAGCGATCGGGCTCCTTAACGTAAAGCCGTCCGGTCTTTCATTTTCTTGTTGAAATATATTTTAGCCCCATACTGAGATCATGGGATTCTAATGGGGTACTCGTAGCACTTTTGTTTTCCTTCAAAATCGGTTTTTGGGTGAGGTATATAGAGCACCTCAAGTGACCACCCTTATAAGGCAAAAACATGGTGCACTTCTACCGCCGTAGCATGGGTCGATACGTATGGATAGCTCTAATGACGGGCCGACCATTGTAAGGCACCTATCTATGGTTAGTGTGCTGTTTCTGGTGTCACCCTTCCAAGATGGAACACTCCAACCACCACCCCTCGTTCTTTGCTGTTGTCCGTTGCATTGACGACACAAATTTAGTCGGGCATATTACCTTTCATCTCGTTCCTCCTGCTTGTTGCGGTCCGTTTGCAGATCTGCTCGAATTTCATTCGGAAAAACTTTCACCACTGCGGCAAGAGGAATACTTTTTTTTTGCGTCTGGTTTCCTTTCAGTCCATCGATCTCGTCGCTCTTATTGCTGTAGGACGGGCATATCTTACCCCCTCGAGTTGTAGTTCTACTGTGCATCACACCTACCAAGAATTACATTCGAGATGTTCGATCACAGATACTACTAATGTACTGCAGCAGCAACTCCTGTCTGTTTTTATTTCTGTCCATCGACCCCGTCGCTCTTGCGGCTGTAGGACGGTCATACACCTACCCCGAATTCCATTCGATATTTTCGACCACAGCTACTACGTACTACTACCATAATCTGCAGCAGCAGCAGCAACAACTTTTGTTCTGTTTTCCTTTCTGCCCATCGACCTCGTCGCTCTTCCTGCTGTCGATCCCCCACGACCACGCATTGAATACCACCGGTAGTACTGTCACAGTGAAAAACTTGGCACGCATCATTCATAATGTGGAGGATACCCTGTTGACCCGTAGGTACGCAACAGGCTCCTTGGGCATGTGTCATGTTCCTACCAAGACCTTCTATATCGATTATCATCCAGTGCGCAGCAGTCCTCTGCTCCCTAAGCACACATCTTCCACCACACTACGACACGCCAAAGCTTATACTGAGTTCATACGCATAGACTACCACCTGGGTGAGCATCGACCGTTGTCTGCCCGTCGTACATCCGGTCTCTCGGACGCCATAGCTGGTCCCTCCAGCTCACGAGAAAGCTGGGACAAAACACGAGTGATCTTCCGTGTGTACACGCTACCGTGGGTTTCCACCCCCGGAGGCATGTACCACACCGGGGACCGCTCGTCATTATCCCCGTTTTCATGCCCATCAAACCTCAACCCGAAACCCGCTTGGATCCACCGTCATGCCCAGATACCCGCCGCAACACATGCTCGGATCCGGCGCTGTCTGTCGCTGTTGTGCCCCAAGAAGCTACAGGTGGATGGCTTGAACAACAAGGCGGCGAGTACTATCTTTGCAAGGCCTCGTGCTTCTTATACCCTGGATAATACCCTATCTAATAGGCTATTGGGCTAACAATAGGTCGGGAATTATGGCTATCGATACCTACTGCGGGCCACAATCCGTTGGGTTCGGGGTATATCGATAGGTATTGTAAANTCACGAGGCGAAATCGGTTGCTGTAATTCTGTGCCATAGTAGTACTCGTAGTCGAAGTGGGAAGTCGGCTGGGGCGAACGTACGTACGTGCGCTCCACTTTTTTCTCACACGGCCTTAACACGTACTGGTAGCTTTTACAGTAGTATGCGTCACAGTAGTAGTCCATGTGGAATTAAAACTGGCACGTACGCAAGTATGCCTCGTTATTTCTACACGCGGGGAAACCAAAAGACGTACGTATGCAAGCTTCTATTAATATATATATGCCTCACGCGGCGAAAACCGTTACTGTAGCTTTTTGTGTAGCAGCCGGAGTGGAAATAAACTGGGATGCACGTAAATGTGCCTCTCCATTTTTTCACGTGGGGGGGGGGGGGGGAGCGAGGGGGCGTAGCTGCTGTATTAACGGCTGACATGCCGTTTTATTTTTATAGTCATATCTTTTGCCCTGTAGAAGGATATGTCTCGGAGCCGGCGATGCATTCCTTGGGATGCGATGCTGATTGGCCGTATGCTTGCGGCGCGACTGACTGATTGGCCAACGGACTGAGTGCCGTGTCATCATGATACTCCCGTCGCAACTTATTCTGCTGCCCAATCATATATTTAATTTAGTTAAGCACGTATCGTAGCCGGTCTGTTGACGAACGGTCTTGTTGGTCTGTTACCGTCTCCGGGTAGCATTGTTTGTTGTAGCGGCCGTGCTGCCATATGGGGGAAGGAGGGGGTTTGTTATAGATTGCGTCGGTTTCTTTTTTTCACGAACAAACTGTCTGTTTCAACGAGAAAGGTGCCAGAGGTAATCACGTTAAAATGAACGACGGGAATTTGTTATATATTGCGTCAGTTTTTTTTACGAACATCAGCAGTCCGTCTCAACAAGAATGGATCCAGTGGTTCATCGTTCACCACAAAGGACGGGGGTTTCATATGTATCTCTTCGGCTTTTTTAGACAAACAACGCACGGCCTGTTTGAACCAGAAATAAATGTGCAGTTCTTAGTTCGTCCTGAAGGACGGCGGTTTCTTGTATATTATTGCGTCGGTCGTTTGCCAAACAACGAACACACGGTCTGTTTCAAGCAGATTCGGGCCAGGTATCACGACGGACAGCAAGTGTGGAGGACAGGTTTCGGGCAAAGATCCCAAGCGGTTTTATCTTGTCCAGCTTCTGCTGCTGGTATTCGACGGTATGCACTTCGAACGTCACAAACGGTAATGCAATTAATGCCTGCTACGCACAGTATCAATATCGTGCTTCCATGTCTGGTATCGGCCAATATTTCCGAATTGAATTATCACTTTTCTTGTTAATCGTAATTCGATAGGCTACACAAAATCGCGGAAAGCCGTCTGATTTCACTACGACGGTGACAGCTTTAGCTGCGTCGGCATTGTAACGAACAACGGGATGTCTGCACCATACATACGCAAAGCAAATAAAGGTTCCAGAGAAGTAATCAACGTCACGGATGAGGGTCTGTTGCGCACACCGCCGGCTTTTTTTACAAGCAACGCACGGTCTTATCCATCCAGAAGGTGCCAGGTCGACATGAAGGACAGGGCCTTGGGGTTTGCTGTACACCGGTCTGATTCAAGCTTCAACTAGAAAGGTGCTAGTACTCTGTTGTAGAGATTATCATGATATAAGATGGGACGTATTTCCTAAGAGTTTTGAGTTCGCCCACGCGACTAGGTAAAAATATTCATTGCGTAAAACGTTGAGGCCCAATTTGTTTAGGCCACTTTTTCCCGAGTTTGTTTCTCGTATTCCTTCAGAAGCAGCTTCTAAAGATTTATAAGACGGATATTCGAGAAAAGTGTGTATCCGCTTGCACGCAGAAACTCCGAACCCGCGACATTGTTTCCACAAACGATACCCGACAAAAACGGCCGAAGCCACCGCCGAGACGCTGGCCGTCACTTCTCGTATTACCCACCCTCGCCAAAAGGTTCAGCTCGTTTGGCGCCACATGTATGATGTTTTTCTGTTTCCCGTCTGCCTCGTCGAGCACACCTTCACGGCTGCGTGTGGCTACAGACTGGCCGTAAATATAAGGTATATTTGTACATATTTGTGCCAATCTGAGTGCCTCTTACTTTTACGGCCACACCGGTATCGTTTTGAAGTCCAGAATAAGGCGGGCATCTATCGATGCTCCAACCAAAAGACCATCGGTGGTGAAGGACACACGTCCGACTCTACGACGAGTTGCGATGCTCCAACCAAAAGACCATCGGTGGTGAAGGACACACGTCCGACTCTACGACGAGTTGCGATGCTCCAACCAAAAGACCATCGGTGGTGAAGGACACACGTCCGACTCTACGACGAGTTGCGATGCTCCAAACAAAAGACCATCGGTGGTCAAGGACACAAGTTCAACTCTACGACGAGCTGCTGGCCACGAGCGCCCTTGTTGTTCACCCTATCCCCCCCGGCTCCTTCTGAGTGTCGATCCCGCTCGCCTGCGTTTTCGATTTGCCGGCCACACTCTCCGTACCGCGCTTCCTCCCTCCCTCCATCCCTCCCTTCCCTCGCGGTCTGGATTAATTTCTTACGGTTTTGTGTGTTTGCTTTTCAGTATTCTCTACAATGTACAGTAGTAGTACCAGTTTGACCCCGAATATAAGGACATTTTATCTTACTTTTTAATTGAACTGATCATTATATTTCGAATCACAGCGGGAGTATATAAGCCTTGGGSCTACATAGTAGATAGACTAGTTTTTTTGTCCACCGAGTCATGTTCCGCAGTTTGATGTGGTATTATATCATACCTTCTTTGACAATCACGACCTTGTCAACCCTATCCTCTCGAAATTACTACTGTACTCCTAGTTGAAGTATATCTTCCACAATAATCGCGACCCTGCCAATCATTCCCTCCCGAAGTGAATTGAATGTCTTTCATTATGTTTAGGATATGGCTTTCTGTAGTAGTTTTATTTGTTTTTAATGCTGTAATTCCTATTATATGGTATCTGTTTTTTTGGGCAAAAGCCAAACATTGCATACCTGGGCCTTTTGGGCCATTTGTAGGTACCAATTGGTAGGTACACTGGGTATTGCACTTTGGAAAGGGCTTCCAGTGCCCCTTCGTGATTGGCCAACGCTCCGTCGTGCCTACAAATGGCTCAAACGGCGTAGGTACACCCACTTTGGCCGGCTACTCAAGTTGGTTTCAAATTGTTTTTCTTCCATCGTACCTATTTGTGGCTCGATTGATCCCTTTTTTGGCAGCCTCAATACCTAGCGTCGTCCACACTACGTAGAAGCCGGGACTGTCAATCGGGCGACCTTATCTCTCAACGCAAACGCCTGAATGGACTACGAAACACTACGAATGAATGCAGACCTTTTAACGCAGACGACACAGCAGTAGAGCTACTGTAGCACTAAAATACATATTCTATATAGTGCACCTGTTTGATATGATTGCCTCGAAGGTTATTTTGTCGTACTTTGGTTTCTTCTTTCGATTAGATCTTAGTAATATGATGTTTATACGAAGTACACACAAGGGCTCCGCGGGGGTGCCGGCGACTTCGGGTAGGGCAGGACAGGAGTTGGAATGGTTCCATCCGACATGCATGCACAAAAAAAGAAATTGAAAGGATTGCAAAGAGTTTCATCCGAAATTCATACGATCGTAGCGTATCAGGAGATAAAGATTCACAACAAAGAGAGCAAGCGTAGGTGCAACACGCTGGCGTTAAATGCGTTGTCATTGATAAAAGGTCAGCGCATAAAAAACACAAAATAAAGTACAGCAGCCGTGTAAAAACAACGATGAACCTGCTCTTGCCAACAGTAGTTACTAAGCCTTTGCCAGTGCCCTTGACCCACAAATCGTACCAGAAAAAGTACCAGGCATATTCTTCTCCCTCTTTCGCGAAATTAATTAATTATTATTACACAACACATACACACACTCCAATTGATAAAATATATTTTATGATACCACCTACGAGTACCACACTTGGTTGTGCGGACTGTTGTACACATACACCTGGGGTATGTAGGTACACGTAACAGCAGAGTATACTACTGGCGACAACGCTCTATTACGGTTATTGTGGTGGTCCGCACATTATTTTTTCAGATTGTCCAAAACCACGCGGCGAAGCCGAGCACGGGTCGAGCCTTGGCCTGGACTAGGATTGGGGTTAGGATTGGGTTGGATCGACGGCTTCTCGTGGTTTGATTAACGAAACGCCCAAAAACACGTAAAAACAGCAATAAATCATAATATATTTGGTACTTCATCTGGTACAATTCGTGGGATAAAGACCGATAAAGGCGCCTCCTTGCCGATGCATGGCTTGGACTCCGTCAAACATTATTTTATATAAATCTATGTACGTTGTTGTGTTGTTTTGTGTATCTTGAATGGTCTGTTGTATCTTCTCCGTACGAGTAAGGGACACTTCGTTTTGGTTTTCTTCTATATTACTCGTTTTCTTTGTGTACGTACCTCGTTTCTATCTCTTTTGACGCATCTAGATTGCTAATATGTGTATGCTTCGCGTATTGTATCCAGTACGACGACATGTGATGTGTGACGAGATGCTCTAGGGCTATAGAATGGTTGAGAAATAATCGTAGAGGTCCAAAGCCTTGTGCCACCCTAAGATTATTCTCTCTCGTGTACTGAAGTTTCCTTGGTGGAACAGATAGGCAGCAGCATCGAGGCTTCGTAAGCCCATAAAAATGTTCTAAGGCGATGTATCAGAATGTTCCTTAAAGACGAGAGAACCCG
The DNA here is from genome assembly GCA_008828725.1 of Saccharina japonica. Lineage (NCBI taxonomy): Eukaryota > Phaeophyceae > Laminariales > Laminariaceae > Saccharina > Saccharina japonica. The sequence goes on along the minus strand of MEHQ01002986.1, from coordinate 730,493 downwards.
AAGACTTAGCTGTTACAGTACCACAAGATTGGTACCCCTTGGACATGATTGGCATGACCCTTTGGACACGACATGTACTACCCCTTCAACCTTGAACAGGATAGAGGATCTCTCAGGAATATCTAAGCACCATGGGAAAGTTCCCTAGGCTAATACTATAACTATCCGACTAAAAAACGGGCTGTCAGCGAGCTAATTAATATTTATCAGGGATGCGTATTTCCTCACCCGGAACCCAAAATTTTCCGGGAAACAGCCTTTTTCAGCCTTTCCTAAAAATTTCCCCTATTTCCTCTCATTCGAGGAAAAAAAGGCGTAATTTTTGGGAGGGGACAAAAGTTATCATCCCCGGGTGGCCCATGCACTACATGAAGCACAAGTATAAGATTCGTTTAGGCCTCCGGACAGTCATTTTCGATCATTTTAACGCTACACTCTACGTATAATACCTGCACCAGGTACACAACAGTAGTAGTTGTGCACACTGCAAGTACTTGAGTAAATGTTCATCGGTTTCAGTTGATTTTTCACTCGTTCGCGTCCCCGTTGATTTCGTCCTGCAGCCATTTGATACTGGAATAATATAACAACTGCCGTAGTGCTGATAGCGATCTCTCATGTACGAATATACTTGTGTCGCGAGGTAAAAGTCATCAGCGCAAAGCAGGAAGTTAGCAGTTACAGCAGTGCGCTGCTTCGTACGCGTGTAGCGATCGCGACCTTATTTTCCACTAAAACTGTAAACATGTAAACATGGACGCTGGACGCCTCAACGAAATCCCAGCGTCCCAGCTGCATCTGCGCCGAGTGCACCCTTTCCATTTGAATATGTTATCTCATATGTATGATTATATTTTATATTATTAATAGTACATTCCTTCGATGATTCCGCTCGCAATAACATCCAATTCCTCTGTAGGATATCTGTGTGATATAGAAGGGGCATGTGGGCGCCTACGTAACGCTCTGCGCTGCTGCACAGCGTAGCAGCGTTTAACAAAAAAAACAAAAAAAAACGGGGGTTTCCATTCTATATCGAGGCGTTATTTTCCCGGGGATAGGGGACGTGAAGAATTTCCTCTGAAAAAAAATATTGCCTCGAGCCCTATTAATTTCCGGGAATTACCGCTACCGGGAAATATACGCATCCCTGGTCATGGCGTTGTATATGTATTAAATGATTGATGATCAGGGCTACCCGACTAGCGGGCAAGGGCATTATTGGATTTTCTGCTCTGCCTACGCACTCCACAGTAGTGTAGTTTCTCCGTGTCTGTCGTGGTTTTAAATCACAGAGCTTGTGTCTCTCTACGATGAAGTATCGGCACGGACACTGCTGTCTTGGTGTTCTGTGTGTCGACGGGTCGAACTAACGGTGTAACACCAACAAACACACGCTACGGGCAGTGATTTGAACCGAAAATGAAAATGGCCTCGGTCGGTTTTTCGGGTTTCTCGCCGACAAGTCGGTCGGTTTCGGTCGTTTTTTTTTATTTTAAACCGGAAAGAAAACGAAACCGAAACCGAACATTTTCGGTCGGTTTTTCGGTCGGTTTCCCGACTAAACTAGCCAATTTGTCCACATTTCGAAGAGTTCGGTGCGCATGTGTTCGCATAATGTGACGAGATGATCGTGGTATGGCGTCAAGTGACCCTCCTGCAGTACTTGCGTCTGCTGCGCCACACACGGTACAGGCCGACAAGCATAGTTATAATCTGCAGCCGACAATAGCTACAACAGGTACTCTACGATAAAAAGATAGAAGGATAGTATTATACGAGGGCACTGCTGATGTGTAGTCTAGATACATACCATGTATGCTGTATAATGATAGATGATACTGTAGATACATCTTGCAGAGTGCAGCTAACACCATCAAGAACTCTACGATGGTTGCTGAAGGGGGGGCTGTGAGTACCCGCCTCTGCCTCCGGCTCAAGGTCAGAGTCAGTACTGCCGCCTGAACCGGACATGGTTATCTTTCGCAGTCTCGCGACGCACTGCTGTACCGCTGTACCCTGTGCCCTGTGCGACTGTTTGTTGTTGCTGCTGGTGCGGGCTGTGTGCTATGTGCTGTGTGCTGTGTGCGTATCCATGATCCATGTTCATGCATAACGGGGGTTTCCATATAGATATGTAGGCGTTATTGACTTAGGGGACGGGAAAAAAAACGACCGAAAAAAACCGAGTCGGTTTTTCAGTTTCGTTTTTTTTAAAAACCGAAAAACCGAAAAATAAAAATCGGTTTTCGGTCGCGAAAAACCGAGATAAACCGACCGAAAAAAGGAAAAAACCGAGTTTCGGTTATCGGTTCACATCACTGGCTACGGGTGGTTCTTCTCCCCCCCCCCCCCCCTACCGCAATGGTTGGATGTATGGTACTTCCCACGGGATGTCCACGGGCATAAAAAAAAGGAATAATGTGTCAATCGTCGCCCCCTTCCCAGTACAGACCGCGTCACTCGGGTCACATTTAACTACGATACGCGTGTGCTACGATAGAGTCATAGCTTTTTTGTTGATTTTGTTTCTGAGCGATCGGGCTCCTTAACGTAAAGCCGTCCGGTCTTTCATTTTCTTGTTGAAATATATTTTAGCCCCATACTGAGATCATGGGATTCTAATGGGGTACTCGTAGCACTTTTGTTTTCCTTCAAAATCGGTTTTTGGGTGAGGTATATAGAGCACCTCAAGTGACCACCCTTATAAGGCAAAAACATGGTGCACTTCTACCGCCGTAGCATGGGTCGATACGTATGGATAGCTCTAATGACGGGCCGACCATTGTAAGGCACCTATCTATGGTTAGTGTGCTGTTTCTGGTGTCACCCTTCCAAGATGGAACACTCCAACCACCACCCCTCGTTCTTTGCTGTTGTCCGTTGCATTGACGACACAAATTTAGTCGGGCATATTACCTTTCATCTCGTTCCTCCTGCTTGTTGCGGTCCGTTTGCAGATCTGCTCGAATTTCATTCGGAAAAACTTTCACCACTGCGGCAAGAGGAATACTTTTTTTTTGCGTCTGGTTTCCTTTCAGTCCATCGATCTCGTCGCTCTTATTGCTGTAGGACGGGCATATCTTACCCCCTCGAGTTGTAGTTCTACTGTGCATCACACCTACCAAGAATTACATTCGAGATGTTCGATCACAGATACTACTAATGTACTGCAGCAGCAACTCCTGTCTGTTTTTATTTCTGTCCATCGACCCCGTCGCTCTTGCGGCTGTAGGACGGTCATACACCTACCCCGAATTCCATTCGATATTTTCGACCACAGCTACTACGTACTACTACCATAATCTGCAGCAGCAGCAGCAACAACTTTTGTTCTGTTTTCCTTTCTGCCCATCGACCTCGTCGCTCTTCCTGCTGTCGATCCCCCACGACCACGCATTGAATACCACCGGTAGTACTGTCACAGTGAAAAACTTGGCACGCATCATTCATAATGTGGAGGATACCCTGTTGACCCGTAGGTACGCAACAGGCTCCTTGGGCATGTGTCATGTTCCTACCAAGACCTTCTATATCGATTATCATCCAGTGCGCAGCAGTCCTCTGCTCCCTAAGCACACATCTTCCACCACACTACGACACGCCAAAGCTTATACTGAGTTCATACGCATAGACTACCACCTGGGTGAGCATCGACCGTTGTCTGCCCGTCGTACATCCGGTCTCTCGGACGCCATAGCTGGTCCCTCCAGCTCACGAGAAAGCTGGGACAAAACACGAGTGATCTTCCGTGTGTACACGCTACCGTGGGTTTCCACCCCCGGAGGCATGTACCACACCGGGGACCGCTCGTCATTATCCCCGTTTTCATGCCCATCAACCATAAACCGAAAACCCGCTTGGATCCACCGTCGTGCCCAGATAACCGCCGCAACATCCTCCCCAGCTGGGTGGCCAGGTACAGGACAGCCACGCGATCCTCTAGGCGGTGGGTCTAAGGTTGTCTACATCAACCAAGACTGCGGAAGGAAAACCCGGCCAAATTTCTCCGTTAAGGAAAAGCCTTCCCCAGTACGCACAGGATTTCACATGCGTCGCAACACTGACGTAACACGGGGATCACTGTTTTCTAGGACTCCCGCCATGCCCAATGCCAACCAAGACTGAGAAAGGAAAACCCGGCCAAGTTTTTCCGTCAAGGAAAAACCCCTCGCAGCACGCACCAGATTTCACATGCGTCGCAACACGAACGCAACAAGAGCCACACTTTTTGTTGGACCCCTTGCACGCGCTATGCCAACCAAGACTGAGAGGGAAAAACCCGGCCACATTTTTCCGTCAAGGATAAAAACCTCTCTCAGCACGCACAAAATTTCACATGCGTCGCAAACACCAACGTAAGGGGAGGAATGCTCTTCCCCATGGAACAACTTTCCTAGACCCCCTTCACGCGCTATGCCAACCAAGACTAAGAGGGAAAAACCCGGCCAGTCTACCCGTTTTAGGAAAAAGCCCTCTCAGCACGCCGAGTGCGCCGCGACAACCCCTCCACCCCACATCCTCCCCGCCTTCATCTCGTCCTTCAACATGTTCCACCCCCGATCGGCGACCTCTTGACTTCCCTCGTGTGTTGGTCGCGATTCTCTGCGAAAATATCCAGGCTTTCCATGCCTAAAACGTCAAGAGCGCTGCGCGGGCTACGGCCGAAAAGGGGCTGGGCATGGGACGGGGTCATAGCAGATGGCAGTGGGCGTTAAACCCTCTGCCTCGTGATCAACGGATATACAACCACACCCCATAGATATAGTATCACTATATCGAAATTGCCCACGGTACATCGTCGTATCCTCCTCCCCAGCTGGTTGGCTACAGAGGGGCCAGCCACGCGATAACCAAGACGGTGTCCGATGCCAACAGCGAAACTAACCGCAAGGCAGACATCATCAACAGATATATATATCCACGACCTCATAGCAATAGTATCACTTTGTATATCGAAACTGCCCTACATCGTCGTATCATTCTCCCCAGCTGGTTGGCTAGAAAGGGCCTAGCCGCGCGATAATCAAGACGGTGTCCGGTGCCAACAACGAAACTAACTGCCAGGCAAACATCATGAACAGAATATTGTCAATACACATTGGGCCAACCCAGTACGGAGGCAACAAACATGCCTAGCTTCGAGCACAGATGCATGCATAACATATATTCACCCGATATCACGGCACACCCTCCTCCCCACCCGTTGGCAAGGAAGGGGTCAGCCACGCGATACCCAAGGCGGTGTTCGCTGCCAACACATATTTTTATAGCCGTGTATGCTTGTCTGTCTATGACCCGCGAAAATACTATTATACGCGCGGTCAAGCATACCGGTATTCCAGGTATAAATTGATCGGGTGTGGTGACATTTCAGCAGGTACAGCGTGCATCCCAATCTGTCCGTATCGTTTACATCGTATGCACATGCATGACAAGCATACGACGAGGAGCAGCGATAATAATTCATACGACGAAAGTATACTGTGGGGAGCGTAACTCGTCCAGCGTTCATCCAAATATGTTCATATCGTCTACGTCGTATATACATGCATGACGAGCATGCGACGAGGAGCGGCGATAACAAATTAGACAACGAGCATGTGCTTTGAGGAGCGTAGTACCTAGTCTAGCGTGCATCCACATATGTCCATATCGTCTACGTCGTACGCACAAGCATGATAAGCATGCAACGAGTAGCGAAGAGTTTACGTTGTTTACCCTAGACATCGAGGATTCTAACGATGGGTAGTGAGAGCGTTTTCCTCACAAGACCGACGTCGAACAAGGCTACAAGCACGTATACACGAACGAGCATCCAGCCTACATGCACGCATGAACTACATTGTGTACCACGAAACCACGTCAAACACGGCTACACACACCTGTACATGACCGAGCATCCCGCCTACATGCATGCATACACTGAATCGTGTACCACGAAAGTCATGCAACAGACGAGTCAAACCTACTTACCAGGTACATGATAAGGCGGATGGCAAGCGCCCATGTACAATTACAAGCACGCAAGTACACGAGCGTCGGTCGAACATGCGTGCGTGGTTGGACATGGCAAAGTTCGTGGGGTTGGTTGCGTCATCAGCACCATGGAATCCTTTCTCTCATCTCCTGTCTGAGTCTCTCTCCCTTTCCTGCTACCCTCTCACCTCTCTGACTCCTCGCCGCGTGCACGAGTGCGGCCTTGCTTCCGTTGGTGGCATGCTTAGTGATAAGCTCGGCCACTAATAAATATACAATAGTTTTTTCGAGTAACGTACTTGTTGTGGAAAAGGTTAATGCACTTACCAGAAAATAATAGTAGGTTGTTTGTGACTTCGATGTAGATGTCGTGTCTGTATTAAAAGTAGTATAATGTTCAATTCCTGTTATGGTGCCTTTTTGTGTATGATTTATTGTTACGCATACGGGTACATATGTCTACGTAGGTCTAGCGGGTAAACGCGATTAGCCACCAACCCTCGTCCGGGCTTGCGAGGCCCCTATAACGAAGGGTCGGCGCTGCGCACTACAAAGATATTATGTGCCGCGGCCGACTCCAGGATACGTCCCTCCTTCTAAAAGACCGGCGTTGAACACATGAGTAGAGTGTGTGGGGCTACCTCACGCATATGAGCCCCCCGAGTCCAGAGTCTGTTGAGTGGGATCGGGGTTGCACCCCGACAGACCCTGAGCCTCGAGACCGAGCTCTGCTGAGTGAGGCATACCGCACGACCCCTATCAGGGTGGCGGACTCAGCTCTCACTCACCCACACTAAACCACCCACAGTACGACACGCCAAAGCTTATGCTGAGTTCATACGCATAGACTACCACCTGGGTGAGCATCGACCGTTGTCTGCCCGTCGTACATCCGGTCTCTCGGACGCCATAGCTGGTCCCTCCAGCTCACGAGAAAGCTGGGACAAAACACGAGTGATCTTCCGTGTGTACACGCTACCGTGGGTTTCCACCCCCGGAGGCATGTACCACACCGGGGACCGCTCGTCATTATCCCCGTTTTCATGCCCATCAAACCTCAACCCGAAACCCGCTTGGATCCACCGTCATGCCCAGATACCCGCCGCAACAGTACGACCGTTACTAGTTGCTCCCCCCCGCTCTTCGACCTCTCGGGTTAAAAATAATAGAACACTACGTACGGTAGACTCTTAGGAAATCAGTTCGAGACGCCTATCACCCAAGAACTATTCTATTTCGAGATAACCGTTAGGTAGGTCGGGACCTACACACCACTTTCTGTCCCCCCTCGAATTTCACAACTTCTGAAGACCCGGTCCAAAGCGATATAGGGACACCCAGTCGGACAGTGACCTGGACACCCACTTTTTACCCACCCGGTTGCTGACGCAGCCAGTCGCTGACGCAGCAGATCTGTGTGTAGCTGAAACACAACCTCTGAGCTCATCGATTGCGAAGTAGTTGCACAACCGATTTTCCCCATGGATATTCGACCCACGCTCTCTGCCTATATCGACACACACTGCTTTTCACGCTAGCAAGTCAAGAGCTGTACACATTACAGTTTTAACCCGGCAAACATGGGGGCAGGGAGTTCGTCCTTCAGACCCCGCCTAGTTACAACGTGATCTAGATGATGGCAGTAGATTGTATACCCGAGGTACTACCTAATAGATAATCACGGATCCGTCTACCCCGCTAAATGTATATCGTACATAAAACATGGCGGTCTGATCGCTCCGCTTTGTGAAACCTTTCAAGCATGCTTTCAGCTAGAAATTGGGTTTGAAGATTACTTTCAAAGGCTACAGGACTACAGAGGGCGCCGCCAACTCTCGAGAAAGTCGGTCCCAAACAAGTGAGAGGCTCGTTTTCTCACGGTCGTTTAGAAACTCGACCAAATCGACGTTGCTTAGAGCCGCGTGCAATACTACATACAGTATATCCCATAACACTATATCACAGCCTAGGGTGGCCTGTGCTCGATCGCGCCAACAAACCAAAGCCATACATTTAGCCTCGACGACAAACTGACATTTCTTGGGATATAGCGGTCGCCTTCTGCAACTACGAGTAGGGTTTCCACCGCGAAAGGGACGCCCACGACTCGTGGCACAGGCCCTTAAGGTGCCTTTCCTTCTTGGCCATCCACGCCATGTCTTCGTCTCGGACCGCGGTCACAGCCTTCCCAAACGAGTCTGGTGTATAGCTGCTCCCATCCGCGAGGTGCTTCATTCCCAGGTGCACGTCCATGATCTGCGAGGAGGAGTATATATCGGCCACACCACGGATGGCATGAGGGGATATAGATTAAGATGGGCCTGTACCTTACTTTTGTTTTTTCGTGCGGTGCGGTTTTCCTCCCCAGAAATGAGAAAGCTGTTTGCCTTCGTAGTAAGGTCATGATGAGGCAAGCCTACAACAACAGTAGTAGTAGGTCCAACTTCTGACACATCATGCTAGGTAGGGTAGAGGTGCACCTGCATCCAGTACATTTCTGAGACTCCTTCCTCACTTGAGGAGCTCTATACCATCATACCTTCAGTGGTCTAAAAACTGATTTTGACAAACAGAACATTGCTATATACGTGTACCCGAGTAACGGTTCCATAGCCTAGGTAAACAGAATACATAGTATTTGGCGAAAAACATAATAATTGCATTTCCGACGATTTGGGTTATAAGGGAGCACACACACCGTCATCCCGAAAACGATTTTAGCCAAAACGTTCTACCCGACTGTTGATTTGCTTCAGTATATTTACTTTCTATTCTTTTTTCCTTTTCGCCTTTTTTTTTTTCTCTTTTTGTCTCTTGCATGCACCTGGATTGCTAGCAGGGTAGGTCTTGCCTGTCGTATATGGCATTGCTCTGTCTGCTCTGCTTACTGCACTGAGCGTAGTGCCTCTGTGTCGTAGTTTTGTGACCACACAGAACTGGTACCTTTTTAGGATGAAGAATCGGCACGGACACTGGGTGTGCTGGATGTCGACGGGTAGAAAGGAAGGTTTAATGTGAAGAACACACACACACACCCGTATCGTAGCACGCTTCCTCAATGTACAGCCAGGAACCTACTACTGTAACTCCTACAGACGTTCGGAACCTACTTCCCGGTTAGGAAAGGCGCGTGCTACGATAAAGGCATATATCACGTTTTGGCTGAACAGTTTTCTTAATGACAGGGGGGGGGGGGGATCGTCGAAGTTTTATTCCGGTTTCGCAATATTTTTCATTTTATGCTTAGTTAGGCCATGGGATGGTTCATCGGGTATGTACGTAGCACTTTGAGTTTCCTCCAAAATCCAAAATGTTTGATTGACTTACCACTGCAACGAATGGTATAGAGCTCCGCAAGTAAACACCCTCACAAAATACATGCTACGATAGCGGTACAACGTTTTTTGCTAAAATCTTTTCTGAAAAACGGAGCGTTTTAACCTAAAATCGGCATTTTCTTTTCTGGCAATATCGAGCGCTGAGAAAGGAGCACGACGCCTCCGTCTGTGCAAACCCAACAGTCTTGACGGTAGCAGGCTTAAATACGCATCTCACTTGGGGAGGCGCATACTACATGCCGTCTGACTGTACCTGGCAATCATCTGTCAGCGTTGCCCCGATCTGAGCGGGGTCGGATGTTTCCATCTCAGTGAAGCCCTCTGGGTGGTCGCCAAAGGAGTACCCGCGCAGCTTGAGGCACTGGGCATACTTCGCAATCGAACGGAACGGCGGATGGACGAAAATCGAGGGCAGTATGTTTTGCTTTGCGCTGGTCTTCCTGCACTGCGCTGTAACCGGCGACTCTGTTATATTGGCCATCAAGTCAAGGTGCCCAGAGCCCCCCTCCTGTTCAATGGGACAATACCAAGCGAACTGAATCCAATGCAACCCGATTCAACCCAACCCAACCCAACCCAACCTAACCTAGCCAAACCTAAACCTATCAAAAATGGTCAGAATGGAAGAACAATCGGAGCACTGTGATCGCTGCATGGTTTAGAACAAAACAAGTTTTACATTTTCTGGATTTTTCCAAACACCAATCACTTGGTTTTAAAGACCTCCCCCGTGCTCCGTCCCGGCATTGTAGGGATGCGAGGGTCTATGGTCATACGACTAAGGCCGTGCACGATATGAGTACACCCCCCCGTCTCGAAAGGGATGCGTGGTCAATGGTCAAATGACTAAGGCAAGCAACAAATCAGTACGCCCCCCCTCTGTCTCGAAAGGGATGCGTGATCAATGGTCAAATGACTAAGGCAAGCAACAAATGAGTACCCCCCCCCCCTCTGTCTCGAAAGGGATGCGTGATCAATGGTCAAATGACTAAGGCAAGCAACAAAT
>MEHQ01002986.1:590930-720133 GCA_008828725.1 Saccharina japonica | reverse complement strand
TGTCTCCTCTTACAGCCTTAGCTTTAGCATAATCACTATTACGGCCCTAGGTCCTGATAGATGCTCTTTAAGCCTGTTTTTTTTTTTCTGTTTTTTTTCCCCTAAATACCCCCCCCCCCCCCGGGGGGGGGGGGGGGGGGGGGGGGGGGGGGTCTTTAAAACCAAGTGATGATTTTCGGAAAAATTCTGAAAAAAAAACTTGTTTTGTGCTATATCGTCCAGCTCCGATTGTTTTTCCATTCTGACCATTTTTGATAGTTAGGTGTCGAAAAAATACTGTTCGGACGCCCTTGATTATGTTAGAGATGACACCTATTATAGCAGTATTCGGTATCATAGAGTCGCTGCTGGATAACACAGGGTCATCTGCTACAAAGTAGCTCGTACTACATCAGTAGGCATTACTCATCTAGGAGCAATTGATTGTTCTGTATCACGGTTGTCATGTGATATCAGCCAGTATATAACAGCATGTCTTATGTTCTTGCATGCACTCGTACACATAACAAGTACTCTCTGGTGCATACAGTATCGTAGCACAGCGTAGCTATACTCGTAAGACAGTACAGTAAGTCAAGTAAATACAGGTACACACCAGAGGTGTGGTAGCCAAAGCTCTGCCATGAGCATCATATAAGTATCGTACATACAGGTACACACCAGAGGTGTAGTAGGCAAAGCTCTGTCAATGAGTATCATATAAGTATCGTACGTACGTACGCGGCGGATATCAATGGGACTGTCATGATTTGTAGAATACAGTACCCTGAAACACCGGTAGCATATTCGGGGAATAGTCCAGCTTAATTTCTTATTTGGGGTCGTATCCTTGGGGTCGTATCCTGCTTTGTTTTGGGATCGAGTATATGAGTTCACGTGCATGACACGCACACGCTCTCACTCCTCTTCAGCTCTCTTCAACAACATGCTCTCCACGAGCTATTGTCTGCTGGACATAATCAACTAAGGCCTGGGGTCACCTTCATCATCTTCTTTTCTTCTCTTCTCTTTGAAGCTTCTCGTACAAGCTCACCTCACAGTGAGCTCGCGCTTACCTCTTCGAGCTGACACACGCAAACCACAAGATCTAAGAGATTAAGGTCCTTACTTTTCGGGACGGTATATTTCATTTTATTTTTCCCGCGGCTTATCGCTCGTGCACGTGGGGACGTACGTGGGGGCGCAAGAAAATAGCCGCTACGTTGTTATTGATACCTGGTACTGCTATATATACCTGGTACGGTATTTTGTACTGAAATAAGTCTACAGCGAGAGGCTCATCTCGGGGGTGGAAAAAACGTTTTCTTCGTTCTTTCTACTGAACGGTTCATGGCCAGGTGGCACAAGAATGAGGCGGACCTGAGCAGACAGCGCCACGCATCCGTTGTGGGTGATGCACAAGGGAATGGACAGAGGGGGGGGCAACCGTCGTAAGGAAGCCGCGGTTGATGAGAGCAGGAATGAGATAATAGCCGACAGGGTGACAAGGCACCAGGCCGACTACAGTAGTAAGTAGAACTCGTCTACTAATAGACTACCCGTACCGCGCACCTCTGTTGTAGCTGCTTCGAACGCGGCCCTGTTGTGTGTTTGGTTTCGTTATCCGTTTATGTTTGCCTCTCGTTCGTATCCCTGTGATAGGGAAGATGTACCGTATACTCATATGACAGTGTATACCACACCCCATTTTGTATACCACCCCCCCACGGTATATCACCCGGGTGGCCATTATTCTAAAATCCTAAACGACCACCCGAGTTATCACGCGGGGTACGGTGTATACCACACCCCCTGAGGTAATGCCTCATTATCATTATGACACCCCCGAGTTATCACCGCTGGTGAAAGCGTGCCGATCAACTAAACGAGTGCCGGTACCGGAACAGCACAGCAGCAGCAGCAGCAGCACACCAGGTGTGCGAGAGTACCACAGCTTACCGTATGGAGACCAGCAGCATGGAGGTGGAGGTCAAACAGAACCGTAGTGCAAGCGTGGTCCATCACAACGGGCAAAACATGTCTGCGGCTCAGACAACTGCTGCTGCGGTTCCAGGCTCGATCGCGTCATTTGTTCGCCGTCTGCCTAGAATATGGCAGTACGACTCATTTGAAACCACTATTATCACACCCCCATGATATCACACCCCTACGGTATACCACCCGGGGTGGTGAATAATCGAAAATCCCAAACGCCCACCCATTTTATCACCAGGGGTACGGTGTATACCACACCCCCACGGTATACCACCCCGGGTGATAAAAATCCAAAACCCAAAATTTTATCACCGGGGGTGTGGTATACACTGCTGTAATACTGTATACGGTACTACCTGGCTTGGTGGATGGCGAGCGCGGTACTTTTCCTGGCTACGACGTATGTATATTTCTGGTGGTCTTTTTTTCGTTTTTTGTACGTATGCCTTTTGGTGTATAGCCTGTCGCAGCTCCTCCAAGGGGGCACGACGACAGCGATGCCTCAACCCCTCTCATTATTGTTTTTCATTTTAATATATTTTGCCGTGGTCGCTTTTGCCTTTGTTTTTCTTTCTTCCGCATTTTCTTAGTTTTTCTTCGATCGTTTAGCTACGTACGTACGTATTCATTTTTATTTGTTGTTGTTTCCTCCTCTTTTTCCTTGTCTTTCTTTTGTTGCACGAAGACGAAACGGAATTGAGTAGGAAGCGCCACGCATCCGTTGTATGGGTAGCGCCCAAGGCAATGAAGACGCGGGGGTTATGTAGCGAAACCGCGGCTGACAAAAGCAGAAAGTAGGCGGCAGACAGGGTAGCAAGGTAGCAGACCTACTATTAATAGCTGGTACGTAGAATCTGTCTTTACTACGGGTACAAAGCTGCCTCGACTGCCTGGAAGGTGCTTTTTTTGGTGTGGTTCAGTTGCCCATCTATCCTTTTCTTTCGTTCTTAGTCTTGCTCTGTTCACGTTGTTTTCATTTCATTTCGTTTCATTTCATTTCAGTTTATATTATGTGTCACATCTGCTCCGGGAGAAGCACGACACTTTATTTCTTTGTCATTTGTTGTCGTTTTTGTTTGGTTGGTTGTTTGTTGATCTGTTTTATTACATTTATGGTTATTCTTTATTTTTCCTTTTCGCTTTTTTTTTTTTTTTTCTCTTTCACGCAGCTGGATTGCTAGAAGGGTCGGTCGTGCCTGTCGCATATGGCACTTGGCATTGCATTATCTGCTCTGCTTACTGCAGTGCAGCGTAGTATCTCTACGGTGTCGTAGTTTTGTGGCCACATAACTGGTACGTATCTCTCGGGGATGAAGAATCGGTACAGACACTGGGTGTGTGTGTGTTCTTCACATTAAACCTTCCTTTCTACCCGTCGACATCCAGCACACCCAGTGTCCGTGCCGATTCTTCATCCTAAAAAGGTACCAGTTCTGTGGTCACAAAACTACGACACAGAGATACTACGCTCAGTGCAGTAAGCAGAGCAGACAATGCAATGCCATATACGACAGGCAAGACCTACCCTGCTAGCAATCCAGGTGCATGCAAGAGAAAAAAGAAGAGAAAAAGAGAAAGAAAAAAGCGATAAAGAAAAATAATAAAAAGTAAAATACTGAAGCAAATCAACAATCAAGCAACCAAACAAAAGCATGACAAAATAAAAGAAAGAAAGTGTCGTGCTTCTCCCAGAGGAGATGCGACATCCAATAAAAAAGAAACCAAATGAAATGAAACGAAATGAAATGGACCGAAAAAAACAGCGCCAACAGAGCAAGACTAAGAACGACAGGAAAGGACAGGCAGCCGGAGCACACCAAAAGCACCTTCCAGCCAGCCGAGGCAGGTTTGTGCCCGTAGTACAGGCAGGTTCTACCAGCTACCTAGTCGGTCTGGTACCTACTCTGTTTGCCGTCTCTTTCCTGCTTTCGTCCGCCGCGGTTTCCCTACGAACCCCCCCACCCTCCGTCTCCATTCCCTTGGGCGCCACCCATACAACGGATACGTGGCACTTCCTACTCAGTTCCGTTTCGTTCTCGTGCGACACACGAGAGTCCAGGAAAGAGAACGGGGAATAACAAAAACAAAATGATACGTACGTAGCTAAGCACCAAAGAAAGTCCTAGGAAAAATACGAGGGGCGGAGAGTAAAACAAAAGTAAATGAAGACAAAATAATGATGCGAGGGGCTGCAGCATCGCTGTCGTGCCCCCCTTGAGAAGCTACAACAGGCAGTACACCAAGCAAAAAAACAAAAAAAAAAAAAAAAAAAAAAAAAAAAAAAAAGCCAGGTAGGTAGTACTTCTTCCTCATCACAGTGATAAGAACGAGAGTAACAATGAAACTAAAAAGACGAAACGAAACAAAAAACACAACATGGCCGCGTTCGAAGCAGCTACAGAGGTGCGCGGCACGGGTAGTCTATTAATAGACGAGTTCTACTTACTACTGTAGTCGGCCTGGTGCCTTGCTATCCTGTCGGCTGTCTCCCTCCTGCTCTCATCAACCGCGGTTTCCGTACGACTGTTGCCCCCGCCCTTCCCATTCCCTTGTGCTCCCCCCGCGACGGATGCGTGGCGCTGTCTACTCAGGTCCGCCCCGACCTTGTGCCACCGGACCATGAACTGTTCAGCCGCTTCGATGACCCCCTTGTACCACTTGCCCACTTTAGTTGTGCTGGATGTCGACGGGTAGAAAGGACGGTTTACAGTGAAGAACACACAGACCCAATGTCCGTGCCGCTTCTTCTTCATCCTAGAGAGATATATACCAGTTGTTATTATGTGGTCACAAAACCACGACACAGATATACTACGCTGCAATACAATCATAGGTAGAGTAGACGATGCCACGCTACGAGAGGCACGCCCTACCCTGCTATGAATAGCAATCCAGATGCGTGACAGCGAGAAAACCAAAAGAAAAGCAAAAGCAAAAATAAAAAAAGGGGAAAAGGAAGAAGAAGAAAAAAAAACAGACAAAAAACAAATAAAGAAACAAAAACAAAGTGTCGTGCGCCCCCGGCAGGCAACATACTGAAATGGGTTGGCATGTTGGGCATATCGGCATGTTGACATACGAGAGAAGAGAAGAAAGAGCAGGGAGGCAGCGGGATGCCCCAACCATAGGCTGCTATTATTAATAAGCCGAGATACACCACAGACTTGCCTCACATGGTTAATTGTTACCGTAATTCCCGTCCTGTAAACTCTGTGTTACGACCAGAAACATTGTACGTATCATACGTAGCATTTTGATTTTCAAACGAGTGTACCTCCTACTACGTAGTACCTGTATATATGATACGGATGTTGGTTCATTTTTCCTTCGGGCGCTGATAAAACAATTATTAAAACAACAAAAGTGCTCAGCGGCGAGCTGTGGCGTCTGGGGGTCTTCCTCCACCAGGCATATCCACGGGTTTAGTACTGATACGTAGGCATGAATGTTCTTGCGTGAACCGCAATATGTAACCGCTATGGGAACATCGCCGACTACGATGCATAATAATGACACTCTGCTTTTCTCTTTGTTAATGATCTGGGTCCATCTATCAAGCCGGGTGTTACAGCGATGCTGGCCCCGGGCTCCTGCTGAGTACAGGAGTGTGAGTGTGGAGGTGTGAGTGACTTGTTTTCCCCGCGAGTACACCATAATACGATATATATATTACGTGTGCCTACCCGTGGTGGGTGAAACCCGTCGTCTCGATCCCACATCCGCTCCTCGTACAGGCCTTGATGAACCGGGACCTCTCGCTGTACATCGTCAACACCGTCAGGATGTGCGGATGCCTGCCTCTGCCCCCCCCCCCCCCCCCAGGCGTTGGAAGTCCACCGCCCCCATGATATCTGGTGTCAACGCCAGACCCTAGGTATGCATCGGGACCGCCGGTGACGTCAACGTCATCATCACCAGTCTCCATGTCGAGATGCGGATAATTGCTCCTCCCTCCAGAGTTTGGAGTGGAACTCCCATGGCGTGCATCGGAGCCGGTGTCCACGCCAGTCCTTGAACCAATAGCAGCAGCAGCAGCACCGGTAGTCGTGGTGGTGGTGGTAGCGTTTCCGCTCTTGCCTGACACGGGCAGAGCAGCAGCAACGCCGATAGCAGGCCGGGGAAGCACTAACAAGAAGACGCAAAAAAGGAAAAAGGGGGCCAAGAGCCTAGAAACCGGCGCTTTCTTGTTTTGGACGCCGCTTTCGGAAACGTTTGCAACGCGTGTTGTCGTCCTTGATATGTATATATAGCCTCTTGAGGGACGGTTTACACCACCACCCCTGGTGGAAGAGAAATGTACCTCCATGAAACCTTGTTTACGTCCGTGTAAACATTCATGGAAGTATACCCCGAAGTCAAATAATGAGGTAGATCAGAAATTCTTGACGATCTCGCATGTGTAAAAATACATCACAGCCGCGTGTTCACCACGAGAGATATTGTAGGCCTGATGTTCCAGCTACATGTACGTAGCGCCGAAGAGTTGTCGATATGATATGGAGTGGCACACGCTTGAAGTCCTCCATGAAGCCCCGTTCAATCATCATGTTCTGCCAAAAACACTGCTTCCCTCTTTGCCAATGCTCCCGCCACGAGCTCTGCCTCCAGAGTGGACTGGACCGTCAACTCTTGCATGCCCACCTTGAAACTCACGGGGCTGTTACACACCATCATGGCATTACGACGAAAATACCAATTATGTTGCCCGGATTGTTACGCCACTTGGCGTCCGAGTATGTAAGGAAGCTAGGAGGAGGAGCGCGAACGCCGCCGGCCCCGTGGCTCCGCTGGCGAGGGCTCCCGACACCTGGCGAAAAAATTATCCATTACAGCAGTGAGGGAGGCGGTCGTGGGTTTGTCAGGCGTTATCGCCCGTTCAAAGCTCTTTTGGAGGGGGTACTCCCAGCCGGGGACCCACACGGCCGCTTTGATGCCTTCGTGGTTGGATTCGTCGCACTTTACGAGAATATCAGACGTGGAGAGCTTAGCCGAACGAGTGAGCTGCTGTGCGGCTTCCGACGGGTTGATCGAGGAGGGGAAATGAAGGATTGATATGCGAGCTATGTCCTTGAGACCTAGGTGCTTGTACGCGCGTTTGACGTCTGCAGTATGCTTGGTCGCGGCGGGTGCGGCGGCGGCTTCAATCGCAGCTGATTGAGCGTGGGCTATGTTCGACGATACCGGCATGGCGCGGGTGTCGGAGACGGACAGGCGTCCTAAGAGTTCGGCCGAGGCGGAAACATCTACCAAAGAAGGGGTCACTTGCCTCTTTCCTTTGACGACGGTGACCTCCGGGACGGCGGATCGCCTCCTAGTGTCCGTGGAAGTAGTCGAGCTGCTGGAGCTGCTTTCTCCGTGGGCTCCCCGCGATCGGTGGCTTGTTCGCTTCTCGTCACTCGACGAGTGACGACCCCTGCCGTTTCTCGCGTTTCCGCGTGGTGCGTCGCGGCGGGAGCTGCCAGAACCCGAGGCGTTTCCTCCATGGCGTTGAGGCCCTTGGCCACGACTCGAAGTGGCGTTGGCGTTTCGTTGTTGCACTTTGATTGTGTGGCGAGCAAAGTCTGCCGGGTCGAGCCAATGGACTCTTCCCAGCCCTTGGAGCCTGCAGGTGTCGTGCGCCTGGCGCAGGCTGGTTACCAGTTTCATCACCTGTGCTGTCAGTTACTGCCCAGACCATGAGTTGGCGGCCATGTGGGTCCACGCCATCTCCACTGTGGTCATGGTGTCTGGAAGGTCTTGCATGAGGGTGCGGGCGCTGTGGACCACAGGCCACCGGCACTCCTCTGGCAAGTACTTGTTGACCTTTTCGGCCACCCCCGCAATGCTGCAAGCGAGGAAGTCCGTGTCCCCAGTCCTCCGGAAGGGTTGGTGGGCTTGCACCTCGTCTGGGGAGGGTGTTGTGAAGCCCGAGGTCGTCGTCGGGCGAGCTGTCATGACCGAGGCGGCGGTGAGGCCGGGCGCTGGCTCTGAAGCGGCTGGAGCGATGGGGCGGCTTAAAGCCGTAGTGATCGTGACGGCGGGCGGAGATGTCGTGACCTTGGCGGCGGGCAAGCTCGTGGTCGGAGCTGTCGTGACCGAGACGGCGGACCGGCTCGTAGCACGAGCTGTAGAGGCCTGGACGCCGGGCCTGCTCGTAGCCGGAGCTGCGGTGGTGGCGTTTGCCCCTTGGAGGTGTCCTGGCAGGCTTTGAGCTTGGATCGCCCCCAAAGCATCTCGGGCGGCCTGGACGGCCCGCTTCGAAGCCTGGCTGGCGAGGGTGGCCTCCGTTAGCGCTTCATCCGTAGCGAGGTCCGTAGCTTCGGTCGTTGCCAGGGCCTCCATCGCCGCCGCGATGTCCTCTTCCTGGCGAGCATTGGCGGACACAGATAGCCCCTCCGTGAGCGCCCCCCAGTTGGCGGTCATCAGCGCTCTGGTCTCGTCCGGGAGGCCGGCCCACATCTCTTGGAGCTGAGGGGCTGCGGAAATTGAGTGGATCCCGCTTGGAGGGGTCCGCGTCGCCTGGGCCCGTACGTGGGCTTGCCACTGCGCTGCCTGCTCCCTCGCCTCTTCGAGGGAGAGCGACCGGGGTGAACGAGGCTCATTCTCCCCGTGACGGGCTCCCCGGGCTTGCCGTTCCTCGCGGGGCAGTGACGACGGTGAACGTTCGTTCCGGTGCCTGCGTCGCCTGGAGTCGGCGTCTTCGTCCTCGGTGTCGAGTGCTTCGAGCCCGTTCTCTGCCACCGGGGTCGAGGCGAAATCCAAAGATCGTGCAGGAGAACCGGTCTGCGAGGCAAGGCCGGAGTTTCGGGACCGAGGTGTAGAACTGCAGTCCCTTGCTCCTGCTGTAGACCCTGGTGGGCTGGCCATGACTGTGCGACGAGCGGCGGCGAAGGGCGCATGGGTCGGGGGCAATTGCACCGAGTTAGCCGCGAAAATACCGGGTATGGTAGCTGGAAGGGTGGCAGCGGGGCCTGCAGTACCACCTTTTTCAGCAGAGGGTGCAGGAAAAATTTGTACAGCATAGCATTCGTCCGATGTGAGTGCAGCAGCGGTCGACGCAGTAAAAACAATTGCAGCATAACGTTCGTCCGATGTGTGTGCAGCAGCGGTCGACGCAGTAAAAGTTTTTGCAGCATAACGTTCGTCCGATGTGTGCGCAGCAGCGGTCGACGCAGTAAAAGTTTTTGCAGCATTACGTTCGTCCGATGTGTGTGCAGCAGCGGCCGGTACAGCAAGGGTAGCAGTAGGGAGTGAGGCAGAAAGGTGTACAGCAGAGTTCGGCGCAGTAAGTTGAGCAGTACGAGCTTGTACAGATGCGTTCGACGCCTCCCGTGCCGTACGGCGGGCACTGCGGGCACTGGGGATACGAGCTGGGGTCAGAGGAGGAGGGGTTATGTTTCCCGCCTCTGTGCCTGTACAAACAGCAACGGCCGCTTGGCCTTGTACGCGTTCAGTACTGAAATCACTATTAAAAGGAACTCGCTCACGAACGGCTGTGTCTGTGCTAAAAATTTCATCAGCGTCGACTGCGAGAGATGCAGCGTCCATACTGAAATCCAGTGTACCATCTTCGAGGCTTGGCGCGGGAAACAAATCTGGAGCCACGTTTGTGCTTTCGAGGCTCGTACGAGTACCAGTGATGCCCGCAACAGCCAGCCCCGTGTCTTTCCCCGAGCCAGGTAGAGCTGGAAGTAGGTGGCGCAGTCTGCTCGAATACTGCTCGGCAGGTATCGTAGAGCCAGAGGCGGAGGCGGGCTGGCGCAGATCGTGTCGAGGCAGATGGTCCAAACCGGCCGGTTGTCGGAGAGAAGGCTCGCTCCTCGAAGCAGGCCGAGCGTCATCGAGAGGCTGCGAGGCTCTGGAGGTCTTGAGAGGCAGAACGTCCTCCGCTGAACAAGAAGGAGCCATGGCGGAGGGCATGAGGGACTCTCCTTGCTTTCCCGGTGGGCAAGGGGATCGCAGCTCAGAGGCCTGTCTTGTGGACGGATCCGTTGGAGTGAAGGGCTCTACTTGCATCCCCAGAGGGCAAGGAGCAAGAGCTCGTGGCTTGGAGGCATGTTGTCCAGGCGAGCTTGCAGCAGCCCCGTCGTCCAATCTCCAGTCCACAGGTTCATCTGATGTACTTGGCGCTTCACCTTCATCGGCGCTTCGTAGACGGTGGCTCAGCAAGGGGCCCTGAGGTTCAGGGTCCTGGTCTGGGCTGCCGCGAAGGGGAGCAGATCCTCCACATTCTTGAGACGACATCGAGGCGGAGTCGAGCGGAGCAATGCTGTTCTCTCGCTCAGAAAACGCGAACAACTAACGGCTAAAAAAAAGAAACCGAGCACGAGTAAAAACAACTTTCACCGTTTTAGGCTAGTCCTGCCGAATGCAACGCCAAATGTAAGGAAGCTAGGTATAAGAGGACAGGGTATCCCTAGCCAGGTCAGCCTAAGGAACGGGTACTCGTTGTTACTCACGTGTGTTGTTTGCTTAGAGATAGAAGAAGAGCAGCTTAGTTCCGTTATCCGTGATGAACGACAGGAAAGGCAGGCGAGATGGGCCAAAGGCCATCTGGGAACCCCTGGTTCCCATCTAAGATACCGCCTTCCAAGTACTACCAATACGATTCAAATACCTGATACCAGGTATTTACCAAACGTTTCCACATCCTACCAGCAGTACCATAACAAGTACACGTTGAGCTTGACCCCTCGTTGCTTGTAGCTGACGCCGAAATCCACTTCCCCGGCAGCTAGGTACAGAAGTAGACGATGCTTGCTCGTTTCCATGTGAACCTTCGATGATTCGGAAACTGCTCTCGCCAGTTGGTTTACCGCACACGATATATCGTAGCGTGTTAGCTGACACAGGTACATGGCGCTGCGGACAATTATAGCTTGAATTCGTCGCTTTGCCTCCTCGTCCAGAAGCCTCTGCTCCGGCTACGCATCAGGGACAACTCCTTGCCGTACCCCGTCGTCCCCGACGACCTGCCATATTGCCGGCCGTGCATCACTAACAGTTCCGCTTGTGTCTGCATTATAGCTGGATCTAACAGCGTTGAGGCATCTCTGCTGCCGCTACTTGTCACTGCTGGCATCACCTGAATATGAGGTACCTCCTTCCCTGAGTTGGTGGCCACCCTTCCAGCGATTCCTCACTGCTACCAGCCTCCACTACCTGCGGCCGGCTGCTGTCTACTGCCGCCGTTCGTCGGTGACTGATGTCCGCCGACGCAGTCTTCCGAAGTTCCCGGCGTCTCGTTTTCAGCCAGTACATAAGCCTTGATCAGTTAATCCACGGGGTGTTCATCAGTGTCTCGGGCTATCGCCAAATCCCGCGGTGGCATGATGGGGAGGGTGTCGTCATTTAAACCACGATGCCCTACCCCGTAGGGCAGGCGTTCCGCCGACAAAGGAAAAGAAAAGACCGTCCCGACCTCTCTGAGTATGCCCCCGCTGCTCTGCTGCCTCGGCTTCGAGGCTTCGCAGCCAAGAGGCGTCATCGAACTGTTTCCTGCCGCTCGGCCGTTACAATCAGGGCTTGTCATGGGCCCTAACCCTAAGCCGGTCGCCCCGGTGGGCTAGCAGGTAACCACGAAGCCTGTTAGCGTCAAGGTCGCGAGTTCGAGCCCCCCCGAGTGCATGTTCGTAGGGACTTTTTCTCGCCAAAATATCTTGACTAGCGTAAAGCGCGAGAGCGTGAGTTAGCAAAATTCGATGAAAATCGACAAGCGTTGGGAAGGCTGAACTCTCTGCGCGATAAAAATCAAGGCAAGCACCGTAGTGGGGGAGGAGGGAGAGGAGCCTACTTTGTGACCCCGGATCTGAGTTACGACTAGGGAGGGAGAAAGACAGAAGTGCGAAGATAATAAATGGGATGGAAAAAACAAAAAACAAAAAAATGGGCCGACGTTGATTGGCCGGCCCGGGGTTGGGCCGGCCCGACCGGCCCGGCCGGCCCGGCCTGGCCCATCCATTTTCGATATGATGGGCCGCGGCCCGGCCCGGCCTGTCAAATGTTCAGAGTATGAGCCGCGACTCGGCCCGGCCCACCAATGTTCCAGGGGAGGGGGGCGCGGCCCGGCCCAGCCGATCATATTTTCAAACAGTCACGGCCCGGCCCGGCCCGGCCCATCGTTTTTCCAGAAGTCTCAGCCGGGCTCGGCCCGGCCCATCACATGGCAGCGAGGCCCATGAGACACGGGCTCTATATGGGCCGGCCAGACAAGTTTCATGGGCCGGCCCGTGAATTTGACGGGCCGCCCTATGGCCCGGCCCATGTCTTGTCCCGTACTGAAAGGTGTATGAATGTACGCTGACGAGATTTTGTTCCATTTAATTGTTGATTTTTCGTTGAATTTTCCAGTCTGCATTTGGAGGTACAGCTGTTTTCGGCCCATGATACACCTAACCAGCACCCGCTACTCACACAATTCTGCCGCATCAACGCCTTTGTCGGATAACTTCCGTCTCGACTGTGGACCACCACCCCCTCGTGCTCCTGAAAAGCACCTGCAGTAGCCGCAGCAGTAGCACGTGCTGCTGCAACACCCGGTACTACTGCTGCGATGCAACATGCTGCTGCAACACCCGGTACTGCTGCAAACGTACATGCTGCTGAAACACCCGGTACTACTACTGCCATACATTACGCTGCCGCGGGACGAACCAGGACAAGAGCGTCATGCTGCCTTCGTCGCGGAGACGGCGAGAAGGGTCGTCCGTACACCCACTACGGTACCAAGGCTTTCCTCCGACATTTGCACAAGGCATCATAGTACCCGAGGCGATTTGCCAGAGATGCATCGTACGGACGTAGCTGTTTTTGGCGGACAGCGACCCAAATACATCCAAAACCTCGTAGCTGTATCACAGCAGTACTACACCACATATCATAGGCCGCGGACCTGGCGGACCCGTCAAAATACGTGGGCCGCCTCATGGGCACAGTGGAGGTCGTAGTAGCAGTATCGGTAGCACACCATATATCATGGGCAGCGGTCAGGGCCGCCCCGTCAAAACAAATGGGCCGCCTTATGGGCCGGGCGGAGCGGCCCATGAAGAGCCCGCATCTCATGGGCCGCGGCCCGGCCCGGCCCATCAAAATTCGAGGGGATGGGCTGCGGCCCGGCCCGGCCCATCACATTCTCAGAGGATGGGCCGAGGCCCGGCCCGGCCCAGCCCATCACATTTTCAAATGATGACGACCCGGCCCGGCCGGCCCATAAATGTTTCAAAAGTATCGGCCCGGCCCGGCCCGACCCATCACATTTTCAAAAGTCTCGGCCCGGCCCGGTCCGTCACAATTTTCAGATCGGCCCGGCCCGGCCCGGCCCGGACAAACGGCCCATGACAAGCCCTGCTTACAATAAACGCCTGCTAAACTACTGGAACAATGTATCGAGCTCTTTAGAAACCTTAGGGAGACATTTGCTTTCACGGAAATCACTTTAGCGCCCGGATCCGAGAAGAGTTGGAGAACGAAATGTGGCAGGGTTGTTCTTCACAAAGCATACGAAACTTCGTGATGACGGCCTTTTTTTATTTTTGCTTTTTTTCGTCGGTAATTTTGGGTAAAAGTTGCCGATGTTTTTTTTAAATGTAAAAATGTACCTCCTTCACCGAAAAAACATTTGTTCTAAAAAGGCCATCATGACTTTTGTTTTTCGTAAGGTCATGAAGAACAACCCTGCCAAATTTCGTTTTCCAACTCGTTTTCAATTAGGGCGAAAACGTCTGAAGCCGAAACGTTCCTGCTCTCGCTGGAACCAGCTCGTAGCACTTTTGTTTTCCTCCCAAATCAGTTTTTGAGTGGGGTATAGAGCTCCTTAAGTGACCTCCCTGAGAAAACACAGGGTGCACCTCTACCGTACGAACATGCGTCCTTTTGTCTGCAAAACCACCGGCTATGTGCGCGGTATAGCAGTACCAAGTGTCGGGTGGCCAACACAATGAAATGACAATGAATGATGTATCATCTTAGTTCACTACTACTGGTGATTTCGTCGGCCGCGCCACAAAACAAAACAAAACAAAACTCTCTATTATTGGCGTGTAACCAATTTTCCAAAAACAACAGTCGGTTGTTGGGGGCAGGTACACAGCTCCTTACGCGAGGAGCGTGGTGATAACTCGGTTCTACCCATTACTTAGCAGATGCCTGATACGTTTACGGCGCACGTCGAGAGTTTCGACCGCCGCAAAACCGTACCAAATAGGACAAGTATTATTTCTCCAAGCCAGTTACAAAGTTTGCGGTGGGAATCTGACCATATCTATGGATGTGATACGTATTTCCAATTTCCACTCTAAACGCTCCGCCCACGACTCGTGGCCTACTCGTACAGAGAGTGGGTGTGGTGTGTATGTGTATGTGTGTGTTTTTTCTTCGCAATGAACCGTTTATGATACCTGTTGACATCCAGCAAACCCAGCGTCCGTTCCGATGCTTCATCCTGATATGATGTGCGAGTCGAGTATATGCTCTGTGATCACTAAGCCACGACACCCAGATAAACTGCATTGTAATAATGCAGTAAGCAGAGTAGAAAATGCAATGCCATGCCATCGTCGCACTGGATACGACAAGCTCAACCCCATGTACGTAGTGTGTATTCTTCACATTATACCGTTATTTTTCCCGTCGACATCCAGCACACCCAGTGTCCGTGCCGGTTTTTGTTAATCCTAGAGAGACACAAACTACATCTCCACGCCAGCGACGCAAATACATTGAAAAAGAGAAACATGACGTCGGGCTTTCGTTTCCGGGCTTCGGCAGCCACCCAAGAAATCCCAAGAGCGAAATCCTCTTAGCCGGTGCCGGCAGAAACACGTAGACAGAAATGCAGAAAAAGTAAGATAAACATGAAAACGAAAGAACGACATATGTACGAAACAACAAAAACAAAGAAGAACACACTACCGAAATACACACAGCTATCGTACGTATCATCTTGTAATACTCGCAAATGACCCTGCTATACCATTCCCAATTCCCACCCAACCCACCAATCAACACGAGCTGACAACAATCTCACGTATCCTGCTGCGTAGCGAGTACCTGACGGCGACAGAAAACACAGGGTTGAACTCGACTACTGCTGTGCGCCTATCACCTCGAGAGCTCCGCCCATGACTCCCAGCAGATGCCTCGGCGCATGCTATTGTTTCTCGTCTACACCATGCCTGCCCTCATCCCGAGCCCCGGCTACAGCGTCCCGAAGCCACATCAAAACGAGTCTGTTTTGTAGCTCTTAGCATCCGAGCGACGCCTTTCAGTCTTTCAAGGTGCGAACTAAAGAGCCCTCGCCACGATCGGGGTTTGCACTTATTGTGGAGGCGGACCGTTTTCTCACAGAAGACGGGGCTCCTCAACCGAATCCTATGTTACAAGTATATATACCAACACTCGTGTTGTTGTACGTTAAATACCTATAGTATCCCAAACCGGATTGTGGATACATATATGTCGGCCCCAGCTGGCAGAGGTCTTCTCGAAGGGGGTTCTTGGGTAAAGCGTAGAGCTCCCTAACGTGACCAGCATCCTACCCTTGAGCAATGCCTTGCAGGTGTAGTAGTGCCTTATTGATTCCGAGTTCCTCACACGAGCCCGACATCCCACCCCAACATGCATATACATGCGCTATTAATACGAATGCTACTACTACTGTAGTCAGTCCTAAAGCAAAACTACCACTACTTACTGTACTGCAGTAAAAACTATCATATACTACTACAACAACAGCAGTAGTAGTAGTAGTAACTGGTTGTATTGCCCACTTTTTATAGCATCTCCGTCGGTCAGAAGGCACTTTAAAACCGAAAAAATCCATACAAAAAAAAAAAAACTATCATACAGTGGGGGGATGGATCCCCTGACTCACCACGCCTCCATATACTCCGTCACCACAAGCGAGTGATGAATCCCCTGACTCAACACGCCTCCATAAACTCCGTAACCCGAGAGAGAAGAGAGAGATTTCTGACCAAGGGAACACGCTACGGATGTATCATAGGGGTGCCCCGGTTTGTCTGTGGGGCTTTTCGCTTGAGGAGTTTTTCACTCCTCACCCACCCACCCATCTCACCCAGAACCCGCCTCGTGAAAAAATATGAAACCGTTACGCCCCAATGGCCTCTGCGTACACGACGAGCAACAAGATGAACCACAAACGGTGTTCCAACGGGTGAGGCATGCCTTTTATCGGGGAGTTCCTCGCTTATGGAGCCCCCTCCCCCCCCCGGCAGTCGGAAAGAGAAGGTTTCGGCCGAAAACAAACAATTAACCACCCCTATCGTGCCCTCGGCGAACCTATACCCGGGCACGCTGACACTCGTGTCTATAGAACGAGTCCCTGCCCGTATGTCACACCACAAGATTTCCACGGCCGCTTTAATTGGCCCTTTCACGCACCACTGCATATCATGATCTACTGCTACCGTACGGGTAGATAATCTTTATGTCCCTTTGGCCGCCATGATGACGAATTGCTCGCAAGAAAGAGCCGTACACCATGCATGCGTACATACATACGGATGCCACTCCCGAAAGCGTCAATGGGAAAGAGCCGTAGTCGTGCACATCCGGCGCTGAAACAAACACTATCTGCATCACGCAGAGCATATATAAAAATGCAACGTATACCTACTCTCGGTGTACTGTAATCACTTATCCATCTGCCCTCGTAGTGAGATTGCTATTCTGCTGCACAACAGCAGTATCGGCCATCCCGTTTACTTCGAAGTGCATATAGGAAAAACAGACGTTACAGAAATATACGTAGCTTATAGAAATTATAAACAAATTAGGAAAGTAGGTAGACCTATCATATGGGCGCTCGCCGACTAAAATAAACAAAAACAAGAAATCTACTGAAATAATAACGCGTATGTCGAGGCTCTGACATCTCCCTGCACACCGACAGAGCCTCGACACACGCGTCATTTCGTCCAGGATATATAGATGTTGGCCCAACATCCAAATGCTAGCGTAGCATGTGGATAGTAGCCTAACATCTGGATGATAACCTAACACCCGACCTCAAGATTTCTTACCAAAACTGCCCGCAGATCTCATCCGTTCAGTTTTGTAAAACCATTCAAGCGTGCATCCAGCTCGGAATCGGTTTTCTAATCTGACTTACACGCACAACACTACTACTACTAGAGAAACAAATGGGCGCGCTCATTCTCAAGAAAATTAGGTCCTCCCCTATGAAATCGAGGCACCTGTTTTTCTCACGGATCAAAATTAAATAATGGACCGAAACCAAATCGGTGCGCTCCGGGTAGGGTGCCATACTAAATAAATCCCCTATGCTATTAGGGCGCCCCCTACTCTCAAGACAAGTCGGCCCCCGACGAATTTGAGGAGGCTTTTTTTTCTCACGCTATCAAACTTCAAGTGGACCAAAAAACAAAATCGGTGCTCAAGGTAAGGTTCCACACTAAATAAACCCCCTATACTATTGGTAGAGCCATGCGACGATCTGGG
This sequence comes from Saccharina japonica, assembly GCA_008828725.1. Taxonomy (NCBI): domain Eukaryota; class Phaeophyceae; order Laminariales; family Laminariaceae; genus Saccharina; species Saccharina japonica. The sequence continues at coordinate 702,700 of MEHQ01002986.1, read as the reverse complement.
CGGGCGCCATATTTCGGAGGCTCCCTCTCACGGCTGGAGGAGCCCTACAACATAACGCCCCTCATAAAAAAAAAAACTGACCCTCATGCAAAATAAAGTGCAAACCCCATATATACCAGGTATATCGTTAAAATCAAATTTCAACGGTATTTCGGCGACATTGGGTCGTACGTTGTTCTTGGACTGAGAAGCCCCCCCCCCCCCGCCCCCCCCATCCTCTCTCAGAAACAAAAGTTTCGGTCGAAAAGTGCTATTAATAGGATACCAGGTATGCATATACCACTAAGAAGCCAATAATGTATTGTCTGTGCTCAATTGGTGGCATCAAAATAGGAAATGGATCCAGTACGGTACCGTATATATATTTTAAAAAAAAAAAAACGAAATTTAAGGGTTTTCCAGAGATAAAGGCATGCCTTATTGAACAGTTCCTCCGTTGAGGGAGCGTACTGATTACGGTGGACGATGGTAAATAGGGACCACATTTTGTTCGTAAAAAAAAGAAGCATGTCTGTGTACCGTAGGTCCCCCTATTTACCATTACTGTGATCACCCGTAATAATAGTCGGTAGTAGTCACGAATAGTCGGTCAGACATTTTGTGGCCAATCAGTGCTTTACCCTATTGCCGAGCAGGTATATCACTAGCCAATCAATGGTAGTTAGCCCTGCCTGGGCCCAATCCAACTGTGCCCATTCAAAACGGTGGCAACCAAGTGCGCAGGAATTTCAGCCCTGTCTACGGAAAACAAAAATGACGTTCTTGTTGCTAGCGGGCACCGTCTACACGGTAGGACTTCCACGTCGAAAGTTCCGCCCATGACTCGTGGCACGAGGAGTTCAGACGCCTGTCCCTGTTCTCCAGCCACGCCATGTCTGCGTCCCGGACCGCGGCCACGGCATCCCCGAACGACTCCGGCGTGTAGGTGGTCCCATCCGTCAGATGGTTCATCCCGAGGTGCACGCCCATGATCTGCGAGGGGCGACAAGGAACCAGTCACACCGGAGACGGTAGAGGGGGCGCTTTGTTTGGGCCCGCATACGTATCATACAGGTAGCTGGTATAGTGTTTTTGATTGGTGGTGGTGCCGTCACACCGGAGACGGTAGAGGGGGCGCTTTGTTTGGGCCCGCATACGTATCATACAGGTAGCTGGTATAGTGTTTTTGATTGGTGGTGGTACCGTTTTCCTGCCGAAAAGGGTAAGCCGCTCGCCGTTTTGGGAGCTGCTTCGTACGGTAGAGAGAGGTGCACCATGTTTTTGCCTTCTGAGGGGTGGTCACTTGAGGAGAGCTCTATATCTCTCATCCGAAAACTGATTCGGGAGGAAACCGAAAAAAAGTGCTTGCCTGGTTTGGGAATATATCCCCGACGAACGATCCCCATGACCTATATTTACAACTAAAAAGCATACTGCCAATGCCCAAGACAGAATGAAATTCCGACGAATTTGGGGTGAAGACGATCGTCACTCAGAACAACCAATTCAGCCAAAAAAAGGTATACCTACAGACAGCAGTACCTCTATCGTAGACGCATGCTCTACGGTAGAGGTGCACCGTGTTTTTTTTTCTGAACTCCTTATTCGAGGAGAGCTTCTTACCCCAACGAAAAATAATTTCGGAGGAAACTAAAAGTGCCAAATACCCGACGAACAATCTCACAACCCAAGCTGACCCAAGTATACTGGGGAAAACATTGCAACGACGCATGCTACGATAGGCGTGCACCATGGTTTTTCTGAGCTCCTCGCTTGAGCGTCATATCTCACCGAAAAAAGAATTTTGTGGAAAAATAAAAGTGCTGCCGGATGATAAATGTCATGACCGAAGTATACTCTGAAACATATTTTGTCACAAAAGTGAAAGTCCGACGAATTTGGGTTAGGGCCCGTTTTAACGAAGAAAGAAAAAAATCAATTTGGAGAAAAAAAAAAAATCAAATCCGCTTTTCATTGGTCAACACACGCACCAGCACCAAATATTAGGTTCTTGGGGCATAAAAATTGGTGCTGGTGCGTGTGTTGACCAATGAAAAGCGAATTTGAATTTGAATTTTCCCAAATTGAATTTATTTTATACTCGTTAATATGGGCTCTTAAGGAGCTCAATCGTGAAGAAAACGATTCAGCCAAAAAAAGGTATACCTCCTCTACCGTAGCACGCGTCTAACGCAATAATGAAAATCCGACGATTTCGGGTTAAGGAGCCCGACCATTCGTAAACCAAATTAGCCAAAAAACGGTATACCTATATACCTCTATCGTACATAGCACGCGTCGTTTGTTACTGTAGCTCCTACTACGCATTGTAGTCAGGAGCGTTTTTTCTGTACGAGATCGGAACATGCTTCCTAGTTTAGGAGAACCTGCGGCACTGCGAGTATAACGCCCAAACGCAAAACGGTACCGGTAGTCCTTAAATTTGGACACCCTGTAACTCCCACAGCAGTGGTGTACAAACGGATGGTTCAAGGAAAGCACACCCAGACTGCATCCACCACGAATGCTACATGCAATAGCCAGGGGGAGGTAAAAGAAGGGGGAACAAACAAACAAAAATCAAGTTCATGTAAGAAAACACGAGTGCTTCGTTCAACCGCAGCACGAGTAGAACAGAAAAAAATACAGTAAAGGTACATACCAGGATGATGAATGGGGGTCAACCAAAAAAGCAAAAGTACACTTTTAGAAAAAACGTAAAAGTGTTCAAATACGTCTGTGAGTTCGACCGAATGAACGGTTGATTTGCTTTTGTTTTATCTAAAGTGAACATGCCGTTTTCCCCAGGATAGACACGCCCCCCTCTGTATTCACCTGACAATCGTCTTCTAGGGTATCCCGGATCGCATCGGGGTCGGACGTCTCCATCTGAAAGAAGCCTGCGGGGTAGCGGCCCATGGAGTACCCGTGCAGCTTGAGGCACTGCGCGAACTTCACAATCGAACGGCATGGTGGATGGACAAAATATCGGGGGGCAGGGAGGGGGGGGGGGGGGGCGTACTCATTTGTGGCTTGCCTTAATCATTTGACCATTGACCACCCATCCCTTTCGAGACGGAGGATGGGGGGGGGGCGTGCGTTGGTGGTTGTGGCTTGACGCGCAATAGAGGTAGCACTTTTTCGCTGAACTTATTTCTGAATGATCGGGTTTCTTAACCCAAACTCGTCGAATTTTCATTGTTGTGTTGGCATATGTTTCATAGCATACTTACTGCTGTACTCGTAGGTCATGGGATTGTCCGTCGCGTATATATTTCAAAGCACTTTTAGTTTCCTCCGAAATTCGATTTGTTTTGTGGCGTTTTTTTTGTTTTAGTTTTTGTTCCATCCCATTTATTTTCTTCGCGCTTCTGTCTTTCTCCCTCCCTATTAATAGTCGTAACTCAGATCCGGGGTCACAAAAAACGTAGTCTGCCTCTCCCTCCTCCCCCACTACGGTTCTTGCCTTGTTTTTTTATCACGCAGAGGGGGGTGCAGCCTTCCCAACGCTCGTCGATCTTCCATCAAATTTTGCTATCTCACGCTCTCGCGCTTTCAGCTAGTCAATATATTTTTTGCGAGAAAACGTATGGAGCTCAAGTCGAGAACCTCAGACAAGACATGCTGCACTTTTATTATCAAGCATGCGTCGTATTATATCCTGCACTGTTGATACAGTTGGTGGCCGCGGTCCAGTCTGCCGAGGTGCACAAGGCGTTTGCCGGTCCCTTGAAACCAACCCAATGACTTGAAGTTTCCTCCTCGATGTCAATGCACGGGGGACTCATACGTACGTAGCCCCGTTACTACAGCTGAGCCGGGAACGTCGGCGTTCATCGCACCAAAGAAAAACGGGCGCAGTGAACTCACCTCCCGCCGGTCCTAAATGCGGGTGAACCATGTTTTCACCACCCAAAACAAAATATTTTGAAACGAAAATATAAGTGCTCGTACATGCCCTGATTAACAATCCCAATAACGATGTGTACTGTGATAAGGGCCCGAATTAACGAGTATAAAATAAATTCAATTTGGAAAAAAATAAAATTCAAATTCGCGTTTCATTGGTCAACACACGCACCAGCATCAAAAATTAGGATCTTGGGGTATAATCTTGGGTGGTGGTGCGGGTTCTGACCAATGAAAAGCGGATTTGAATTTTATTTTTTCCACATTGAATTTATTTTGTACTCGTTATTATGGGCCCTAACCACTGCATCATCACTAGAAGAACGAAAGTCCGACGAGTTTGGGTGAAGGCAAAGGAGCCTTTAACAGATCGTTCATAAATCGTTTCAGCCAAAAAAAGGTATACCCTATACCTCCCTCTATCGTGGCACTACTGCTGTAGTACTTGTCATCAGAGGGGCTGCTGACTCACAAAGAGGGATGACCTGCAGCATCCAGCACTACTGCTGTATGTACGGTGGGACCCTAACCGCTTGTCGCACTGCAAGTAGACGCAAACGTCGAAATCAGCCACCACGCATCCTCCTACAAGGTAGACAACCCAATATAGTAGTACAGGACACCCATAATGAAAAAACAGAAAATATGGTCCAGGCTGTATTTCTTTATTTGAGACAGGGTGCATTTTACACTAATTTCAAGATAACGACTCCCGATTTTCTTATTTTCCTTCAAATATCAGCCTGTATTTCTTATTAGCCTGTTTGTCATCAGGTGTCCTGTACTTGTAGCTCGTCGAGACACATCACATTCGTATATATACGCACGTGGCGTAATGAATCACTTCTGAGTAGCATCAGTAAAAGTGAGTGTTCGTGACGAGGCAAGATGAGCGGTGCGGTGACCCGAGCGGAAAACTGCTATGTAACTCTATCGTATCTAGATGGTACAGTAATAACCCCACACCATCGTTTACTCCACACCGTCCGATACCGGGCATCGTTGATTCTCTGCGAAATAATTACCGCATAATTACCGGGTAATTCGTCAGTTGAGAGGGCATACTATTTAGTAATGGCCAGTCGGCACTACGCTTTTTGCCTGAAGCGGGCTATATTTACCTCTACCGCAGCACGCGTTTCTACCATACGTCGGAGGGTATTATTGTTGATACTCGGCAAATAAATGCTTACCAGGAAATTCGTCAGTTGAGAGGGTGTACCATTTAGTAATGGCACCTTGGACCTATAAGTTTGCCTAAAGCGGGCTATCCGAACCTCTAGACTAGCGCAGCACGCGTCTCTACCATACGTCGTCAGTGTTCAGGGTGTCCACACCCCCTTCCCCTCTCGAAGAGTACGACACGACCCATTGTCCGTCCTACTACTGCTCATCTCTGGTGCGAACAGCATCCATCGTGGTCACACGGGTAGTAAGGTCAACAAGAGAGCTAATTCCCCCCCCACTACAAATATACCTTCAAGTATGTAACACGCGTAGGGGTGCAAGCATTAGCATGCGACATGGTCGAATTTCAGTACCTGAACATCGGTGTTCATGGTGCCGAAGACGGTGGCGCAGTGACCCCACCCCTTCGCGCTCCCGACCGCATCGATCACCAGCCCCGCGCTGACGAAGGTGCCGGAGCCGCCGTAGGGCCAGAATAGCCCTCCCGGGCCATAGTCATCGTAGTCGAACTCGTGCCCGTCCGCGGCTATAATCTGCTCCTCGAGCGGGTAAGGGGGCACCTTGCAGGGGCGTGTGAAGTCTTTGCAGCACCCGTTCGAGGCAAATTCTTCGGAAGCGTCAAGCTTGTCCTGCGCGCGGACGCACGGCGGCAAAAAAGGGGGGCGGTGTGAGACGGGCCCCGTAATTGTGGAGAGATGTATTCGACACTCGATTCGATTTGATTACAAGACGCTTGCTGTATACCTGGTACGTACGATAGGGATGCGTATCATACGTGCGAACGAACACTTTTTGGCGGAAACGGTTTCGGGATGACGGCCCCGGGCCTCCTTAACCCAAAACCGTCGGAATTACCCTATTTTTGCGACGGCAATATTTTCGTTGTGTAGACTTAGGGCATGGGATTGTCCACGGGGTACTCGCAGCACTTTTGATCCCCTCCAAAATCATGTTTTAGACTACTGCAGGTATGGAGGTACATATCTAGAACTCCTCAAGTGAGGACCCACAGAAAATGTCCTGTATGCAGTACCTCTCGTACCGTAGCCGTCAAAAGGGCCTTGTGAGAAATGTGTCGCCCTCTCAGATTCGATCGGTGAAACGTCTGTGTTAGGAGTCCGTAAAGAAAGAGGCATTCGTAAAGGGGTACTGCATTTGCTGGTATTATTTTACTCAAGTATTCAGCAGGTACTACAGTAACTGAATGATGATAGGGGTATATATGCGGATGTAATAGCATGCTGGCGTTAAGAGCTTGGCTCAATTGCGGAACGAGAGACTCTAATTTGGGCCACACGCTGCCGCGACCGCCCACGATACCAGGATTCACATATGTTCTCATGGCCGTAATTTTCCGTGCCTTCGTTCACATCCACAGTAGTGGCTCGCAGCTCTCGGTATAACCACAGCCTGTTATATCTAACTGCGGCCTGATAGGCCCATAGGATACCTGCCTACTTCAGAAGGATCGCATTTATCTTGTTGAGCAGGAGCGGTGGATATCGTTTCCATTTGACCAAAGTCCCCCCGCCAGCACCGTACTGCATACAAATTCAATGGAACGTTGTGCATTTCTTGCAGAGGAGGGCGTGCGTGCGCGCGTGCTCCCTCGATGCGCGATACATGGCCGTGCAATCTCACCTCCGGGGAGAAGCAGCCCTTCTTTCCGATGGGTCCGGCGGACCGGCTCAGGCCGTCAACCCTGCCGATCGCCACCGGCTATATATACACAGAAAACACAGCAGTAAAGGGGGCACATGGCGAACGAAACCGCTGAGCAAGACGTGTCAGGCTAGGCTGCAAGACGCCAGCGTGAAGCCGGGGAGCGAAGAGTGTCAGGTTATAGTCTGCAAGACGCCAGCCTGTGAAGCATGGACCAATCGTAGTGGAGCAAACTAAAACAGTCCGGTGTGAGGAAATGTCGGGCTCACGGTCTCGCCAGCCTCCGGGATTATATCGGGGATGGAACACGATTTACTGTACTGCTGTAGTTTATACCGCACATCCTTTGACGAAGATGGCCGACAGCATGTATGTTTCAGAGTTTTGGTTTTGTTTGTCGATCCTACAGCAGTGCTGCCCCTATACATGCTGACGACGCATCTTGCAGTAAAAGGGATGCACCTAGGATCCCTGAGGCTCCAAACCTCAGGACCATGTATCCGACTTACATATTATACATAAAGTACACGGCAACATCGCCGCGGACTACGTACAACGCATACTCAACCCTGAGTAGTGCTGCTGCTGTGTGCGCTCTATATTTTCTATCCGTATCCATCTGCCAAGCTCGGTGTGCACAGTGATACTGGCCTCGGGCTATTGTTACGTTCCGGGTGTCTCGTAGGTGTTGAGGAGGGGTGGTTGTGACTCTGACCGGAGCAGATGTGAGCGTGGGAAACCTTACCTTGGTGTGATCGATGTGTCGCAGGAAATCCTTGGCCCTGTGGTACATGAAGGTGGTATCGTCGTCCCCCAGAGCGAGCCAATCGAACATCCCTTCGTACCGCCTGCACGCCTGTGAAAACGGACAAACCACAACACGAGGAATTATACAAACCGCCACACTCTGGCGGGCACCAACGACGTATCCATCCCATGGCTGTACCTAGAGAGTTGCATTGTTTCGCTCGATATGTTCTGCCGAGTTGACCTCATCAAGCATTGCTACTATTAATAACGATATTTGGTCCTATTTGGTTTGGTCTACCGCAAAAGCGAACATACACAAAATTCATCTTGGTCGGGTTGCGCGAACCGTCTTCTCCGAAACCATGTTTCGGGTGGTGAGACACTGTGAGCTATTAATAGCTCGTCAAGCGAAGAGCTAAGACAACATGGAACCACCCCTCCTACCGTGGCACTGCTCCAAATTGATTGGTACGTGAAAGTTGGCCAATTAATAGGTAACGACGGGCGGTATGTCGTCGAATTGGCAACGACGCGCAACTAATCCGTAGTTTGGTTGGTAAAAAGACCGGTAATTACCGATCGCGAATCGGTAATAATGACGTATTGACGGTAACACATCGCGAAGGGCAGGCAGGCAACGAATCGGTGACTTTCCGCCACGTTAATCGATATAGGCGGGCAAGCAATCGGTATCGACGGGCGATAGAACGGATACAACGGGAAACCCCTCGGTAATGACGAGCGGAACAATCGGTAATTTCGGGCAACAAATCGGTAGTACTCGTAGTCATGTGAAAAACACAGTCGGACCAACGCACAATTGGCACTGTTTTTTTTTTTTTCGGTTCATTTCATTTCATTTGGTTTCTTTTAACTAGATGTCGCATCTCATCTGGGAGAAGCACGACATTTTTTTTTTTTTTTTTTTTTTCATTTTGTCATGCTTTTGTTTGGTTGCTTGATTGTTGATTTGCTTCAGTATGTTTACTTTCTATTATTTTTCCTTTTCGCTTTTTTCTTTCTTTTCTCTTTTTTTTCTCTTGCATACACCTGGATTGCTAGCAGGGTAGGTCTTGCCTGTCGCATATGGCATTGCATGGTCTGCTCTGCTTACTGCACTGAGTGTAGTATCTCTGTGTCGTAGTTTTGTGACCACAGAACTGGTACCTTTTTAGGATGATGAATCGGCACGGACACTGGGTGTGCTGGATGTCGACGGGTAGAAAGGAAGGTTTAATGTGAAGAACACACACACACACACACAAGGCACAATTCGATGTCAGTCGACGAAGAAGGAAGAAAGGTTTCAAGTCTTCTCGCGAAATAAATGCAAGGCACGAACCGTATAGTGGGGGGGGAGGGAGAGGAGCTACTTTGTTACCCCGGATCTGAGGTACGACTCGTAGGGAGGATAGACAAAAGAAGGGCGAAGATAATAAAAGGGATGAACGAAACCAAAACTCCAAAAAACACACACACAAGACACCGGTCTCAGATATCCGAACGGTATTCCGATTTAGCATCGTGTCGTACCGGATGGTGAAAAAAGGATAAACCGATATAATACTGTAACCGGTAATCGAAGCGGAAATCCCGCTGTTGCTGTATCGTCAAATATCATATATAGTAGGCATACGCATGGAATATATACTCGTACATGGAGATATGGAGTAGATCTGTATCAAGGGCGCACAAAAAATGTTATCCCGCACACCACACTACCCCCCCCCTCCCCCCCCAGAGGGCCGAAAAAAAAGTTTTTTTTTTTCCTTTTTGGTGAATTTCTTGGCTTTCCCCTCTCACCAACTCTCACACAAAAAAGTATTTCAAGGTACTTGATTAAGAGAGAGAACATTGCTTGGATACAACCCCCCGCCATGGTGTGCCTAGACAACAACAACAAAGATCTTAACATTTCAGTCACGAAAACAAGCCATCCTGCTTGATTGAGTCAAATGGCCTGGATCTTTCTGGCAAACGCTTTGCGTGGTCGTTCTGCCCCCCGCCTACTCTTGCGCACGGGTTCTCCCACGTTCTCGCCCGGTGTCTCGCTACCGTTGCTGCTACTCCCCGCCCGTCCCCTCTTGCTCCCCCCTTCCCCTCCTTCACCCCCTTCCCTTCGTCCCCCCGGCTGTTCGTCTTCGTTCTCATCCTTTCGGTCGTCCTTGTCGTCTTCCTCTTACTCCTCCCCTCCCCCCCCGTCCCTCTTCTCTTCCGACTGCTCTTCCTCCTCCCGCCCCGCCCCGTCCCTCTCCTCTTCTGACTCCTCCTCCTCTTCCTCCTCCTCTCCCTCTTCCTCCTCCTCTTCCTCTTCCTCCTCCTCTGAGTCGTCTGACTCATCTGACCCCCCGTCGTGCTGTGAGACTTTACGGCGTGCTTCGGGGGCTATGGAACCCTTACTCTTCTGCTGGGAGACCGTTCGGTGTGCTACGGGGGCTCTGGCAGCCTTGCCCTCTGGCACCCTTTTCGCCACCGCCTCCTTCTCTGCCTTGATTACGTCAAAACTGCTTTCGAATCTCGCAGTGTTGGGGTCTGCTTTGTTCAGAGCCAACGAAGTGGAATGCTGCCCTTTTACGTGATGGGACATGCAGTATTTCCACACCCACTCTGCAGGGCTGCAAAACTTGCACTTCAGGGGTACGTTAGTGCGTGGGGTCGACGACGTGAGCTTTGACGCCGCTGATAGGCCTCAAGCAACGAGACTTCTTTGCGAAGGGGGCCTTGGATAGGGCTCCCTCCACCACGGAGACAGTGCTCATCGTGATCACTCTCTCCCTCTCTCCCTGTCTCTTCTACGGTCGGCGCCTGTCCGCTCTTAGGGGGTTGCATGGACTGTAGTACCCCCCTAGGCTGTGCCCCCCTTGGTATTATATAGGATTTAGTATAGGGATGTTTTATATAGGAGATTGTGTGGCGTTATGAGGGGGGGGATGGGTCCGTCGTACCCCCCCTCCCCCCTTGAGAGGTCCAAAATAAAGTTTAGGGTGTGTGGTGTCGAAAACTTTTTTTTCGTGCGCCCTTGTCTGTATACATACGATTATGGCGACTGCCAGGTACCAGATACGACTACGAGTTACGGGAGAACATAGAAAATGTGTGTGTTTGTGTTCTTGACGTTTAATCGGTGTTTCTACCCGTCGACATCCAACAAACCCATATTCCTCCTATTAATAGAGAGAACGAGTTTATGGGGCCACATAACCACGACACAGCAGTCAGAGATACGATCCATAAAGTTTGTTGCAATGCAATAAGCAGAGCAGACAGCGCATTGCCGTCCCCGGTGGAATGACAGGTGAATCTCGTCCCTGTTAGAGTCAAGATCGGGAGTTCGAGACCCCCCGAGCGCATGCTCGTCTAGGGACTTTTTCTCGCAAAACATATCTTGACTAGCGGAAAGCGCGAGAGCGTGAGTTAGCAAAATTCGATGTGAGACGACGAGGGAAGAAAGGGCTGAAATCTTCCCGCGAAAACAAGGCAAGGCAAGAACCGTAGTGGGGGAGGAGGGAGAGGAGCCTACTTTGTGACCCCGGAACTGAGATACGACTAGGGAGGAGAGAGAAACGAAGGGCGAAAATCATAAAAGGGCTGAACAAAAACGAAACAACAAACACACACAGACACCGGTCTCAGATGTCTGAACGGTATTCGGATTTTACATCGTGTCGTATCGGTTGGTGAAAAAATAATATCAGGTAAACCGATATAATACTATAACCGGTAATCGAACCGGAAATGCCGCTGTTGCTGCATCGTCAAATATCATATATAGTAGTAGGCGTACGCATGGAATATACTCGTATGGAGATATGGAGTACGAGTAGATCTATGATATATATACGAAGTATACGATTATGGCGACTGCCAAGGACCAGATACAGTACGACTATTAAATATTACGGGAAAACATATTAATAGTAGTTAAGTGTGTTCTTGACATTATTAAACCGGTAATTTATTTCTACCCGTCGACATCCAGCACACCCAGTGTCCGTGCCGGTTATACATCCTAGAGAGATACAAGCTCTGTGGTCACAAAACCACCACAGCTCATATATAGCTACTAACGTTTGTTGCAATGCAGTAAGCAGAGCAGGCAACGCATTGCCATATGCGACAGGCACGACGTGCCCTCAAAGCAATCCAGATGCGTGAAAGAGACAAATAGATGGAGACAAGCATCAAACCAAAGAAGAAAAAAAAATGGTAGCAAAAAGAAGTAAACGAACAAGCAAATAAAGTATATATACGAGTACGAGTATCACATTTTTTTTTTTTAATTTCCATCCCATTCATTATCTTCGCCCTTCTATTATCTCCCTCTTTAGTCGTAACTGAGATCCGGGGTTCACTAAGTAGGCTCTTCTCCCTCCTCCTTCCTCTCCCACTACCGTATGTACGTGCGTTGTATTTTTATCTCGAGAAAATAGTGCAGCATGTTCTTCCCTCATCAACTCTCGTTGGGTTGTCCTTACCTCCGATACAATATACACGCTCTCGACAGTTGGTGTCATTTGAGGAAAAAAAACGCTCCGTATACATGGAGACTCGAACCCTCGACCTCAAACTTAGCAGTCATCGTGGTTACCTGCTAGACCACCGGGACAAGTGGTAAAGACGATCGACGGTAAACACAAAAACCTACCATATATATATAGATATATTGTATATGTTTTATGTGTTATATTTTGTATGTCCCTATTTTTACTGCGATACTAATAACAACATTTAATTGGTTGTATCTACTATGTATGGTATAATATACTTACACACTAAAATTCGAGAAATAAAGTTCAACTCATCATGGTACGAACACTGCCGTGAGGTGCATGCTTCATATTTATTTCCTACGTATATATATACCTCCCTGGTGTCGGATGTATGAGTCTATCGCATTGGACAATCGTATATACCAGGGAAGAGGAGGGGACGGTGGCTTCCCGTCCCCTCTCCTCTAGGAGACACGTACGTGATATGTTGGATACCGGGACACCATATATGTATGATATATATTCCGATAAGATAAAGGAGACGATACAGTAGAATCCGATATCCGATATATGTGAAGTTCCGATGTGAAATCGAACACCAACACATACACATATTATACATCGCAGGTCCACCCTTCGTTTATACACAACCCAACACCCGCACGATGGGCATTACTTATTATGTAATCCGTTCAGGCTGTGTCCTTCGGGTGCGGGGATAAAAAGTCCCGAGATTTGTCAGAGTACCAGTACCAGTCCTATAGGGGCTGAGTCAATTGAATCGCCAGTGCCAGTCCGTTCGGGAGGGCTCAGTCCTCGGGGTACCTGAGGGGCTGAAAGGACTGAGTCCTACCAGTCCTTAGGGTACCTGGGGACGAAAGGACTGAGTACTCCCACCAGCCGTAAGGGTGTACGAGAAGCCAAAAGGGCTGGTGCCCGGAAAACTGGTCCTCTGACGACATTATTAGAAAAACTTGGGAACCAAGGCCGCTTTTTAAAAGTTTATGTACAGGGCGGTGGTCTAAAAGGCACGTTGTCAATAAATATTTCCATCGCAACCAGATATAGATATAGGAAACATTCAAGCATATTAACCCGATTCAAGCTTATTAATCCGATGAATAGTCCCATGGCCGGAGTCTTCCAGCCGGTCGCCCCGGTGGTCTAACAGGTAACCACAAAGCCTGTTAAGTTGAAGGTCGAGGGTTCGAGTCTCCGTATGGAGATTTTTATCCTCAAATTACACACCAACTAACTGTTGTCGAGAGCGCATATTATAGCGTGGGTAAGCACAATTTGACGAGAGTTGACGAGGGAAGAAAGTGCTGAAATCTTCTCGCGATACAAATGCAAGGCACGTACCGTAGTGGGGAGGGGAGAAGAGCCTACTTTGTGACCCCGGATCTGAGTTACGACTAAAGAGGGACAGAGAAAAGAAGGGCGAAGATAAATAAATGGGATGAGAAAAAAAAACAAAATCACGTGCAGGAGTGGCACCTCGCATTAATACCTACGAGTAGAGGGCTGGGCACTGGCGCAGCATGTACTGGCAGTAGTAATCTACTCACAATTCGAGTACGTAGTAATCTACTGATTGGCCAGGCCAATAGATTCGCCAATACGTAGGTAGGTATTATGTTACGTACATCCAAGAAACACGTCACATTACAGTACGGAAATACAACCAATGCGTGTCGGGGGGGGGGGAAGAGGAGAGACGAGACACAATAAACTGCTACAACCCAGTATACTGATTGATTATGACGGTATGATCGCTACGACGGACTGAGTCAGCCAGCAGTGCCCAGTCCTACGCTTTAAGGTAGTCATTGATAAGCCAAACGTAAAGGTAAGCAGGGGGGCCAAACCGGCTTGTTCCGATTTTAAACTCACTCTATCGTGTCCAAGCGATTCATCCATGTATCCCGAGTTTAGGTCGGTTTCAGAATTATCCCCGAGGCAAGGCGTAGGTCGCTTTAAATCGGGATACTACGGGAAAAGTAGCATTATTATTTTTTTTCCCATCCCATTTATTATCTTCGCCCTTCCTTCTTCTCTCCTTCCTGGTGGTAGCTCAGACCCGGGGTCACAAAGTAGGCTCTTCTCCCTCCTCCCCCACTGCGGTACGGTTCTTGCCTTGCATTTTTACGCATCGCGAGACGATTTCAGCACGTTCTTCCTTCGTCGACTCTCATTGAATTGTGCCTACCCACGCTACTATTAATAGGCGCTCTCAACAGTTGATTCCGTCCTTTGTTTATGTTTGCAAATACACTAAAAAATCCTCCCTACGCAAGGTTTGAACTCCGTAAATCATCTCTTAAAAGCGTTCGAGGGTACCACTATTAGACCATCGGGGCGTTGGGCAGGTTCAACGGGCTTCTCCCACACCTGCCTTGTTGCGAGGTACCCACAAGTAAAAATGATTTATACATAAAACATTGGAAACAACTTTCATGAGACTCTAACGATATTGTTGGGAAGTTTTTTTTTCACCCGTGTTGTGTGTGGGTGGTTTTCGCATTGAACCGTCCCTGTCAGTGTCTGCTGTGCCGATTCTTCATCCTACGAGAGGGATACCAGTTAATATGTGGCAACAAGACTACGACACAGCAGAGATACTACGCTGCAACGCATCAATCAGTGCCGACAATTAGTGTAATGCCATATTCGACAGACACGACCTACCCTGCTGGCAATCCAGCTGCGTGAAAGAGAATAAAAGTGGAGCCCTCTTATATAGTCCGAAATGGTTTGGTTCGAAAGTGCTATATATACTACCCCCCCGCACAAGGGGAATGCTCGTATCACGTAGTGTCTATAGGCCTCTACTGTCACAGGTGTCTACTATGACGCGGGGGGGGGCATAGTAAATAGAACCAAATACTGCTCGTAGTAAAAATAGGTACATATATACCTGGTAGGCTTTTGTGCTACGGAATGTATGCGCTCGCCCAAGCCAGTCGTCTGACTGGATACCGATCGAGCGGATTATATACATATATAAATGTTTATATAGTTGTATAAGGTAGGTTGTTCGTGGTATGGGGGGGGTATAATAAATTAATTTAGCTAAAGAGGGAAAATAATATCGTACACATATATATAGGGCAACGCTAACGCCCTATATTTGTCATGGATTACTATTCCAAGTCTTTCTTCGTGGAAAAAGCTGGCACGAGGTCTATGCAGCCCGGGATGGGGGGTCTTTGCCCTCCAGTGCTCGTTTCAAACCTCCTCTCATGCATTGTCTCCCTAAAGTACGCGACATGTGGTGAGATATTGGGAGCGATTCATTTCAGGTTGAGTTTTGTTGCTTCGAAAATCAAGAATCTGCGTACAACTATTAATGGCGGTAAAATATTTGTTTTGTGCTCACAGAAAAGAACGCCATTCTAAATCCTAAATAATACCCTTCACGAGCATACCAGGCACCACTGTCTTTAAAATAATGGAAACTTTTTAATGGGATATTATATATTAGGGACAGCAGAGCGACATCACAATAAGCCGGCAGCCTGAGCCATAATTGGAAGTTCTTTACTGCTGTCGCGTACGTACTATACTCGCGAAACGATTCCTCTGTCGTGCCAACATCTTTACGTCCAAAATATTTTGACCTTCCAACAATGTTCAGCTTGTATGTCACCGAGGGGTGGACAAAGGGTGATAGTGGATCTTTAGAATGGGGGTTTTGTCTTCGTAGTAGTAGTGTGACCCTGAGATCGAACCCTAACCCTAACCCTAACCCTATGCCAGTGGTCAGTGCTTGCTTGGCCAATCAGAGTGCCTAATTAGCTACCTTAGGAAGATCCACTAACAGTGTTTGTCCACTACTGATGTCACCTAAGGGGAACACAAATAGATGAACTTCAAGCGGAACAACACCCGGCACGGTTACATATAAATATATCCTGGAGGATATTTCAGGATATCGGAAACCGTATATATGGGATGGCGTTTTCTGTGGCCAACCATTAGGTACCAAGGTATCTCTGCGGCAAACACGCATCGCTTTCCTGTTTTTTCTGTCGAGCATGTCCCGTGTGGCCAGTCTCTCGTGCCTTGTTAGAAGTATCGTGCTTGTATCCCATTTCATGTCACGGGTGAGATGCAAACACAAGGAAGGGGGTCTCCCTCCCTCTCTCTTGGACGTCGTCCCCTGCCTTTCCTTCCTACATACAGATACACCACGTCGGTATAGTACGTCGTCCCTTTCCCGCATTCCAAACTCAACATACCGGAACATGTGTGCCTTTAGTAGTGTGCGCCTTTAGTAGGATTTCCATGGCGACAAGTACGAAGCATATCGTATACTTTACGGGTAGCACTAGGCAGCGGTAGTATAAACAGCATGGCGTGACAATCAGACGAAGCACACAACTGATTTCCTCACCTCGGTGATGGCTGCGAGTGACCTGTGTCCGCTGCGCGAGCCGACCCTGAAGTCGACAACGTCGTCTGGGTCCTTGTCGTCCGCGTTGCTGACGACGAACACCTGAGATGAGGCGTGTTTGGGGCGGGGTCAATGTCAGTCATTAAAGTCCTATTAATACTTGTGTTTCCATCCCACCACTAGGCATCCACTATATTGGCCCTACTTCAAACACCTACCTCCTTTTCGCGACTCAGGTCCAGGGTTACGGCAGTACGTAGTGCGGCGGGCATCCCCCCGTTTTCAGTATAGGTGCATGCCTCCTTTAATTCAGCGCGGGAATAATTCAGCATTCATTTATTTTCTTCCCCCGCATGCAAACACAGATTACGTGCGGTGAGGGGGTACGTGACGCTGCCGAAGAAGAACGGAGATGTGGGGCGTGTCTTTGAGGTCTGTGATCAAGGGCACACATATCATCCATGCATGCAAACCGCCTCATAGTGCTGATTCACAAGGAAGGGGGGAAGAAGGGGTTGGGTGAAGGTTCTTGTTTTCGCTGCCTGCGGTGTTTTTGCAATAGACGCATGCTACGGTGGAGGTTTTGCCTTGGAGGGGTGGCGCCTAATTTTTGCGAGGCTCTTCACTTGATAGTATAGGAGCGATTTACCTCACCCAAACGAAACTTGTCTGGCAGTGTCGAAAACTGGCGGCTGGTATTATTGTATTGTTCATGTTTTTGTTTCGTCCTTAAGGCGCAATTTCACGATTTTTGGGGGTATTTCGGTAACTTTGACCTTAGTTAAACGGACGCACGAATATTTGAAAAATGAATGAACAGACCAGCCCTTGCTTGTTTCGAATTGCCATGAAGAACAACCAGGCTGAGTTCAAAATCTTGTTTCCTACTCTCAAAAACCAATGCGCAAAGATACTTTCCGTGACACGCCTGCAAACATAATATGCCGTACGATCTGTCTGAAGGAAAATGATAAATTCGCCCTTATATCTCAAAAGGCCAGCTCTGAGTTTTGCAAAACATATTCGCCGATGCGTTCTCCTTGTTGACGCGGCCAGGTAGCCCTGTGCAAGGGAGGGTAAACGGTATATATGGGACCCTCAATCCTGTGGACCGTTTTAGCCCCCTTTTGACTACGTATAAGGGCAGGCACAGGGAACAACTCTGATAGGGGGTGTCGGTATACAAGGGACCTCCAACCCCGAATGCACTACTAATAACAGAGGCCCTTACAACGGGCTACAGACTGTAGCCTTCCTGACTCCGACAATCTCGAAGGGTATAGTAAAGTTATATCCGAATGGGTCAAAAGGCTCGAGGAGGTGACGTGATCAGATGGGCCTACCAGCGGCAGCCGTTTTCCATCATCTAAATGTATCGTTTCACTCAGGCTACCACGTGGGGCCGTCTCTGAGCGCTTGATATAGTCCTACGTCGTATACATATTACGTTTAATTTATTCACACGGAACAATCCATTCCATTAACCTCGGAACCAGTGATGTGAACCGATAACCGAAACTCGTTTTTTTCGGTCGTTTTTTTTTCGTTTTTTTCCGACCGAAAACCGACTTTTTGTTTTTGGTTTTGCGGTTGCCTAAAAAAAACGAAACCGAAAAACCGACTCGGTTTTTTTCGGTCGTTTTTTTTTCCCCTGTCCCTCAAGTCAATGAAGGCCTACATATCTACAGTACATGGGAACCCCGTTATGTATGGACATGGATACGCACACATCACACAGCACATATCACACAGTCGCACAGGGCACAGGGTACAGCGGTACAGCAGTGCGTCGCGAGACTGCCAAGGATAACCATGTCCGGTTCAGGCGGCAGTGCTGACTCTGACCTTGAGCCGGAGGCAGAGGCGGGTACTCACAGCCCCCTCCTTCAGCAACCTAGAGTTATTGATGGTGTTAGCTGTACGCTTCAACATGTATCTATAATCTATCATTACCATTACATCATACGTGGTATCTAGACTGCACACCAGCAGTGCCCTCGTGCCCTCGTATAGTACTGTTCTGCAGAATTTTTATTGTAGCAACTGCTGTAACTGTAGCTATTGTCGGCTGCAGATTATAAATGTGCATGTCGGCCTGTATCGTGTAGGACGCAGCAGACGCAGGTACTACTGCGGGAGGGCCACTTGACACCATACCACGATCATCTCGTCTCATTATGCCAAGACATGCGTACCGAACCCTTCGAAATGTGGACCAAGTGGCTAGTTTAGTCCGGAAACCGACCGAAAAACCGACCGAAAATGTTCGGTTCGGTTTCGTTTTTTTCGGTTCAAGATTAAAAAAAGGGCAGCGGCCAAAAACAGGTATACCTGGTCCGTTTGCGGCCAAAAACAGGTACATACTTAATATCAAGTAAAAAACGCACTCCACGTGCCCTGCCATTGGTCCAAAACTCGTTGTACCTGTTTTTGCCCCTTCATAACCCAGGTATACCTGATTTTGTCTACTCTGCTTGACTTTCACCTTTTTTTTGTCGTTTTTAAGCCAATCAGAGGCCCTTCATAGTTCCACCCTATGCCCTTTATACAAATGCTGACGTACGCGGAGACCCCCTCCTCCCTTCGCACCTCGCCACTTCGCACCACACGCCACTCGAGCGACACACATAATATCTGCCTGCACACCTCCACCGAAATAATACGAGATAGAAGGCTCCCCTTCGGGATTATGGTTGACTTGGAATACCAGGGGTGTCGCAAGCTGAGAAGGGAGAATACAGCAGCAGGCGTTCGTTCCTCGTACTATTAATAGCAGCTACTCGTATACGTAGCCACCGGGCGAGCACGAAGAACATGAAAAAACTCTATTTTTCGTTGCAAGGAACGACAGGTTCGTGGGATGCGTTATAAACTTGATTTTAGTATATACCTGTTTTTGGCCCCGAACGGACCAGGTGTACCTGTTTTTGGCCGCTGCCCTTAAAAAAACGATCGAAACCGACCGACTTTTCGGTGAAAAACCGAAAAACCGACCGAGACATATTCATTTTCGGTTCACATCACTGCTCGGAACAATTCGATGCGTTGACAGGTACAGCCAAAGTTGATAGCCCGTACAGCCGAAGCTCCACAAGGCACGTATGTACATATCTAGCGTCTGCATACTCGTAGTGGATTCGTCAAGAGCAATCCCTTCGATTGAACCATATAATAATTCGTTGTGTTGTCAGCCCGTACAGACGACGCACGCTCCACACGGCCCGTTTCAAGGCTATGTATATTTCAAGCAGTCACATTGCCTGCACTCAAACCGGTATACGCACAGACCCCTGCATTTGTATACTCGTATTACTATTTTATCGGCATTAAGTAAATACACGCGTATCGTCGCATCTGCACTCGTACGAATTATTGGGCCGTTTCCACAAAAACCCACATGTTCAGTACGTACGAAGGAAGGCCTGTACAAGAGCGGTTGGGAACGAGGAGCGTAACAGACTCTTGCCGTGGTCAAACTCCAACTGTACTAAGCTACTGCGTTGGCGGTTTTTCAATTTCACTACTGCTGTGTTCCAGCAAAGTGATGGGATCGCTTTTTCCCTGTCGAGGAATGCGCATCCGCGCAGAAAAAAGAGCGGCTGGGATGAGAAGCGTGGCAGGCACCTTGAAGCAGTCAAACTCCGAACTGCGTTGTTGGCGATTCTTCCAATCGCTGATCACTGCTGTGTGCCACCAATGCCATGGGATTGCTTTCACTGCTGTGTTGAGCGATGAGCGTCAGCGCAGAAACCTTGTGATCATAACAAGTACCAGGTAACACCAAACTTGTACATCCCTACGTACGAGTGTACTGTGTACGTACGAGTAGTACTCCGGCCCATCCTCTCCGGGATTTTCCTTTAGGCGGATTCGAGTAGAAAGCGCCACGCATGCGTTTTGGGTGGTGCCCAAGGTAATGGAAAGGAGGGGGGGGCGACAGTCGTAAGGAAACCGAGGTTCACGAAAGCAGAAAGAGGGCAGCAGACAGGGTAGCAAGTTACAAGGTACCAGGCCAACTTATTGGTAGAACCTGTGATGGAGCTACTCGCACCGCCAACTTCTGCGGCTGCTTCGAATGTGCCTCGGTTGTGTTTCGGTTTTCCTTTCTCACCTTCCTTACCTTTCGTTTGCTGTCTGTTCATGAGATGAAAGAAGTCCAGCCTGGCTTGGGTGTGTGCGTGTGTGTGTTCTTCACTTTAAAGCTTCCTTTCTACCCGTCGACATCCAGCACACCCAGTGTCTGTCGTGGTGGCGAATGGCGTGGTTGTTTTTGCTATATATGTACGAGTATCGTACGATGTACTTGTTTTTCATGGGGTTTACTTTTTTGTTTTGCTCCTTTTTCCTTTGTTGTTGTATTGTCCGTTGAACTCCGCCTTTTTTTCCTTCTTATTTTTTTCCTATTCCATTATTATCCTCGCCCTTCTTTTCTCTCTCTCCCTCTTAGTCGTAACTCAGATCCGGGGCCACCAAAGTAGGCTTTTCTCTTCACTCCCCATTACGGTATCATACGTGACTTGCATTTTTATCGCGAGAAGAACTCGGCACTTTCTTCCCTTGTCGACTCGCGTCAAATTGTTCCTACCCACGCTCTGATAGGCGCTCTCGACTACTACTACTGCTGTTGGTGCCATTTGATAATTGAAATCTCCACACGGAGACTCGAACTCCAGACTTCAACCTTACTTGTAGCATTTCGTGGTTACTTGCTATTAAGAGACGACCGGGACGACCAGCTTAGGAGGGCCCGACAACTTACTACCGTTCTTCGTGATGCTGCAACCGCTTCTATTTGTTTCATAGTATCGTCGGTGTTTCCCCATGTTTTGCCATCTTGCTTTCTGCCCTCCGTTCATAGTTTCCACTACTCAGTGCAAAATATATATTTTGACTATTAATAGCAGAAAGCGCGAGAGCGTGAGTTAGCAAAATTCGATGAAAGTCGACGAGCGTTGGGAAGGCTGAACCCTCTGCGCGATAAAAATCAAGGCAAGAACCGTAGTGAGGGTGGAGGGAGAGGAGCCTACTTTGTGACCCCGGATCTGAGTTACGACTAGGGAGGGAGGGACGGAAGTGCGAAGATAATAAATGGGATGGAAAAAAAAGAAAAGAAAAAAAAACTACTCAGTAGTTGCGAAAATAGAAGAGCGTTTTCTGGGTTACGGAACATAGGATGTACGTATTATTTCTTCGACCTTTTAATAGTTCTCTGTCGCTCGTGTCTGGCACGACTCGAGCCTGGCACGACGATGAGATCCAAACATTGAGCAGGGAGCGCCGCAGATCCGTTATAGATGGCGTCGAAGGGACCAGGGAGGGGGCAGGCGGTCCCAATGGAAATAGCGGCTGACGACAGCTGGAAGACGACGGCAGAAAGGGTGTGTGTGTATTCTTCACATTAAACCGTCCTTTCCAACCGTCGATATCCTGCACACCAAGTGTCTGTGCCGATTCTTCACCCTAGCGAAATACCAGTTCTGTGGTCACAAAAAACCACGACACAGAGATACTACGCTGCAATGCAGTAAGCAGGGTAGCAATGTACCACATGGATTACGAGGTAGAACCTGTCTATCTATCTATCTATGCTACTCGTACTCACTCGTATTAACATCACAAACTGCCGCATCTGCCTCGTATCATAGGTGCTTTGTTGTGCGTGTGTTCTTCGCATTAAACCTTCCTTTCTACCCGTCGACATCCAGCACACCCAGTGTCCGTGCCGATTCTTCACCCTAAAAAGGTACCAGTTCTGTGGTCACAAAACTACGACACAGAAATACTACGCTCAGTGCAGTAAGCAGAGCAGACAATGCAATGCCATATACGAAAGGCAAGACCTACCCTGCTAGCAATCCAGGTATATGCAAGAGAAAAAAAGAGAAAAAAAAAAAGCGAAAAGGAAAAATAATAAAAAGTAAACATCCTGAAGCAAATCAACAATCAAGCAACCAAACAAAAGCATGACAAAACAAAAGAAAGAAAGTGTCGTGCTTCTCCAAGAGGAGATGCGACATCCAATAAAAAAGAAACGAAATGAAATGAAACGAAATGAAATGGACCGAAAAACAGCGCCAACAGAGCACGACTAAGAACGACAGGAAAGGACAGCCAGCCGGAGCACACCAAAAGCACCTTCCAGCCAGCCGACAGGTGCAGGTTTGTGCCCGTAGTACAGGCAGGTTCTACCAGCTAGTCGGTCTGGTACTGGTACCTACTCTGTTTGCCGTCTCTTTCCTGCTTTTATCCGCCGTGGTTTCCGTACGAACCCCCCCACGCTCCGTCTCAGTTCCCTTGGGCGCCACCCATACAACGGATACGTGGCACTTCCTACTCAGTTCCTTTTCGTTTTCGTGTCACACACGAGAGTCCAGGAAAGAGAACAGGAAATAACACAACAAACACAAAAAATGAATAGGTACGTCGCAAAGCAACCAAAGAAAGTCCTAGGAAAATACGGAGGAGGTGCTTCGGTTTGGCTGTATTTTACTTCCGTTTTTGGTCGTATTTTGTTCATGTTGGATTGTGTATGTGACCCTCCGCCTTTTTTATAAGCTAATGTGGAGGATAGGGTACGTAGACACCGTCAACCTCTGATCACAAATGCCAACCATGAAGATACGTTAACCAACGTCAGAACAACGAAACATGCCATCATGGATGGTCTTCATATGGTTGACGTTCGGGAATACAAACCCAGAACGCTACCAGGGAGTGAAGGGTCTTCTACGAGAACGACCCCCACTCCCACACTCTAACCTATGAGATCTCTCCTTGCGAGATGCGAGGGAGGTTTTGTGGAGGCACCTCCTTGCCACATATAAGAAAGAAAAGTGCGCGTCAAGGCCTCGGCCAACCCTGCTCAAGACCCCGACACGGCCGACATCATCTGAGGAGGCGACCTCCATAATGGCGTCGACGAGTCTCTGAACTCTACAAACCAAATTTAAATCATAATACCCAGAAGACGACAAACAATGTGGGGGGGGAAATACTTATATATTGTGTGTAACCCTGTACGCGGTACCTGTAGCAAAAGGGAAAACAAGAAGCAGAAGGCTTGAATGAAGACCACGACGGATTATCTCACGACTGTGATCATGAAGCGAGATGAAACGACGACAAAGCTACGGTAAAATATATGCATCGTGCGGCCCCGAAACCTCGTTCGACATGCAGGAGACGGAGACCCCAAACCATACCAGTACGCACGCTCATTGGCCATTGTGCGATCACAGGTTGCCACAGAGATACGTGGAAAAAGTACCACCACAATAAAATGATTCGATGAAGAGTCGTGTTTAGTACGGCAAGGCTCTTGATGCTGCACCCTCGACCTTTCCAAGCCTATGCTCATGTGCAAGAATTTCTCGCTTACGTTCGTTCATGTGAAATGCTCTTGGTCCGGCCCAAGTGATGTCTGTAGCGCAAGAGCTCGAGTTGAAGCCCTCCACATCCGGAGCGCTGGAGAAGTCGAACCACCGTGGGCCGGGAAGGCCTTCATTGAACACTCCGGGGGCGAGGACGTCGTCTTTAGGAGGCAGTATGACCTTCATGTACAACGAACCCGGCGGGAAAAACGAGATTCGACGTTGTCACGTGTGACCTTTCTGGTCTGAGACGGGCGTAACCCTAACCCTTGCGCGCGCAGTGGTTTTCAAGTGCACGCCGTC
The DNA here is from genome assembly GCA_008828725.1 of Saccharina japonica. Lineage (NCBI taxonomy): Eukaryota > Phaeophyceae > Laminariales > Laminariaceae > Saccharina > Saccharina japonica. The sequence goes on along the minus strand of MEHQ01002986.1, from coordinate 678,653 downwards.
ATTTCTGACATGGCTGTTAGATTTCGGTTCGCGTGACAATAGGCTCTCAGGAGTTGTTTTTGTAAGTTCGCCTCCCTAAGCAGAGCGTATCGTAAAACGCAGCATCGCCCGAAGGTTTGCATTGGCTTACATACAGACCTCTCGATGGATAACAACTGCAGACACTCTGTACGTATGCAATGCCTTTGAAATTTCATTCACGTGCTTGGGGGGGGAAATACTTATATATTGTGTGTAACCCTGTACGCGGTACCTGTAGCAAAAGGGAAAACAAGAAGCAGAAGGCTTGAATGAAGACCACGACGGATTATCTCACGACTGTGATCATGAAGCGAGATGAAACGACGACAAAGCTACGGTAAAATATATGCATCGTGCGGCCCCGAAACCTCGTTCGACATGCAGGAGACGGAGACCCCAAACCATACCAGTACGCACGCTCATTGGCCATTGTGCGATCACAGGTTGCCACAGAGATACGTGGAAAAAGTACCACCACAATAAAATGATTCGATGAAGAGTCGTGTTTAGTACGGCAAGGCTCTTGATGCTGCACCCTCGACCTTTCCAAGCCTATGCTCATGTGCAAGAATTTCTCGCTTACGTTCGTTCATGTGAAATGCTCTTGGTCCGGCCCAAGTGATGTCTGTAGCGCAAGAGCTCGAGTTGAAGCCCTCCACATCCGGAGCGCTGGAGAAGTCGAACCACCGTGGGCCGGGAAGGCCTTCATTGAACACTCCGGGGGCGAGGACGTCGTCTTTAGGAGGCAGTATGACCTTCATGTACAACGAACCCGGCGGGAAAAACGAGATTCGACGTTGTCACGTGTGACCTTTCTGGTCTGAGACGGGCGTAACCCTAACCCTTGCGCGCGCAGTGGTTTTCAAGTGCACGCCGTCATTTCTGACATGGCTGTTAGATTTCGGTTCGCGTGACAATAGGCTCTCAGGAGTTGTTTTTGTAAGTTCGCCTCCCTAAGCAGAGCGTATCGTAAAACGCAGCATCGCCCTCCCGATCGATAGGAGGACCTGAATGAACCAGTGCACTCGCTTATTGTAGCGAGTGCTGCAGGCAGTAAATAAAACATTGTATATTCCGAGACCTACTGAATATCAACATTGATTGGCCGGTGACCACAGTTTGGGCACACCCTGCCTGGACACAACCGAGTGCACATAATCTCGAGGAGGATGGTATTTTAAAGATCTACTGTATTACTTACAGTCTGCTTGACAAGCGGTATGTTAATGTAAACTACGGAGGTATGAATTACATACGAGTATTGTTGGAGAGTTCGGTACTGGGAACGGCAATATTCTATTGGTTGGAGATACTGGGCTACTGAAGTGGTATTGTCTGCTGGTTAATGATTGGTCCCAACGAGCCTCATATACGACGGTAACACGATGTTGTAAAATTAAAAGTCCATTGGTTGGTAATCGGTGATTTGTCTTTCTTTGTTGTTTGAGACGCGGCGATTCTTTTTTTTTTCTTGAATATATGTAGGTAATGTACTGTAGTTCAGAGTTTCTCGGTATATCTATACTACTGCTGTACGTAGTGCATGTTTTTCATCGAACTGCAAGCCAAGTAGACTGCGTACGAAGGGAAAGAGAATGTGTGTGTGTGTGTTCTTCACATTAAACCTTCCTTTCTACCCGTCGACATCCAGCACACCCAGTGTCCGTGCCGATTCTTCATCCTAAAAAGGTACCAGTTCTGTGGTCACAAAACTACGACACAGAGATACTACGCTCAGTGTGTGTGTGTGTGTGTGTGTGTGTGTGTGTTCTTCACATTAAACTTCCTTTCTACCCGTCGACATCCAGCACACCCAGTGTCCGTGCCGATTCCTGTAGGGCCGGATGTCAAAGGTTCGATTTTCCCCATGGAGGGTTTTCTCCTCAAATGACACCGACTGTCGAGAGCGCATATTATAGCGTGCGTAAGCAAAATTCGACGAGAGTTGACGAGGGAAGAAAGTGCTGAAATCTTCTCGCGATAAAAATGCAAAGCAAGAACCGTAGTGGGGGAGGAGGGAGAGGAGCCTACTTTGTGACCCCGGGTCTGAGTTACGACTAGGGAGGAAGAAAGACGAAAGTGCGAAGATTATAAATGGGATGGACAAAAACAAACAAGCAAACAAATAAACAAATCGTGTTTCTCTCGGCCATAGCATCTCTGATCTGCATCTCTACGAAGGATAGCGCATTTATTTGCGTGTCGTACCTGTCGTGTCCAGTAAGCTAAGGTGGCATGTCGTTGCATTGCCTACTCTGCTTACGTACTGCATTGCAATCGTCACCTGTTATTTCGTTGTTTTGTGACCACAGAGTTGGTATCTCTCTACAGCAGCAGTAGTAGTAGGGTCTAGGCGGAAGGTCTACGAATATGTTATAGGAGGAAGGGTCGGCACGGACACTGCTGGGTCTTGGTGGATGTCGAGATGTCGAGGTGTTTGGTAGCACGAGAACGAAGATAACACACGCACACAACAACAGAAAGTGGGACATGAATACCCCGAGCCTGCGGCAACATGGATGCGGCGATACGCAACAAGGCGAGGGAAGGTATACCCCGAAAAATAAGAAAAGGGGTTACGTATGATACGATACGAATTACATTACTATTATTACGGTGTGTGTGTGTTCTTCACATTAAACCGTCCATTCTACCCGTCGACATCCAGCACACCCAGTGTCCGTGCCGATTCTTCATCCTAAAAAGGTACCAGTTCTGTGGTCACAAAACTACGACACAGAGATACTACGCTCAGTGCAGTAAGCAGAGCAGACAATGCAACGCCATATACGACAGGCAAGACCTACCCCTCGCTAGCAATCCAGGTGCATGCAAGAGAAAAAAAGAGAAGAAAGAAAAAAGCGATGGACCCTATTAAATACGACTTATATGGTGGAGCCAAACTTTGGTCCTATTTACTACTGTGGTCCCCCGTGATAGTAAAACCTTGAAGTATGTGGATGTGCCGATGTGCCTATACAACATAAAACACTGCGTATAGTATTATACGTGCATATACTCATTGTACAGATCATAGCTATATACGAGACCTGGCCTGGCCACAAAAAGCACTATTATTGTGATAGCACTTCGAATCCCTTCGGGCTTTTCGCAGCCATTGGAAATGCAGACAACTCCGAGTGTGGCAGTTCCCCGCGTACGATTGTTTACGTGTTTACAGATATGAATGTGTTTGTTCTTCACATTAAACCGTCCATTCTACCCGTCGATACCCAGAACAACCAGTGTCCGTGCCTATTAATAGTATGGAGATACAGGTACCAGCGATGTGGTAAAAAAACTATGCTTGCTATACTGCTGTATGTAGTTCGCTGTAAGCTGCAATGCAGTAAGCGGAGCAGGACCTACTCACTATCAATAGTAAACCAGCTACGTGAAGAAGAAAAAAGAAGAAAAGGCTACAAATAGAAACAAACAAATTCTAACACGAACGACGTACTGAGCCTGCTGTGCAGCGCATGTATTTGCCGGCATGCACATGTGTGTGTTTTCACATTAAACCTTTTGCATCACGTACGCACTTGGTATACATGTATACATGGTATATGCACGTATACATGTAACACGGAAGAAGGCACACCCCCCCTAGAGACCACACTCCGCCACATGAGCACACCCGGTTGAACGTTGTTTGGGCTGTTTTGTTTTGCTTTTTTTGTCGTCCCTTTGATCACCGTGAGTACTATTAATATTAGGTTGAATATCACAAAACCCTTACTGCTAACTACGGATGTGGGTCTAAAAACCAGAAACAGCACCATGCGTCAAACCGTCACACCGCCTAGTTGAACCACAACGCTTGCTACTACTCCTCCCTCCCGCCCACGACGCTCCGACCACCGGCGACTGTATGTTGTAGCACGTTTGTGACCGACCACAGAACTTGCCGCATGCTATATTGCAGCATTATAACCACCTCGAACACAACCCAGTGTGTGTGGTGTACTCATTAAACCGTCCTTTCTATATACCCGTCGACATCCAGCACACCCACTGCTGTCTGTGCCGATTGTTCATCCTAGAGAGAGATGTTGTACCAGTCAGTTCTGTGGTCACGAAACTATGTTGAACCAGTTCTTCTGTGGTCACAAAACTACGACAAAAAGATACTACGCTGCAATACAGCAGTAGCAGTGCGCCATATGCTATACTTTGTTCTATCCGATATACGGTGTATGTTTTTCGGGGCATCGGCTAGAAACAAAGTGAAGGGTTTTCAGCAGGGCATTCTACCATCTTCGGAGTTTTGACACCGTTGAATTCCGATGGTACCACCTGTAGCCAGGGCATACGGGTAAGTTAGGTCGCGGCGGCTGTTCCGTGAAGCGCAACGTGACCTGTGAAGGGCTTTTGCGTGTTGCGTTCTCGCGCTGCACGCGTGTTTATAGCTCCCCCACAGGGCTCCCCAGAAGGCCGCCGGAAGCAAACCAAATGCGACAATTGATTGCGGTAGTATTCGCCCGAAAACAGCTTGACAAAGTGTGTATAGACATGGACGTATAGACGCCTAAAAACGGTTTTTAGACCACAGCGATAACAAAAAAGGTGCCTCAATCACCTTTTCCCAAGCGAAGGACATGCGCCAACCATTGATGCGATACATATGATACCACACACCACACACCCCCACCTACGTAGCTGCGGGGCTACCTTGCACGGTGAGTATTATCACCATTGATGCGATACATACCACACACCACACATCCCCAATTACGTATTATTATTATTAATTATACCAGTACGAGTATGTATATATTTGTTTTTATTAGTTCCTCCTCTCTTCCTGTGTCTTTCGTGTTTGGCACGAAGATGAAGCGGAATTGAATACGAAGGAAGCGCCGTACATCCGTTGTATGGGTGGCGCCCAAAGGAATGGAAAGGACGGGGGGGGGCAACGGTCGTAGGGAACACACGGTTTAACCAAAGCAGGGAGGAGACGGTAGACAGGGTAGCAAGGTACCAGACCGGCTACGATTAATAGTTGTTGGTAGAGCCTGTCTGTACTATATAGACGTACGGGTACAAAACTGCTGCCTCGACTTCCCGGAGGATGTTTTGTTTTGCTTCAGTCGCCTGTCCTTTCCTTTCGTTCTTAATCGTCTTTACGTTGATTGTTTTTTGTTTTTGTATTGTCACATCTCCGGGACACGCACGACACTTTCTTTGTTGTTATTGTTGTCGGGGGGTATTTCCCCCCCGTTCTCCTCTTTCCACTTTGGGTTTTGCTTTCGTTTTCTCTCTTTCACGCAGCTGGAATACCAACCGCGTACGAGTAGGTTGTGCCTGTCGTATATTGTATCTCATTGTCTGCCCTGCTTACGAAGTGCATCACCTACTCGTAGTATCTCCGTTTCGTGGTATTGTGACCACAGACATAGCCACAGACAGACCTGGTATTTCTCTAGGATAAACGTTGGCACGGGCACCGGATATAATATATATATATATATATATATATTTTACATCCCATTTATTATCTTCGTACTTCCGTCTTTCTCCCTCCCTAGTCGTAACTCAGATCCGGGGTCACAAAGTAGGCTCCTCTCCCTCCTCCCCCACTACGGTTCTTGCCTTGGTTTTTATCGCGCAGAGGGTTCAGCCTTCCCAACGCTCGTCGATTTTCATCGAACTTTGCTAACTCACGCTCTCGCGCTTTCCGCTAGTCAAGATATGTTTTGCAAGAAAAAGTCCCTACGTACGAGCATGCACTCCGCGGGGCTCGAACTCGCGATCTTGACGCTAACAGGCTTCGTGGTTACCTTCTACGAGTAGCCGGCCGGGGCGACCGGCAGCCATAATAGATGTCGACGGCGTGTAGAAGAACACATATCATATATATATGAATACATACATACACCCGGTGGTTAAAATGTTAAAAGTCAAATTAATGGTTAACGCCGGGGTGCGCTTTCTTCCGCGATATGTATATCGGTATGATATATGTATAGGTACCAAATGGACATTTTCCCGGAATACTTTCACTTTTCTCCTCCGGTCGCGGTTCTTTTCTCGCGCTATCGGCTGCGGGGCACGCAGGGGGGGCGCGTGTACACCACGGCGCATGTGCGGGTCCCGGCCGAGGCCCGTGGGGCGTGCTCTGGGCCTTCAAAGTCGCGAATTCTGGCAAATAACTCAGGGGACACGTTCCGACTTGACACCGCCTCTCAACTATCATGTAAAACCTGCCGTACGACTGGTTTTTGGTTCGTTTTTGACCCACCACATGAACGGAACACATGAAGCACGCACCACGCACGAGACAAGAATAAGGACCACAACGACTTGACATTGAACGAGGCACACATAAAGCGTCGTGTAGCAGTAGATGATATCACGTTGCATGCGTCTGCTTTCTCTCTGGGCTGTGTACATGCGCATTTTATGTAAATCTGCAAATTTGAAACCGGTTATTTTCAGCCGATTTAAACCGGTTAACCGAAAACCGGTTTAAACCGGATGACAACATGAAACGCCTCCAAATCATTGAATAAAACGGTATATATTCGCCCAGTACATGCTGTGTATGTGGATCCCGAGCCACTGTTAGCGTACCAATAGAACACGAGGTGGTATGGTACAACAACAGCACAGGAGACATATTACGGGGTAACGTGAATTCCAGGTATAAGTCATTATGCATAAGACATTGCTGCCACAGGTACTACAGCACTGATTGCTGCTGCTGCAGTGCGATTTTTGTGGGCAGTCGAGAACGCAGCAGATCTACGATCGACAGGGTTAGGCGCTGCATACCACTGGATTAATATATAGCGAAGCGAATTGATGAGAAAAACTCCTGCAAACAATAAAGCAGCGCGATATCTATCTATCTATTATTAATAGTATTAACGGGTTATTTATAGTAGAGTTTAGCGGTACACGGCGCACCATTTAGCCCCGCACACCAAAACCAAGTTAGTTTCGGCCCCCAAACAAAGAGCAAGTGAACTTCGATCCCCCAAAACAGTCAATTTCCATCCAGACACTAAAAATAAGTCATTTTCAGCCCTGACACTAAAAACCAAACAAATTTCGAGCCCCCGCACAAAAATCAAGTTAACTACTATCCCCACACAAAATCAACTATATTTCAATCCCCCACACAAAAAACAAGTTAAAAATTCAGCCTCAACACTAAAATCAAGTCAATTTCGATCTTTATTTTAAAACTATAAAAAAAAAATCGATGCCCCCACACTAAAACCAAGTCATTTCAACCATCACTAAAACGAAGTCTTTTTCGACTCGCACACAAAAACCAAGTCAAATAGGATACCTATACTGAAATCAAGTACATTCATATCTCCCGCACAAAAAAAAATCGTTCTCGGCCCACACGCAAATACCAAGTCACCCAGACACTAGAACCAAGTCATTTTCGACCCGTACTATATTACTACTACTGCTGTACGTAGCAGTGTAATCTGTCAAGAGTCGGTCCGATTCTGCCGGTTTAAACCGGTTAACCGGTTAACCGCGGTTTTTTCCGGTTTAAACCGGTTTTCGGTTAACGGGTTCAAACCGGCCCAAAAAACCGCGGTTTATTTTGCCAAAAACCGTCTACTCGGGCACGCCTGCTGGGTTTCCAATAACCGGTTTAAACCGGTTATTTTTCTTAAAGGTGCCCACCTCTAGTTGTGACATTTAATCCAAGAATCTTTGCGAGTGGTGCGCTAGTGGGGCCGGGCAGGGCCGGGCCCGTGATACATGTTGAAGTCACCGGCCGAATGACGACATAGATAGGCTGTGATATTTCAATCTCCCGCGCCGCCGGTGTGGCCCTGCTGGCACGATGCCAATCTCACAGGTAGTATGCCCGGCCTCGCCCGGATTCTCAGGATACTTTGCTTCGTTTTTGTTTGAGACGTGCCGCCTCCTCCTCCTCGAGGTTTCGAGGCCGCAATGTTCTCGTTCGCCAGCGCCCAGCGGTTGCTTTGGGGAGCCGCTTGCTGCCCGCAATCGCTGTAGGGTGACAGAGTCATCTGTATGCCCTCGCGTCTGGTCTTTGGATATACCGTTGGGTTGCGTGGATTATATACGAAGTACACTTACTTATCATGCGCATTTACTGCAAAAATGTATTTAAAATACAGTACGAGTATATTCACGACCAAAAAGATGACGCAGATCGTGACTTCGATTATTTACGTAAGGTTAAAACAATGAATGGCGTCAAGATTCACGAGTTGTTCTTCGTGAACCTACTCGATATAACAAATCACCATTCAACACAAATACAGCATTAATTGTAGTAGTATAGGTGCCTGCAGTTAATAATGAGGAGATATTTGATGCTGAGAAGGGCGCAGCCCTTCGAAGCATCAATAGATGCTCTTCCTAATGGGTTGGGTATGTGCCCGTGGGGGTGTACCCCCCTGGTCGCGAACGGACACAAACGGACAAAAAACAGTTCTGAAAGCTGCCGCAGCGTGGCTTTATTTAAAGAAAGCTTAATATTGAGGTTTGTCTGTCTGCTCGTCTGTCTGCTCGTCTGCACTTCGTCTGCACTTCGTCTGCACTTCGCACTTCGTTCGCTTTGCTTTTTTTTGGCGCGCGACGCGTACACTGAACCGATTCAGACACGCTCGGGACTGATAGAGGCCCGCTATTTGTGCCGACCGTCCTGTGCTATTCGTGTCGAAAGCCGTGCCGAGATCGGAGAGCTAGGCGGTAGTGACTGCCCTAAACTGTTGCCAGTGCCAAATTGTGTCACTGGGATTTCTCGGCAGTAGAGCAAACTAGCAGTAGTATATAGCAACGATGAGGAGACATGTCAAGCAAGGCAAAACATGCGCTGTCAAGGGTGTAGGGTGGCGTGTTCCACACTAAAAACTAGTTGTTTGGTGACAGTCACGGCATGTCAAGGCTGTCAAGGGTTGAAACTGAAGACCACATTTCTCGGCAGTAGAGCAACAACGGTGATGATCGGACGAGAAGAGGAAGACCATCATCGCACACAGCACACACACCACCATCACCAGCAAACACCACAACGACGACCATCACCACCACCGCCACCACCCCTGCCCCACGAGCCGCAGGAGCACCAGAAGTTGTTGTTGCTCGTAGTGGCTGGTGGTGGTTGGTGGTGGCTTCGTCCCGTGGTTTGGTGGTGGTTCCTGGTACGCACTCGTTCAGCAGCAGCAGCATTTTGTTTTTTTTTTCCATCCCATTTCTTATCTGCTGCTGCTGCTGCAGAGATGCAGAAAACAAAAAGACAATAAAACACGATTTCTGAAATGATACAGATTTTACGAAATACGAGCAAAAAGACAATACAAATAAAAACGAATTCTGAAATGATTCAGATTTCTTAGTTTGCATTTTTCTCTGTACAAGGTTTTTGCGCTGACACGCATCGCTTAACAATAAATGTTGGTGGGTGGTGTTGGTGATTGTAGGACTACCAGCCCAGGGACCAACCGACCTGATACCTGATACAGATTTTACAAAATACGAGCAAAAAGATCATACAACAAAAACGAATTATGAAATGATTCAGATGTATTTGTTTACTGGTACATTTTTCTCTGTACTCGTACAAGGTTTTTGCGCTGACACGCATCGCTTAATTAACAGTAAATGTTGGTGGGTGGTGTTGGTGATTGTGGGACTACCAGCCGAGGGACCAACCGACCAACCCAGTAAATCTCTCACCCACCACGCACACCCATCAATTACGTGCCGGTCAGTAAAAAAAGGTTTATGTGCTGACCCAAATCGCTTAGAATAAAAAACGATCCCATCAATGACAATTAATTGCAGGAACACAGCAAAAAGAGAAGAGCCGCCAACGCAGTAGCTTAATGCAGTTAGGAGTTTGACCACTTGAAGGCGTCTGCACGCTCCTCATTCCCACCGTTCTTGTAAATAACGTGTCGAGAAAAATGAGCCCAGATTGGCACGAACGAAAGAAAAATTCGGTTAAAAAACACAGCTCACCAGTGTGGGATCAACTGTAAACCCTACACAAAATAGTTAGATCGATGTCGGAAACAAAATAAGTCGTTGAGCCTGGACGTCAAACTGAAGCTTCTTAACACCGGGAGCCCGCTGTACCTCAGATATGAGATCATCTAGACTATAGTGTCATTTATTTGTTTTGTATACGGAATTGTCCTCGCTACTACTTTTCCCTTTACACTATACAGTAGTAGTCTATGCAACACAAGTTTGCTCCAAAAAGGGTCCAAAAAGGGAAGTACGACACCCCCGGGATTTCAAGTGACCAACATCCCGAAGGGGAACCTTGTAATAAATACGATGTGTAAATGATATTCTTAGTCTATCGTCTACGGATATCGTGCGAAAACCGACACATGATGACGTCGCCGTGACAATCAGCGCGGGTACATGGGGACATTCTTTGAGATGAGGCCGAACGACATGCATCCTACGAAGCACATCGTATACCGGTAGACTCGACAAATGCACATACGATACGCGTAGTATACTGTACGCATATACCACCAGCAGTCGAGAGAGACCGTGGTTGGACGGTCGAACTTTCAGGAGTCTGCTATCCAGTAGGCGCGAGTCATAACAGTATCAGTAGATCAGTAGCCCTCAGGTCAGAATATAGGCACGTATTAAAAAGAGTGAGTATATGGGGAGTTTCAATAAAAGACGCGTATTTCGGAATTCGGAAAAAGCGCTGCAAACAAAGAAGAATCCAGGGGATGTTACCATTGATATTGACAGTATAGTCCTGAAAAATGGTGGTACGTCGTACGTGATACGCCAAGAATACGTGTATTCTGTTTTTAATCACTTGCGACTTGCGTCCAAAACCAAAATGCAAAATTCCGGGCATTCTGAGAATGTCACCGGACCGGAGTATATACATTACATACCTGACACCTGACGGCACTTTCTGCTCTCTGCTGTGTGTGTGTGTGTGTTCTTCACATTAAACCTTCCTTTCTACCCGTCGACATCCAGCACACCCAGTGTCCGTGCCGATTCTTCATCCTAAAAAGGTACCAGTTCTGTGGTCACAAAACTACGACACAGAGATACTACACTCAGTGCAGTAAGCAGAGCAGACAATGCAACGCCATATACGACAGGCAAGACCTACCCTGCTAGCAATCCAGGTGCATGCAAGAGCAAAAAAAGAGAAAAAAGAAAAATGTGCTGTGGGTGCACCCAAAACTACAAACAGCAGTACGAGTAAAATAAAAAAATAAAAAAATAGGGAGCTGCCACAGTAGTAATCCCTTCCAAGTACCGGGACCTGACATGACATGTTCTTGCCGTACTTGTACTTGAGGTATATACTCGATTTGAAGAACCCGCTTTGCGTGAGAATTTAAGGTGGAAGCTCGAAAAACCGTACGTAGCGAGACCAGCCCAGTCAATAGCCGCTACTATGCTCGACGTATCTACGAGTGCCGGTAGATATATTAGCCGCTTCAAATAACTAAGTATAGCATCATCAGCATGTCATCAGAGCAGTTTAGTGGTATTAATAGTAGTTATACTCGTACGTAGTGTCTCGTGGTTTTTCATCGGGTTTGCCTTCCAGATTTTCCCGGAACTCTGTTCGTATGGCGAGGTAAGAGATGTATGTGCTCAATCAATCGAGCGAAGAGCTTGGAGGAGCTTCAAAACATTCACATATGTATCAATATATATACGTTGTAGCGAGGCCAGGCCTAAAAAAGCCTTACAATACCTGTGTGTGTCAAGATGTCCCCGTATTCTACCCGCCGACATCCAACACTCACTCTCTCGAGGATGAAGAAAATCAACACGGGCACACAAGGAAGGGGTACTCGTGGTGTGCCGGGTGTCGACGGGTATGATACAAGAAACGCGCACACGCAGCGTCCGTGCTCATTAGTTATCTTCCTAACCTGTAGCATATGAATAGAGAGAAGATGGATGCAAGCCCTGCTGCTGCTGCTGCTGATTGATGTGGTGGTACCGTATACACACATATGGAATGGGTCTCACTACGTACAGCAGTAGTAGACCTACTCGTACAACACAGCAGCAGCAGCAAAGCAGTATGATGAGTATTAACAGCAACAGCAGTAGCAACAGCAGTATACCTGGTACTGCAGTACCAACCAGATCATCAGTAAAGAATGGCATGCATGTCCAAAGAACAACGATCTCAGACTTGTCTCAGATCTCCTTTTTGTACGACCCCATACCTGAAAAAATATGCATGTATAAATATAAATATACTCACCGGTGGCCGATACCCGTCGTCTCGATCCCACGAACTCTCCTTGTAGGCCTTCACGAATTGCGAGCGTTTGCTGAACGTCGTCAACACCGTCAGGATGCGCGGGTAGTCGCCCGACCTCTTCCTCCTCCCTCCAGCGCCTGGGCGTCCACTGCCGCCCCCATAATAACTGTTGCCGTCCGCATAATAGCTGCCACCGCTGCTGGTTCCAACCCCACCCGCCGCTCGGCCAGTAGTAGCATCACCTTTAGTGGCAGAACCAGCAGCAGCAGTAATTGTAGAGGTAGCAGAATGTTCACCTTCCTTGGGTGTCGCCGACAGGGTGACATCGCCAACAGCGGGACAGGGGAGCACTACTACTACCAAGAGGGCGCAAAGGAGAGCCCGGAACCGAGAAAAAGAAGCAGCCGGCGACGGCGGGGCCTTCATCTTCTTGTTGTTGTTGTCGCTGTTGACCGCTGTTGTCATCCTTGGTCGCCTTTTGGAGGGAGGGTGAGATCGATGCTGATGCTGCTGCTGCTGCTGCTGCTGCTGCTGCTGCTGCTGCTGCTGCTGCTGCTGCTGCTGCTGTTGTTTTTTACTGGACCACACCACCACCTGCCTGACCTATACCATACCAGGTACCATACATTGGTCAGAGGTCGCGAGAGTGGTTCCAAACCAACGCCAAGATAACAAAAAAAAAAAAAAAAAAAAAAAAACCAAAGACATCCATACCCCATACCAACACCAAAACAATCACCCCTCTCTGCAAAACTCTTGGTACGAAATCGGAGCAGCTTTTCCTCATGGTTGATGAGAAAAATTACATTTATTTCTGATGGCGACGATATAAACAAAACGGATTTGTATCTTCCATTATAGGGAAACTGGGACGTATATGTCATATTTCAGCATTTTATTCACAGTTATTTTTAACTTTGTGACAGAGCTGTCAATCAACACAACAACAAAAATCAAAATCGTCACTTGTTAGAATAGAGTTCTCGAGATGTATATATCCAAGATCCATCAAATCGGTGCTGTGTGTTTGTGTGTTTCCCATCCCTGTTACCTAATATCTTCGCACTTCTCTCTCTCTCTCCCTCCTCCCTATTAATCAGTAATAGTCGGAACTCAGATCCGGGGTCACAAAGCGTGTGTACCGTCGTAAGGCTTTACACTAGATAGATCGGGTAGAGTTAGTTGTTGTAGTAGCTAGAGGGCAAGCTTTTACCAGTAGTATCATTAATAGCCCAACGGCATCGACGGCAGGACATATACTACGCCGTAGCTGTTTTTTTATATATAGGTCGTACATAGTAGTGGTCGTGAGTTCGATGAAAACGCTTTTGGCAGAAAATCGAAATTTTACTCGTTTCAGAACCTGATAAAAACACTCTTCTTCCTTGGGTCTCCCCAGAGATTTTGATAAGAACTTCGGACTACGTACTGTTGTGTGTGTGGTGTGTGTTGTGTTCCTCACGTTCTTTCTACCCGTCGACATCCAGCACACCGGATGTCGACCGGTAGAAAGGAAGGTTTAATGTGAAGAACACACACACCCAGTGTCCGTGCCGAGTATTCATCATTTGTGTGTGTGTTCTTCACATTAAACCTTCCTTTCTACCCGTCAACATCCAGCATACCCAGTGTCCGTGCCGATTCTTCATCCTTTGTGCGTGTGTTCTTCGCTTTAAGCCTTCCTTTCTACCCGTCAACATCCAGCACACCCAGTGTCCGTGCCGATTATTCATCCTAAAAAGGAACCAGTTATTATGTGGTCACAAAACTACGACACAGAGATGCTACGCACAGCAGCAGTGCAGTAAACAGAGCAAACAATGCAATGACCAGTGTTGTGAACCGAAAATGAAAATGGACTCGGTCGGTTTTTCGGTTTCTCGCCGAAAAGTCGGTCGGTTTCGGTCGGTTTTTTTTTTAAACCGAAAAAAACCGAAACCGAAACCGAAAATTTTCGGTCGGTTTTTCGGTCGGTTTCCCGACTAAACTAGCCAATTGGTCTACATTTCGAAGGGTTCGGTGCGCATGTGTTGGCACAATGTGACGGTATGGTGTCAAGTGGCCCTCCTGCAGTACCTGCGTCTGCTGCGCCACACACACGGTACAGGACGACATGCATATTTATAATCTGCAGCCGACAATAGCTACAGGTACAACAGCAGTTGCTACAATAAAAAAAATTAGTAGGAGTCTAGATACCATGTATGATGTAATGAAAAATTATAGATACAACTTGCAGCGTACAGCTAACACCGTCAAGAACTTTAGGTTGCTGAAGGGGGGGCTGGCGGAGCCAGCCGAGCCGTGTTTCTTGTAAAGAACACAGTTCGACTGTCTGCAGGTCACGAAGCCTGCCGCCGCCTTTGACGCTGCAACTCGACCACCGAGAGGCTTGCTCACAACCTTCACGGTATCATCGTCCGAGCTCTCCACTTCCACCTCCCCTTTGCCTGCACCCGCCTCTGCCTCCGGCACAAGGTCAGAGTCAGCACTGCCGCCTGAACCGGACATGGCTATCCTTCGCAATCTCGCGACGCACTGCTGTACCCTGTAACGCTGTACCCCGTGCCCTGTGCGATTGCTGTTGCTGCTGCTACGGGCTGTGTGCTCTGTGCTGGGTGTTGTGTGCGTATCAGATGTCCATACATAACGGGGTTTCCATGTAGATATGTAGGCGTTATTGACTTAGGGGACGGGGAAAAAAAAAACCGACCGAAAAAAACCGAGTCGGTTTTTCGGTTTCGGTTTTTTTTACAAACCGAAAAACCGAAAAAAAAAGTCGGTTTTCGGTCGGGAAAAACCGAAAAAAAACGACCGAAAAAACCGACTTTCGGTTATCGGTTCACAACGCTGGCAATGACATATACGACAGGCAAGACCTACCCTGCTGGCAATCCAGGTGCATGAAAGAGAAAAAAAAAAGAATAAAAAAGAGAAAGAGCGAAAAGGAAAAAAATAATAAGAAATAAACATAAAAAAGCAAATTAACAAACAACCAAACAACCACACAAAAACATGACAAAAAAAAGAAAGAAAGTGTCGTGCTTCTCCCAGAGGAGATGCAACAGACAATAAAATGAAATGAAATGAAACGAAATGAAATGGATATAGAGATAGCAATACTTCTGTGGCCACAAAACCACGAAACAGATACACTACTATTGATAGAAATACAACGACATTCAGTATTGCAATGCAGGAATGAGCAGAGCAGACAATGATGCAATGCAATATTCGACATACGACAGGCACGACCTACCCTGCTAGTAATCCAGATGCATATGCGTGGAAAAGAAAAGATAAGATAAGACAAGATAAGACAAAGCGATAAAAATAATCAAGAAAAAAAAACAGATATATCGTTTGTATAATATATATGTAGTCATACGTATCGTACGAACAAACGAACAAACAAACGAACAAACAAACAAAAACAAAACGTGTCGTGCGTCCCCCGCGGAGATGTGACAGGCAATAGGCAATTGTTGTTGTTGTTGTCTTCACATTAAACCCGTTCTTTCTACTCAACCACATCAATCCGTACACCCAGTGCCTGTCCTGATTCCCAATCCTAGAGAGATACAAATTATGTGGTCACAGACTGTGAAACAGAGAAAAACCAAAACAAAATAAACGCAAATTAATGGGTAAAGCAAGTGAGATGCGTAACGTACCGGGTACGAGAACACAGCGACACGAGCCAAACCAAAAAATAAGACCAAAAAAAGACAAATAAAAAACAAGTTCTGAAATGAAAAATAATACAAATGACGCAGGGAGACAGAAGCGCCCCTAGACGAAAAGCACACGTGCCCAAGAGGAACAGATAACTGCTGCACGGGCGAGGCAACACGAAAAAAGAGAGAGACACCGGCATAGGGTGGAAACAAAGGGAGAAACAAGGCAAAAAAAGCAAGAAAGAAGACACGAGAGAGGAAAAGAGAAAAATAGTTCTCAAGGCCAGCTCAAGGCGATGGTAACAACAAGTTCCCGTCTCTGCTATAAAAACTGATACGGGGACCATGTCACACCTTCTGCAATACATTTAAAATAAAAGAAAATAAAATAAGCACAACGCAAACAGTTGAAGACTGAGAACGTAAGGAAAGGATAGGCAACCGAATCACAACCAAAGCACCCTCCAAGTAGCCGACGCAGGTTTTGTACCGGTAGTAGTACAGACAGGTTACGAACTATATAGTCGGTCTGGCACCGTGGTACCCTATATGTGCCGTCCCCGGCCGTGCTTTCGTTACCCCCGGTTTCCCTACGAACTGGGTTCCCCCCCCCGTCTCCATGCCCTTGGGCGCCACGCATACAACGACACAACGACGGATGCTCGGCGCTTGCTGCTCGATTCCGCTTCATCTTCGTGCCGAACACGGAAAAAGACAAGAAATGGGAGGAAGACACTCGTATAACTACAGTAGTAAAATAAAAATGAATGTATACGTAGCTAAACAAATGAAGACCAACCTAAGAAATGCGGAAGGACAGAAAACGAAAGAAAGACAAAAAGCGAACACGACAAAATAAAATACAATAATGTTGGGGGTTGTAGCATCTCGCCGTCGTGTCCCCCTGTGAAGGGGTCGCGACTAGGACAGGCAATACACACGAAAGAAAACCAGAAAGAACCACCAAGGAGAAATACCGGGCTCGACATCCACCAAGCCAGATATAGAGTACTTCTTCCATATCCCAGGGGTAAGAACGAGAGGCAAAAATAAAAAGGAAAAGGAAACCAAAACACAACAGCGCCGCGTTCGAAGAAGTCACAGAGGTGCGCGGTACGGGTAGCCTAGACGAGTTCTACCTACTATTATTAGTCGACCTGGTACCTTGCTAACCTGTCGGCTGTCCCCTTCCTAATCACATCAACCGCGGTTTCCTTGCGACTGTTGCCCCCCCCCCCCCCCCATTCACTTGTGCACCACCCGCAACGGATGCGAGGCGGTGCCTACTTGTGTACGCCTCATCCGTATGCCACCTGACCATGAACCGTTCATCTACTTCGAGGACCCCCCTCTACCACATGCCCGCCATGTTTGTTGCAAAGGTCCACACTGCGGTCTCTATCCAAACACCAACAACGGGGACTGTGCCGTGGACCCCTCGTTGACTCGAAATACCTTGAGGTCTTCAACAAGGCATTTATTTATGTGGCGTGCTTCGATAGAGGTAAATTACAGGACACCTAATAAGAAACAGGAAATATGGTCCAGGCTGGATTTCTTATTTGAGAGAGGGTGCTTTCTACACTAATAATTTCAAGATAACGACTCCCCAATTCCTATTTTCCTCCAAATATCAGCCTGGCTTTCTTAATAGCCTGTTTCTTAATAGGTGTCCTGTACTATGTAGCACTTTTCGGCGGAAATGGTGTTTGTGATAAGATAAGGGTAAGGACACAGAGTATCCCTTGTCGGTTCAGCCTATTGAACAGGTACTCGTTGGTACTACTGTAAGTGTACTCACGTGGGCTTTTTACTTAGAGATAGAAGAAGAGCAGCTATATTCCTTTTCCCACGATGAAAGACTGAAAGACAGGGAGCTCGGTATGCCTCGCCCTGGAAACTCCCTGGTGGTTTCCATCAAGATACGCCTTCCATGTACTACCGATACGATTATTATACCTGCTACCAGACATTTACCGGGGTTTCCACATCAATACAGCAATATCATAACACTAGCCCACCCTGGTGAGCCGTATATGCATAAATATGATAAACCCGTGGAAACCCAGATTCCACGAACTAAAATATGAGTCGAAGATACGGCTCCTCAAAACCCACTCCCACACCTCTGAACGGCAAGGCTACAAACCCGACCAAAGAAAGTCAAAATTAAGTAACCGGATGACATGCGGTCCTTGTACATCGTACATAAACTGCCCCCCGGCTCGAGAGCCCCCCGGCTCGAGAGCGGGGGGGGTCGGTAGGACTAATAAGGCCAGAAAACTAAGTACTCCAAACTCCCTGCGACTTGGCCGAATATATTCAGAAAGCGTGTCCTGTGCCACAAGTAAATGGCCAGCTTACCCATAGACCAGCCCCGGCACTGAGCTGGGGGGGTCGACAGGACGAAATACGCAAGAACAACCCCCAAACCCGCCGCATAAGAAAAACAGAAAGCGCTGAGGGAATACCGAGAAGAAAAGCAGCCCTACCCAAAACTCGCAAAACATCACGAGAAAAAAATACAAACAAAGCTCACCGTCCCAGTCCCCGAAAACAAAACGGGAACATAATCGGACCCAGCGGCGATGCGAAAATTCAGCGATCCCCGGCTGCGCCTCGTGATTCAACTATATTACGCTGGACGCTGGACCCCCCGTGTAAACGCCCTAGCTAAGTGTGCTTGTAGGTGCCGGAGAAAAAGGGAGCTTGATCGGTGCCAGGTCATCCAAAAATCGAACGAAATATACTCCGTCCGTCGTTGTAGTCGCGCTGGTTTCCCCTAGCCAACACAGACCGTCGTCGCCTTTGTGCCAGAAGTGGGAGCTGTTGGTGGCAAGCACGGTGTTGCTGTATCGATGAAACCATTCGACGTGCGGTGCACAGCCATAGCCCGGGGCCAGGAAACGTTCACCGTTACTCCGAAAAAGCTCCCGTTGCGCAGCACCAATTCGCATCCGACGGTACAGGCGGTTGGTTTCGCGGCACTGGTGCAGGATGCCGGCCCAGTAGCGCAAACGTTCAAGGCGGGAGAGCTGAACATCCATTTCCCGTTCCCAGGACGGACGAGAGAGTCCCATCCAGTGTGTCTCGTACATCACGGCGCTGACACCATTTCGGCCCCGAACCGACCGGTGTCCAGAAATTTTCTACACTTCGAGTCGTTGGAGAGGATTGGAAACGTCGTCCTGGGTGACGTGGTACGGGGGGGAGTTTTTGGAGCAATTGTTGAGCACGTATTGCGTCAGCCCCTCTGGACAATACCTCGGCATATCGCCGTGGTCGTGGGGGTCGGCGCAAGGCTTGCAGCGTTGTACCGACACGCGCCGGCGAGCATCAGCACCGGGCATGCCGGAAGGCACAGAAATACAGGAGATACGCACCGAGAGGGGATCTGTACGGGGTGTCCGAGGAGGAGCAGGGGCCAGCTCCAAGGGCTTCGTACGAGGCCCCTTCAGCTTAGCGACAGTGTGGCCTTGAGGACCTTGGCGTCCGTGTCAGTCTTTGCCGCTTGACGAATGGTGGCTGCCGTATTGTACACCCATACCCAGCCGCCAACGACGAGTTTGGGGGCCGGAGGCAGGGCGTCGGAGAGAGCGAAGTGGCGCCGGTTCACGCGAGCAACTGTGAGGGCGTGGTGTTCGCGAACGGTATCATACGCACGCTGCTGGTGGTCTGCCGCCAGGTCGCAGTAGGCGAGGTGGTCGCGGGCTAAACTCTGGTGGCCGACGACTCCAGCGCTCTCGAAACTCGTGATAGGAAGGCGAGGAAGCCGACCCATGTGGACCACGTTGGGAGCCAAACCCGTGGCGGCGCTGATCGAATTGTTGTAGGTAAATTCAACGTGGGGGAGCTGTTCATGCCTATTGTTGTGGAGCTCGTTGACGACCATCGCCAGCATCTGGGCCATCGTGTGGTTGACACGTTCCACCCCACCGTTGCCGTTAGGGTGGTGGGAGCTTGTGGCGTTTTTCCGAACCCCGAGAAGCTGATAGACGACTTGCGAAAGCGTTGAGCAAAACTGGAGGCCGATGCCCGAGCGTACGCTGCGGGGGTATCCCCAGAGGGGAATATAGTTGTCGATGAGGATGTTAGCTGTGCCCTCAGCGGTGATTGTTGGCTGCGGTGACTGTGAACACGTCGGCGCAGCGGCTGATACGGTCAGTGAAGCGCAATATGTAGGTGTTGCCTCGGGGCGTGGCCGGGAGAAGGCCAAAGTAATCGACGCTGACAGCAATGCGGAGCCCTTCCGACAGGGGCATCGATATGACTGGCCACCGGACCGTCAGGCGCGAGGTTTTTGGCGCTTGGCACTTCAAGCAGTGGCGTAGCCACCACCCGGTGCAGATTATCATACGGATCCACCGGTAGAAACGTCCGAGCATGCGCAGGATTCGCGCGGTCCCCAGGTGGCAGGAAGCTCTGGAATGGCAAGCCTGCATGACCCAGGGGCGCATAAGCAGTGGCACGTAAACGCGAAGGGGTTCGTCATTCAATAAACAGGTCGTTCGGCCCACCGAGCGTGTTGAACCAGGCGCTAAAGGTGGGGGTGGCCTTCGAACGAGTAGGACGAGGCTGTCTGCGGTTGTGTGGAGTTGTTCTTTGCCAGCCAGCTCCTGAACCTCCGAAACGGAAGGTGTGAGGAAAAACACGACAAAATGTCGGCTGGCAAGGCCTCTGGCCGGCCCGAGAATTATGTTGCGTATGGCGGCTTTGCACGCGGGCTCGGCCTGCTTCTCCCGCGCCCAGTCGGCGTGCGAGTAGCGCGCTGCGGAATCACTGAACTAGAGTTCGGTAGCTGCGCCGAGGGCATCCAAGTCCGTCTCGGTGACAGACGGTATGCCAGCCGGCGTCGGAAGTCTTAAAAGAGAAGTCCCCGCAGCCTCGGCGTGATCGCGGTCGGACGGAATGGGTACCGTCGGGACAGGCGAGGTGGCAGGAGCGGGGGCCAAAACGACGGCCGAAGGTGATCGCGGCCGAGGGGCTCGGGGCGGGATGATTGCTCGCCGAGCAGATGGTCGAGGGGCCCGCCGGGTCCGAAACCATAATCAACAGCAGGTGGTGCAGTGCCAGTGGCAGCGGCTGTTCTTCGACGCGTCCGGGTGGAGATGCAGCCCGAGGGCGGCAAACCCGTCATAGGCGCCGGTTTGTCGGACGGGAGAGGGGTGGACTCGGCCGGATCCGTGATCGCAGCGGAATCTGCTCCCTGTGAAGTGTTCGTCTGGAGAGGAGCATGCTGGGCGATAGTTGTCGCAGCAGCGGGGGATTCTGTAGAGCCCGTGCCGCCCTCCGAGGGTACGGCTAAAACCGAAGCGAAAGCGGTGTCGGCGGCAGGTGAAAATTCCCCACGGCCAGGACAGCGATCGATGGTAGCGACTGAAGCAGAGACACGAGCTACGAATCTCCCCAAAGGAGCAGAGAGGTCGTCAATCCCCATACATGACCCGTGTGCGCGAAAATCGCGAAAATCCGAAGAGGTGAAAGGTGGCCCACCGAGAATCGCACTATCGATCCCGGGCACCAGCCCACCCAATCCGACGCCAGGGGTTGGTGAAGAACGGGTGGCGAGTCCGCTGGCTAGGATGAGGAAGATATCATCGTCATCGACAGGGGTGAGGATGCTGGATCCACTGTGGTCGTGTTCCGTGGCGGGCGGGACAGAAGCCATCATTTCCGTTGGCGCTGCCCTTGCGGTACTTGAGTATAAAGTCGAACGCGGTGGGAAACTCAAGCCACCGCTGGACGGACGGGTCGTGGTCTCCTACTTTGCCGATGCTCTTGAGCGCAAGTGTGATAAGATTAGGGTAAGGAGACAGAGTGTCCCTTGCCAGGCCAGTCTATTGACCAGGTACTCGTTGGTACTCACGTGTGCTGTTCGCTTAGAGATGGAAGAAGATCAGCTTTATTCCTTTTCCCACGATAGAAGACTGAAAGGCTGGGAGCTCGGTTTGCCTCGCTCTGGAAACTCCCTTGTTTCCATCTAACATATGCCTTCCAAGTACTACCAATACGATTATTATAGGGCAGCGGCCAAAAAAAGGTATACCTGGTCCGTTTGCGGCCAAAAACAGGTACATACTTAAAATCAAGTAAAAAACGCACTCCACGTGCCCTGCCATTGGTCCAAAAGTGGTTGTACCGGTTTTTGCCTCTTTAAATGCCAGGTATACCTGATTTTGTCTACTCTGCTTGACTTCCACCTTTTTTTTGTCGTTTTTAAGCCAACCAGAGTCCCTTCATAGTTCCACCCTATGCCCCCTATACAAATGCCGACGTACGCGGAGACCCCCTTCTCCCTTCGCACCTCGCACTACACGCCACTCGAGCGACACACCCACATATCTACCTGCACACCTCCGCCGAAATAATACGAGATAGAAGGCTCCCCTTCGGGATTATGGTTGACTTGGAATACCAGGGGTGTCGCAAGCTGAGAAGGGAGAATACAGCAGCAGGCGTTCGTTCCTCGTACTATTAATAGCAGCTACTCGTATACGTAGCCACCGGGCGAGCACGAAGAACATGAAAAAACTCTAATTTGCGTTGCAAGGAACGGCAGGTTCGTGGGGTGCGTTTTAAACTTGATTTTAGTATGTACCTGTTTTTGGCCCCGAACGGACCAGGTGTACCTGTTTTTGGCCGCTGCCCATTATTATACCTGTTACCAGGCATTTACCGGCGTTCCACATAATTCCAGCTGTACCATAACATTTCTGAATGATCGTGCTCATTAACTCTTACTCGTCTGACTTTGGTTCTCGTGTGGCATGATTGTTCACTTTCGTATACTTACCGGTAGTCCATGGCATTGTTTATCGGGCATCACTTTCATTTTTGTCCAAAACCAGGTGTTTTACTTACTATTAGTATAGAGCTTCTCAAGCGAGGTACCATACGTCTTCTGCCAAGTATTTGGCTGTCTGCCCGGTCTCCGGTCCTCCCCACCCGTCATTGTCGCCCCTTGTGTTGCAGCCCCGCGGCCCCCGCAAATAACAGCCGCCGTTTACGAATGGTCGTTTCGATGCTCTCGCGTCGTGTTTGCTTGAGGGCCTTCGCGTACGAGCGGGTCGTGTACAGTAGTCACCACGCTGTCGGCGCCGGAAGCTAATAACACGCAGCAGGGCTTGGTGGTATACTGGTCGGAGCCTGGTGAAGTGTTGTGCACTAAGCGTCCACGTCACACGTCCGTACAGCAAGGTCTCAATCACCTCGGCCTTCAACATGCGGACTTTCAGACTCAGCGGGGCCGTCGTCATGTCGTACAACTCCGGTCCGAACCGTTCGAAACATGCCTGCATGAGACGAATCCGTCGTTCGATTTCGAGCGAGAGATCAGCGTCTTCGTGGATAATGCCCCCGAGGTATATCAACTGTCTCGTCTGTCTATACCTCTGACCAGCTACTTCGATAACGAGCGGCGGAGCAGGGGATGTATGGTCCCGTGTTCGTGCGAGCATCGCCTCCGTCTTCTTTTCCGAGAGCGCGAGGCCTGCTGCTTCGAAGGCACCCGAGATGAGTGTCATCATTTCCGTGGGTCCCCCTGTGGGCTTCGAGACAATTCCTGCGTCATCGGCGTACAGCATACACCACACTGCCCTATATGCCAGTGGCACCTCTTTTCCGACCACTGCATCCATCCTCCTGGAGGTGGACAAAATCCCTCATGATGTCTTCGTCTTCTATGCACGTGCAACCCCTCACGAAGACCAAAGGCTCCGCGGTTCTGGAGGGAGTTTGGGGTACACAAAAAAAACGCGCTGTGGTGCCCCTGGTGCGTTATTCCTTCACATAAAACCGGTATTTCTCATATATACGCGTCGATATCCAAGGGGTGCTTACTATTAAAGGGGCCCCTGCATACGTGTTTGCCACTTACTATTCGAGAAAATCGTTGCCGTGCCCTGTGTAGTGTGTAATGTACCAGATCAGTACAACCCCGAGCCAATCAGACCAAACCAACCATTTGCTAGCGTAAGTCCCTTTACCTATTAGTAGTTACCTCAACTATTTGCTCGAATAATTGGTTTCTCAACTGCGACATCCAGCACTGCCAGGGCATTCATTAGCGGTTGCGCTGTTGCGCATGCGCAACATTTGGGTCAAAACAACCGTTTTTGCGCAACAGTCACCGCGAGGCTGGCTGAGCGGAGCGCAACACGCCATTTTGGCATACATATATTCACCCATATATACGATGTATGTATGTGTGTGTGGACACCCTCTCCCCCTACTACGCACAGCACACAATATTTTGAATGAGATGTATTGCACATACCTGGTCCGCACCGTTCTGCGTTCTACCAAACCAAGGGTAGGATGCTGCTAGGTGCATAATGAGCGCCTGCATCAACGGCAGCAGCGGAGACCAGCCGAATCGTGATCATGATCCTGGGTCACCAACGGGGCGCTGGGGACATAGCTTCTAGGGTCGCTGTCCCACCATCACATGGATCGCCAGGAGAAGGACATCTCCATCGTTTGGGATCGCACCAGCTTTGACGGAAATATTATATGTGTTGCAGCGCCACGCGTCTTCTTTGTGTGGGGCGGACAGAAACGTGGTAGCCTGCTAATAATAGTAGTTATGTCACTTGGTCATCCAACTGATCACTGAAGTATTGTTTTTTTATGTGGAGATAATCAGTTGCGAGCATTTGCAGTAGTGCGCATTGCCTCTCTCTAACATAACCCTGCCTTCAATCGTCCAACGACCCTTTGGGCAATACAACGCCATGTCAGTATGGAATGCGTGCTATACTATTACAGAGGACCGTAGTATATAGGACTAAATATTGTTAGTAAAAATAGGTAAATATATAGGTTTTTGTGTTTACCGTAGGTCCTATTTACTAGTGTTTACTATGGTCCCCCGCAATAGAAGCAAAGCATGATACTTATCTGGTGTTCGACTGGTATCGTTTCATAAGTGAAATGTGATAAGACTGGGTGAGACACAGAGTATCCCCTTGCAGGTTTGTCTATTAAGCATTCTTGGTGTTACTCACTTTCCGTAGAGTCAAGCGTAGAAGAGAAGCAGCTTATATTAATCCCCGAGCGAGATGACATCTACTCGGGATGGGCCCATTACAGAAACCTACTGCCAACAGCGGCGTCGGATTATTAGGCGTACGGACCTATATAGTACTACAGTAAATATATGTGTCTGGTATTATGTATCGTGAGACCTGCGCGGTTGCCAAGGCCTGTCCGTGGTGTTTGTGTGGCTTGTATGCTCGTCCATAGTTCAAACATTTCGCAACACTACTATGCCTTTACGTCGCCAGGTTGCGTGTAGAAATTGTTGCAATAGCTGTAGAGGGATTAATCACCCGTCGTAGGCGAAGCATGAACGGCTGATGTTGTTGGGGGGCGACAAAGGATAAATGGACAATTCATGCGGCATAGGAATGGGCTTCCACACGTAAAAATACCGATAATGAAAGCACAGGAAGTAAAAGAGATGGGATTTGCGATGCCAATATTGAAGTATATTCATATTTGGCGCAAGTAGCACTTTACTGCTGTGTTACAAGTTGATATGGCCCTAGTTTCGGGAAGCATTGTTTTTGGTTCCATCAAGTGCTGGTGACTGGTCGGCACGTTAGTCGAGTCTCTATCGATTTCATCACGTACTGGCTATCGTTACACTTGCAATGGATCAGTATTTCACTTTGCACTCCCGTTGAGGGGGGGTGTTAAGCATAGACAGGCTGGGTAGCCTAAACGTATTCAGCGTTCAGTGCAACACGTAGTTGCTGCTAAGATTAGTAGCGACACTGAGTAGCAGAACTGCCGTGGTAAGGATGTAGCCTATGGATAGCCTATCGCTATATACACAAGTGCACCAGGTATAAAACGCGGCGCAATCAACAACAGGCTATAAGAGGTTTCGGTTGAATCGGAATCTCCTAGGATATTCGAGAGGGTTAGCTTTATTTCGAGATCGCCGTCGTTCTAGATTTCTGCACGAGAAGACGAGCGTCCGCAGTAGTTTCTGCTGAGGACGGCAGCCCAGTTGATCTAGAGGTTGTGACATACTGGTGGGAAAACGCTCACCCGCTGCCACTCCTCCCTGCTCCTCCCTGCTCCGCCCGGCTCCCCCTGCTCTTCAGAGCGCCAACACAGGCTCCAGCACGTCTATTAGTAGTGTTCTCCGCCATTAGTTTGGCCCGCCAAGGCCTAATGCACGCCTTATTTTTCTAACTTCAAGGTGCAGCAGCACCATCCCGGGTTCCGTCAGCGCAAGCGCTAAGGTCTGTTTGTCGGCACGCCTTTTCGGGCACACGCGCCGCGATCCCTGACTCATTCACATCAACCGTTTATCACGAAGTCGTAATTTCCCTGCGGGGACAAGGTGCTATTGTAATGCTGCGACACCCTGCCTCCGTTTGGTACATTCACCAAAGCCTACGGTACAGCGTCATTTGCTTTAAATTCATTTATATGAATTCAAGTCATTAAACTAGTTTTCACCTTCGAGATGTAAACGTGCTACCATGCCGACAGAGCAGTTCGACCCTTTCTTCAACAAGTAAAACGCCTGGGAGACGCACACTGCGAACCGACCAATTATTGACCAATTCTGAAAATAATTAATACCAGGTACGCGTTCTCGCGCCACCGACGTTGTTAACCGATGAACTTCGGCGGCAATGCCGACCACTCGCGTACCGACCGGTGTACCTAAGACTCAAAATGAAGCCCCGCGTTCCAGAACGCACGTGCGCCGCGACGTTTTTCTACGTGTTAGGGGCTACAAAATGGCCAGAATGCAAGGATACCTTTACCGGATGAAAACTCAACAACAAGCCGAAAATGTTAGTGATTTACTGGTACTCTACATAGGTAAAACAATATTGAGTGGATCCTACAGTTGATCTGTCTTCAAACATATCTTCTACGAGTAGCGCCTTAACATGTTTGGGTCGGGAGGTTAAAGGGGTACGAGTATACGTACCCCCGCGGAAAAGACAAATCGCACACAACATACTATAACAATTAACATACACCAAGTACAGTGTAGGCGTGTACTACGGCTGGCGAGGCCCCTTGGAAAGTTTGAAGTGGGGAAATGTAGCACCACAGTTGTAGTAGTACTACTGTACTAATAGTGCTGCGATGAGTCTCTAGTCATAAGCAGTGTCGCAAAAGTTAAAAGCATCATATGTGTCTATGATGTTTTCGTACCCCTGATCAAATTCAGTGCTGCAATGTCACCGCGCAAGAAGCCCGTCGAAGCCAGCACCGGGTATCGCCAAGACCCCTCCACCGGCACACAGAAATGACCGCGCTCTGCGATCGCCAAAGGATGGAGAACCTTGACTGAGATCGAAAGAGTCTTATCCACGCTACACACAGTGCATGGGGACCAACGGCATCCCCGTATCTTTGCTAAGGAGCCTGGATATACCAATATATATATATAATAGGCCGGTATGCTGCTATTGTGATGCCCTTTCGACACATGTCTCCCTCTGGTGTTTCCTACAGTCCGTACTACCTACCAGGTAACAGCAAGGATCAACAACAAACAGCAAGATCTACAGCATGTATTATACCTACAACAGATCAACAACAACAGCCATATCATCAACGGCAACAGCAACAACAACTATATGGGTTCAACGCATCAACCAGTCTTCTACTCCTACTACTACGCCGGTGTGCCCCTGATCTTGAGCAGCATTTCGAGGGCACCGCGGAGGGGCCCCGTCGAAGCCAGCACGGGGTCCCGCCAAGACCCCTCCACCGGCACCCACATGCGCCCGCGCTCGGCGATCGCCAGAGGGGGGATAACCTTGTACTGCGAGGGGGTCATGTGCCCGCTGCAGTGCATCGAGAAGAACGATATCCCCCTGGTGAGGAGCCCAGCGACCTGGCCGAAGGTGCTGCATCCCATCAGCAATCCGTCGGCTTGGATCATGCAGGACATGGCGTTCTGCACGTCGTGTCCCACGTGGAGCACGATGGTGGCCTTCGTCCCGAGCACGCGGAAGATTCCGGGTCGATCCGGGCTGCAGAATTTCCCCGCTCGCTTGGCGGGGCAATCGTCGGGCGTCTTCGCGTCCAGGCACGCTGGAATCTGAGGAAAGAAAAGAGAAGAAAAAAAAGCAGCGCGTCAAAATGAGCATTGATAGTGGCTTGCATAGCAACACATCCCACCTGGTATAGAGCAACCGCCACAAGGAAACTCAGCTTGCGAATTCAGAAGGAGAGGAACACTCGAGAGCGGTCAGACTAAAGTATACCGTAGTGCGGACACACCCTATATCGTGAGCTTTGAAAGCTATACCCCACGGTCAGGATACCGGATTGATTCATTCTAGAAGGCAGAATAAGAAACAGAATGTATCTACAGTATATTGAGCTCTATTAATAGTAGTGTTGCAACTGATGCTTGGATTGACATATGCGCTGGATATTTCCGGCTGCGGACCGAAGCTCCATGAGTAGGGTGAGACGTTCACTTTCACAAGCTGAAGAGATTTTATTTTAATGGTTTAGGGGATTAGAGTTCCTCACGAGCTGACCGGACGAGAGATTGCCGGTTCAACGTTGAGTAGGCGTTGCTTTATTGCTGTCTACCCCCCTATGCAGAACCACCGTCGTATGGGAAAGCTAGCCGGATGAAAATCGAGAGATCATCATGAACGCGCGTCTGAAGGGGCAAGGATTTTCAGTAATGCTTGCCTATAAGGATGGGGACCGAGATCTGCCATGCGCGTTTCGGCCTCAAGAAGAAGAAGAAGAAGATTTCCGGACATAAGACGGCATAACAAAAACAAAAAAAGCTGGAAGCGCCCACGACGAAGTAATAAACCGACACCATATGCCCCCCCCCCCCCCCCCCCCCCCAAGTCAGAACGGAAAAACAAACCAGTCAGTCTAAGTCAGTGGTGAAGGATTCCTGCACGGGATAGAAAATAACCACAAACCGGTTTTACTTCATTCTACCAAGTAGGTTCTACGCTGTAGGTTTTTATTGTACTACTGCAGCAGCTGTAGTAGGGATCTGTTCCACTGGCAGAGAGTTGACGCTGTTCTTGTGTTAACTGCAACAGACAGAAATAATGCAAAGATCGTCGGGGTATATAAAAATATGAAAGCCAAAACGGCCGTTATGTGTCCACCCAGAGACTCATCCCACGGTACGAGTAGGGGAGTTGCACTTTGTAGCATTACCGTAGTTTTCAACCGGGGTGATAAATTGGACTCATCCCACGGTAGGTATAGGGGTTGCACGTTTTGCCAGTACCGAACTTACCACCCGGGGTGATTAGATAGACCTATCCCATGGTAGGGTTTGCACGTTTTCGGCATTTCCGTACTACTTACCACCCGGGGTGATAAGTTAGACTTATCCCATCGTAGGTAAGGGTTGTACGTTTTGGCATTACCGTACGTATCACCCGGGGTGATAAGCTAGACTCATCCCACGGCAGGGGAGTTCCACTTTTTGGCATTACCCTACGAATCGCCCCGAAGTGATGAGCTAGACTCCTCCCACGGTAGAGGCGTGCTACAACAGAGGTATACCTTATTTTGGCTGAAACGTTTTCTGAATGACCTATTAAGGGTCCTTAACCCAAACTCGTCGGACTTTCATTATTATTGTGTTGCTATATATTTGTCATACCACTTTGACCCAAAATATAAGCACCTTTTGTTGTATTAAACTTATATTTAAATGTTCCTTATATTTGTGGTCAGAGTGGTAGCATACTTACAGTAGGTCATACGAGTTTCCATCGGGTAGAACTTTTAGTTTCCTCCAAAATCTTATTTTGACTTACTATTAGTATGGAGCTCTTTCAAGTCAGGGGCCTCAAACAAACCATGGGTTGGTGCACCTCTATCCGTAGCATGCGTCGGTAGGGGGTTGCCCTTTTTTTGGCATGACCGTACTTGATCACCCGGGTTGATAAGCTGGATTCATCCCACGGTACGAAAGAGGTTGCACTTTTTGGCGCCATATTTTCAGGCCGGCGGGGCTTCTCAAGCGAGTAACTACAGGTTAGAACGATAACCTTTCTCGTATATGTTGTTTCAGGACTATGCCTAGCTCCCACAAATGTTGGTCTTGTTGCACGTACAACCTTCTTCGAAATCATGATTCGGGTGGGATATTGACCTCCTCATGTAAGCAATACAGGTCAGACAATATGCCACCACCCCTACAAGGAGGCATTGAAATGCTCAAGAGTGGTATTGATCTACTATACGTAGTGTTCGAGAGTTCTAGCCCCTCCCCGAGTTACAGTAGTAGTACCATAGACCTCGAAAATGGTAAGTGTAGTGTCGGGGATAACCTTTTCGGATGCACATGATTTCGTGTAGGTCTCAAATAATTGTAATCATAACAGCTTATTGGCAAAGGCGTAGAAGAATACGACAACACGCCAACAAACATGCACTTAACACTTGTCAGACCACGGCAAACAGAACAACGGTATTCGGCAAGCAATACTATGTTCGGGCGGGCGATATATGTGTGAAACAGCAGGTGTGCGGGCGAACTAATCGTAAGAAGGGTACGGCGGAAAAAAAGTAACAAACAGGGATGCGGGAGAACAAATATTAGTAGTAAGAAACAAAGCGAAGAGACTTGAGCGAACTGGTGGTGAGAAACGGGTGCGGGTGAACACATAACACTAGTAGAGCCCATGCGTGTTTACCTCAAGAAAGAGCGGGCGAACTTCTCGTGAGAAGGAGATGCGGCCGAACAAATAGTAATAGACAGGGGTGCGGGCGATCTAATGGCAAGAACCAGGGGATATAACCGTAAGAAACATGGGTGTGGGTGAAACATAATCGGAAAAAAACGTCGGTGCAAGCGTGCTAGCCGTGTGAAAGAGAGTGTGGGCCAACTGAGGACAAGAAACAAGGATGCGGGCGAAATAAGAGTAAACAAAATTTGCGCGCATGGTCCGCATGAAATACCGTGCGGGAGAACGAATCGTAAAAAACGGGGGGGGGGGGGGGGGGGTGAACTAGCCCTAACAAACAGGGTGCGGGTGGTGGACGCAACCTGATCGCGAAAAACGGGGTGCGAGCGAACATCCTACTCACACGAAGCAAGGTGCGGGCGGACATAATCATATATACGAAGCAGGGTGCGGGCGAACATAATCATACGAAACAGGGTGCGGGCGAACTACCCCTTGACGACTGCACTCCCATTTAGCGGACAGATTACTTGGAATTCGAGTCAGACGCATGCTACTATAGAGAGGTGGCACGTTTTGGCTGAAACTTTTCCTGGATGATCACGGGCTCTCCTCGACCCTAAACCGCCGGACGTTCATTATCGTGTTGCTATTAGTTTCATTGTATAGCTAGTGTAGGCCATGGGAGCTTCCATCGGGTGGCACACTTATTTCCCTCCAAAATCGTTTTTTATTGTGTGGAGTACAGAGCTCCTCACACATCTACCGCCGTACCATGCATTCGTCATATGATATATATAGTATATGCAGTAGTATGTGTATGGACGCAAAAGGAAGAGTTGAGAAGCAGGTCGCGGGAAACTTTAATACTCGCAAGGACCACAGATAGGGGGTGGGGAACAAACTAGTTACAAGAAATACAGTGCGGACGAAACCACCTTAAGGATAAGGGTGGCGCGAAACTAAACGAAAGGAACAGGGATTAACGGCAACAACAACAACAACAACGACAAACAAAACACTCGCAACCACACCACCCATACCTCAACCAACAACAACAGCAAACAGCAATAACACATCCGACGAGTGTAACGTTTCCTAACCACACGTCAAGCCTCGAAGCAGCCGTGTCGGGAACTCGTCCAGAAATCGCGTGTACGCCGACGAGCACGGGAACCAACAGTATCAGAGCACAAAAAAAAACATAAGAACAAGAACAAGAACAAGAACAAGAACAAGGATAAGGACAAGAACTATAACAAGAACAAGATCAGGACCAAGAACAAGATCAAGAACGAGAGCGAGAGCAATAACAAGAACAAGAACATTAAAAGGCATTATCATGAATAAAAACAACAACACCAACAACTATTTAATAGCTCTTGAATGTTTCCTAACCTGATCAAGCTCCACCGGCCACGTCAGGAACTCGTCGAACAACCCCGCGTGCGCCGACGGGCATGGCAAAACAGTCTCCGAGAACACGTGAAACACCGGCGGCTCCAGGCCCATTTGAACCACCTCCGTCGAAACGATGTCCATAAACGATTCTAGATGCTGAAAATACTGGACAGATCCTTGCTGGAAAGCCCGCCGATCACCCATGCGTACGTGTAGGGCGATGTTAAGCCTTGCGGAGTCGAACGCGCATTTTGGGTTGCCGTCATACCTGAAACACCAGGGGGTAGTTACGGATTGTGAGGTCAAAGCGAGAGGGGCCGGACAAATATCCGAGATGCTCGGTCGCATGATTGCACCATGTCTAAAGCCGACACCATTCGGGTTGCGTGATGGGTCCCCTGTTTTGTAGCAAGATAAATCGGCAATCATCAGCTGTTTTTCTGTCGCCAGGGAATCGGAGTCCCCAACGGTATAGTACCACGTTCGCCCACAGTCTCTTGTTCTCTTCCCGCGAGTCGAGTCCACCACATTGTTTTGCTTTATATGTTTACTTCCATGAAGGTTACGAACGTATTTCCATGGAAGTAAAACCGGCTTCCAAGAGCTTAATACTGCTCGTGGAAGCAATGTTTTCTTCAATGGAAATACATAACAGCCGATTTTCCTAATTGAGAATTGCCTTTCCGACGAGAATGAAAATCGAAAATATTGCTTTTTGAATTGTAAGAGATGTACTCGTACTCCCCTCACAGTCATGTGTTTCACTGTAAACTATTGTCAGTCGTGACAGCCGTCGATGACAAAAACACAAAACGAAATCGGCATCGGCAGTCTCAAGATATCGAAGATCCCAGAAAAACTGGATTAATGGGCGAGGTACCTCGCTCATAAATGCAAATTCCCCTAAATCCTGGATTTTTCGAGCCTGTCAAGGTATATTTCATTTGTTTTTTCGTAGATCGATACCTACCATCGAGGAACATATTTTCTAGGTCAAGTTTTGATCGTGAGCGAAATACAACTCTTAAACAATAACAAAGTACTCAAATCGATTTTCATTCTCATCGGAAAGGCAATTCTCAATTCGGAAAATCGGCTGTTACATGGTAACTTCCTGCAAGTAAATGTTACTTCGATGATTTTTACTTCGATGTAAATATGTGGTTACTTCCTGGAACTAAAATTTACTTCGATGGAAATACGTGGCAACTTCCTGGAAGTAAATTTAAATTTAACTTCAATGGAAATGCGTGGTAACTCCTGGAAGTAATTGTTTACTTCGATGGAAATACGTGGTAACTTCCTGGAAGTGAATTTTGACTTTGATGGAAATACGTGGTAACTTCCATGGCATTAAATCTAGAAGTAAAATTAAATTCCATGGACGTACGTGGAAACTTCGACTGTTGGTAGAAATGGAAGCTTCCATCAACTTCCATCAACCAAACAAAGCTTCCACAGCAACGTTCGGCGGAAGCTGCCAATAACTTCCATCTTCCCCTATAAACTCGCCAACCTACTTACACGCGTTTCCTAAAGGGCCATTAACTCCCACAAGAAGAAGGGTCCACCGACTTCCGTTCCAACAATCGCTACGATGGAAGTTGATGATAGCTTCCATGGAAGATGATGGCAGCTTATATGGAAGTCGCTAGAAGGTCCATAGACGATTGTTTACTTCCATGGAGGAAGTAAATTTACTTCCTACTTTTACTTCCATGGGAGTGAACAAATTTCGATGGAAAATTTCAACTCCTTCCCTGGAAGTTTTTTTTTCATGGAAATTCCCACGGCAGGCAACTCAAAAGCAAAACAATGTGGAAACCCCATGTCGAGATCCCGCCGCCCCTGGAGATGATAAGGTCCAATCCCCGGATCGTAAGTCCTTCCGTACATGTACAACTCCAACTGCCCGGGTACGAAAACGGACATCCCCCAGATCGATACCGTCCCGCAAGGTGTGGAAACCCCACCTCCACTGGCTGAGTGTTGATTAGTTTGGGATTCATGGCGCTAGCGCGCGGCGAGTATTTCGCCCCGGGACAACATCGAAGTTCCATCGCAATCGGGGACGATAGGTCCCATCTCCGTATCAGAAATCCTTCCGTACAACTCCAACAACTCAGAGACGAACACGGACTTCCCCCGGGTCAATACCGCCCCGCAAGGTGCGAAAACCCTTTTACCATCAGCTGATTGCGGATTAGGCTGGGGTTCATGGAGCCATCCCGTGGCAAGGGTCGCCCTTCGGAGCAACATCAATGCCGGGGACGAAAAGGCGCATGCCCTGATCATAAATATGTCCATGCATCTACAGCTCCAACAACCAGGAGACGAAAACAGACATCCCCCTGGCCGATACCGCCCCGCAAGGTGTGAAAAATCCGCTCCCATCGGCTGGCTACTGATTTAGCAGGGCCAGCGCGCGGCGAGAGTAGCCTCTCGGGACGACGTTGAGGTCCCGCCGCTCCCGGGTATGATAAGGTGTTATTCCCGGTTCATATATCCTTCCGTACACGTACAACTCCAACAAACCGGGGCCGAAAACGGACATCCCCTGGGTCGATACCGTAACGAAACCCCATCCCCACTGGCTGATTGCTTATTTGGCTCGGAGTCACGAAGCCAGCGCGCGGCGAGACTTGCCCCCCGGGACGACGTCGAGGTCGGAGACGATAAGGTTCCATCGCCGGATCAGAAATCCTTGCGTACATCTACAACTCCATCAACACGAAGACGAATACGGACTTCCCCCGCGTGGGTACCGCCCCGCCGGGTGTGGAAACCCTTCCCCCATGGGATGATTGCGGATTAGTCTGGGGTTCATGCATCCAGCGCGTGGCGGGAGGCGGGAGTCGCCCATCGGGAAAACATCGAGGTCCCGCCGCACCCGGGGACGAAAAGGTACATCCCCTGATTATAATTCATTCCATGCATCCACAGGTCCAACAAGCCGGGGACGAAAATGGGCATCCCCCTGGCCGATACCGCCCCGCAAGGTGTGGATTCCACCCTCCCATCGGCTGATTGCTGATTTAGCGGGGGCTCATGGAGCCAGCGCGCGGCGTGAGTAGCCTCCCGGGACAGCGTTGAGGTCCCGCCGCTCCCGGGGATGGTAAGGCTCCATCGCCGGATCGGAAATCCTTCGGTACATCTACAACTCTAACAACCCGCGGAAGAAAACGGAGTTCCCCCTCCCCACACGTTGTGGAACCCTCCCCGCATCGTCTGATTGCTGACTTGGCTGGGGCTCGTGGTCGAGCTCCCGCCGCACCCGGGGAGGATAAGTCGCTATCCCCGAATCAGAAATAATTAATACACCTACAACCCCAACACCCTGGAGGGGAAAATGGTCATGCCCCGGGTGGATGCCGGCCCGAACGATGGTCGGTCCTTACATTTCCGTTCAGAGTCGCACATCACAGCACATGAGTACTACCATACCAGGTACTATATACCACTATGGGAAACGCAGAGCTAGCGCCGCAGGTTGAGCCGTGGCCGTACCGCTGGTACATATAACTGCGCGAAAAACGAATTTGGCCATCCATGGTCACGGTTAAACGTGAAAGTTGGCCCTTCTTCGTTTCTCGGAGGGCCTAGCGGAGGGGTGCCTACTACTTGACGCGTGCTACGGTAGAGGTGTACCATTTTTTCCTTATAAGGGTGGTCACTTGAGGAGCTCTATGCCTCACCTCACCCCAAAAACTGTTTTAGTTAACCCTTTTAGGACTGCAGTCCCGATTTGGGGACAAACCACTCTAATTCTAAGTAATTTGTCCCCAAACCGGGACTCCAGTCCTAGAAGGGTTAAAGTGAGGGAAATGAAAGTGCTACCCGATGAGCAGGACAACGAATGCTGCGATAGAGATGCACCGTAACTTTTCTGAGCTCCTCACTTGAGGAGCTTCATACCTCGCCCGAAAACCGATTTCGGAGGAAACCAAAAGTGCTACCCGACCAACAATTCCATTCGCTAGCTATACTATGGAAAATGTGGCAACACAAGAATGAAAAGTCCGACCAATTTGGGTTAAGGCGCCCGATCATTCAGAAAACAAATCAGCAAAAAGTGTCACTGGGACTACCTCTATCGTAGCACGCGTCTTAATATCCCATACTTTAAGTGAACAAAAACACCAAAATTTGCAACATGATGCTGAAATTCTGCCGGTTTTGATGTTAAGGAGCGCCCCGTCATCCAGAAACAAACTGTAGTCAAAATGTGCTACATACCTCTATTGAAGAACAAGTCACACTTGTTCGAGAAAGTGGCTGACACGCCACCCTGTGTACGGGACGAATGTTAAGCTGTCACTAGCCATACTAACCCGAACCTTAAGCCAATCAGATCATACCAAAAATCAACCATAGGCTGCTAGCGTTGTTCCCTTCGTCTCGTGTACGGTCCACCTCAACTCTTCGTCTAGCATCGAAATAAGTGGTGAGCTCTTTTACTGGCGTTCTTGCGACCGGTTTTGTCGCAACGAGAACAGCGTAATTGACAGCGGTGGTGAAGACCTCAAGCCAAGAAGACAGGCGGATGTTAACCATCACTGCTGTACGTAGGCGAAGTGGACAAACTCTCACTTACGTATTGGTCCCTCTATAGTGCCGGTTGAGTGCCCGCTATAGGGTCTGTGGCGCGTGCTACGATAGAGGTAGAGGTATACCGTTTTTTGGCTGAAACAGTTTCTGAACGATCGGGATCCGCAACTCCAAAATCGCCGGACTTTCCTTCTCGCGCTGCAACGTGTTTGGTTGTATTCTTTGGCCACGGTACTGTGCATCGGGTAGGTAGCACTTTTATTTTCGTCCGAAATCGATTATTGGGTCAGGTGTAGAGCTCCTCAAGTGGTCATCCTCAGAAACAAACACGGTGAAGCTCTACCGTAGCATGCGTCCGGTGAACTATCTTGGTGCAGATGGGATTTCAACCAGATTGTGGAAGTGTGAGGAGTAGCGCCGGTTGCGGCTATAATACTGTAGTGCCGGTAGTATTGACTGTGGCGGATACCGGCACTATCGAGGGACCACCACTACTACTACTGTACTCACCATGGTCTCGGGTGCACGTGGAAGTTGTCCCTTGCCTCTCCGAGGACCTTGCGAGCGGCTCGTCGCTTGTTCTCGTCCCAGTTTCCCACGGAGCTCAGGTGCAGCGTGGCGAAACTCGGGTCAATCGCGAACACGACGTGATCCCAGCCTTGTTGGTTCACGAGTCCTCCTCCGCTGCTCAACGACTTCGCTATGGGCTCGATGACCTCGGCCGAACGAAAGTTGATCTGATCGGTAAACGGCGCCGAAACGTTGCGAGGGTGAAGTCGTGGATCGGGCGTTCCGTTGGCTGTCGGAGGGATGTTTGGAGGACATGAATATGATACAGTAGAGGTGGTTAGGGTACTTCGATAGACGAGTGCTGCGGTAGAGGTAGCACGTTTTGGCTGATTTTGTTTCTCAATGACGGGGAGGCTCCTTAACCCGAATTCGTCGGAATCAAATTATTGTGATGCACTACGTATCGTTCGTCCTATAGACGCATGCTACGATAGAGGTGCACCATGATTTTTCTGAGCTCCTAACCTGAGGAGCTCCATACGTCGCCGAAAATGGGTTTTGGTGGAAAATAAAAGTGCTACCCGATTAAAACTTCCATGGCCTGAGTCTACTGTACTAATAGTATGAAAAATATTACAACACAAGTATGAAACTCTGGCGATTTTGGGTTAAGGAGCCTGATCATTCGGAAAACGTTTCCGCCAAAAGTTATACCTCTATCGTAGCACGCCTCTATACTTAGGTCATGAGATTGGTCATCAGGCAGCACTTTTAGTTCCCTCCAAAATCAGTTTTTGACTTAGTATTAGTGTAGGGCTCCTCAATCGACCGCCCTCAGAAACAAACATGGGTGTGTGCACCTCTCTGGTCACTCACGAACCGTTGCTACGGTACACGGTTTCACGTTTTTGGCTGGAACGTTTTCTGAACGATCTATTAAAGGCTCCTTAACCCAAGATCGTCGGACTTTCCTTAGGGTGTTGCAGCATGTTTCGGAGTATAAACGTACGTAGGTCGTGGGATTGTTCGCCGGGTACGAGCACTTCGATTTGCCTCCAAAGAGGCGTGCTACGATAAAGGTATAAGGTATACCTTTTTTTGGCTGAACGCGTTTTCTGAACGATCGGAGCCCTTAGCCCCCTAATCGTCGGACTCTCATTATTATTGTGTTGCAATATGTATTCAGATTATAGTTTGGTCATGATATTGTTCCTCGGGTACGTAGCACGTTTTTTTTAGTTTCGTCATGGGCAAATCGATGATTGGGTGAGGTGTATAGAGCTCCTCAAGCGACATCACCCTCAGAAACATACACGGTGAAGCTCTACCGTAGCAAGCGTCCAAAAACAGCACGTTCAGGTGAGGCATGGGGCTCTTCAAGTAAGGAGCTCAGAGAAACAACATGGTGCGCCTCTACCGTTGTAGTAGCATGGACGCGTGCTACGGGTAGAGGTAGCACTTTTTGGCTGAATCGTCTTCTTTACGATTGAGCTCCTTAACCCAAATTCGTCGGCCTTTCACGTTTGTGACGAAATATGTTTTCAGAGTATACTTCGGTCATGAGATTTATCATCCGGCAGCACTTTTATTTTATCCACAAAATAATTTTTCGGTGAGATATGACGCTCCTTAAGTGAGGAGCTCAGAAAAAACATGGTGCACGTCTATCGTAGCATGCGTCCATGCGTCCGCGAAACATACAAAATATGGTACATATTGGACGTCATTGTGATGAAGGTCGTTTGCGGCAGGGGTTGGCGTTTGTGAGCCGAAACATAGATATAGGGTAAGCGTAAAGGCATCATTGTAATAAAGGTCGTTACTGGGGCAGGAATTGCAATTATTTAGCCGAATCCTATAGGAATATGGTGAACTCGTGGAGGAGGTCGTTGCTGCAGTCGGATTCACGTTTGGGAGCCGAAGTGCACAGGGTAAAATGCTGGGCGTTCTTCTGGAGGAGGTCGCTACTACAGTACTACAAACGTAGGAGTTTGCGTTTCGGAGCCGAAACATAGATAGCAGCAGGGTAAACTGTTGGGCGCTTTCGCCAAGGAGTTCGTGACTACTACAAGCAGTAGGAGTTTTGTTTTGGAGCCGAAACATAGATACTATTTCAGTAGGGGGAAATTGCTAGGCGTTTTAGTGAAGGAGGCCGTTGCTACTGCGACAGTGGAAGTTGCGTCCTGGGGCCGAAACATGGATAGTAGGGTCAAATGATGGGCATCGTTGTGACAACAGTAAGTCGATACTGTTACAGCAGTAGGAGTTGCGTTTTGCAACCGAAACATAGATAAAATGCTGGGCGTCCCTGTGAGGGAAGATGTCGCCACTACTGCAGTAGGAGTTGTGGTCTGGAGCCGAAACATAGATAGGGCAACATGCTGGGCGCCTTTCTACAGGAGGTCGTTATTACTACTACAGCAGGCGTTGCTTTTATGGAGCGGAACGAATGTAGATAGTTATCGTAGGGTAAAATACTGGGCGTCGCTGTGAAGTAGGTCGTTGCTGTAACAGTAGGAGTTGCGCTTTGCAGCCGAAACTTAGATAAGGTAAAATGCTGGGCGTCTTCGTGAGGGAGGTCGTTGCTACTACGGCAGTAATACGTAGGAGTTGCGGTTTGGAGCCGAAACAGAGATGGTAGGGTAAAATACTGGGTGCTTTCGGGCCGATTCGACTAGGTTGGGGTTGGTAAGGGCCGGAGTCAGGGTCAGAAAGGG
This sequence comes from Saccharina japonica, assembly GCA_008828725.1. Classification (NCBI taxonomy): domain Eukaryota; class Phaeophyceae; order Laminariales; family Laminariaceae; genus Saccharina; species Saccharina japonica. The sequence continues at coordinate 638,893 of MEHQ01002986.1, read as the reverse complement.
CCCAAGTAATATCGCGATAACATACCAAGGCACAAACCGTAGGACGTAGTGGGGAGAAGGGGGAGAAGTGCCTACTTTGTGACCCCGGATCTGACTTACGACTAGAAAGGAAGGGCGAAGATAATAAACGGGATGGAGAATGAAAATAACCGTTAGGGTAGGGGTGGGTGAAACTGGATATTTTGTATGGCTTGAGCTCGTATCTCTACTCCGCGTTTCATATGTATGTAGCATGCCGTAGCAGGAAGGGGTGCCCGTGCGGAGTACACAGTGTAGGGGATAGGGCTGGAGGAAATTGATATGTTTCTAAGCGAATCGACAAGGGGGGAGAAAGTGCTGGATTAATCTCGCAACATATAAAGGATGGCACGTACGCACACACTGTAGTGGGAAAGGGGGAGAAGAGGCTGCCTTATGACCCCGGATCCGAGTTACGACTAGGGAGGGAGAAGGGGAAGAAGGGTGGAGCTAATAAATGGGATGGGGAAACAAATATGTTTCAAGAGAGTATATATGATATGAGTGAGTGAAAGTAATACCTGGTACCTGGTACCTGGTATACATTGTTTCTTACTAGCTTGAGTTACAGCAGTGAGTGTGGGCCACCCTCGAGGCACACAAGAGCAGCTTATATTTGCGGCGTAGAGGGTGTGGGTCGGTCAAGTTAATCATTAATAAAAGGGGGACACAATTTGGATGTATTCGTCACCACTTTCAGATTTGATCGGTGAAACGTCTCGGTTAGGAATCTCGGAAAAGGAAAACATAAGGAGGACTGCATCATTATTGGTTTCAAGTTTGTCAAGTATTCGGGTATGATTGAATGTGATATATGTGTGGGTGGTATGATTGCAACAAGAGCACAAGAGCAGCGGCTGCAAATATATAGTCAGATGGTAAGCGGAATGATAATAAATGCATAAACTGTGAAACTAGTGCCTGCCCCCGAGGCCAATGATGTCGTAGTGACGAGCTCCCAATCCCTGATGCCTACAGGGGTCGTTGACGGCCGACCGTGCCGAGCAGTTTTCTTCCGTATCATGTAGCAAGGAGGTGCTAGGTGTCTGTGTCTCGGAGTGCGCCAAGGGGCGAGCGCGTGAGGGCACCACCCTCGAGGTTTCCGTCCTGTGGGACCCCGCTTATGCGGGGCCCCACAGTGGATGACCCCGCCGCTTCCCCGGGGAGAGTTCGACTTTACGTCAAAACGAAGGGACCGCTTCCGACCCGGGGTTGATGACTCGGCAGGCTCTTTAGGCCCGTCGTTTGAGGTATCCATGTTTACATGCGTGATTCCGAGGTCTACGATACATACGTAACTACCCTGTCCTTCACAAAACGAATGCTATAAATAAATTCAAAACATTCGTTGTAGTTTCCTCCTGCGAGGCAGACGATAAACAGTTATCGGAGTACTTTAATAACAATGCATGGATCACTGAAGTAAATGAGAGATAATGACCTGAGTAATTAATGCGTTCATGCTATAAACGAATTCAAAATATTCATTAGTTTTCTCCTGCGGGGCAGGCGATAAACCGTTCTTGGATTACATTAAGAATAATGCATCACTTACAGAAGGTAATGAGAGAGATAATGCCCTGCGCACTGTCGAAAGGAAAATGAAATAATGCACCTAATGAATGTATACGGCACGCGACAGATAGATGTTGCGAATCTCTTATTATTAACCAGACTGGAGTTCTCATATAAGACTGGGTATGTTCCACACTATGTTCAGTACGAAGAGGGCGCATTCTCGTGTTTTCCCCCAAACCTCAGTCTCGAATTCTTAATTTATCAGGCTATTATAATCTGTCGTGTAGTACTGTACTGTTCATCAGGTACATGTATACGTCGTGCAAGAAGACATGAATCAATGCCAATGCGAGGCACACGATACCATATATGTAAAGGGGGGGGGTACATCAGTAGGGCCGGGGGAAATCAAGTATAGGGTTACCAGTTACCGATTATTGTATGAGTTTATCTTCCCTTGAGGGGCTATATACTAATAGTGAGTCGAAAACTGAGTTTGACAAAAATGAAGGTGCAACTCAACGATCAAAATGCCAGAGCGTACAGTAAGGCGCATCACAAATAGTACTGCAAAACCGAAAACGGCATTCCGACGGTGTGAGGGGTTAAGGCGGCCATCAGGCGTTCAGAAAGTAGTATAGCCGAAAAGTGATATACCACTCCTGTCGTGGTACAGTTCTACAAATTAACAGAACAACAGCAGCAGCAGCAGTACTTGAGCTACGTACGAGCAGTCAGTATGAATACATTCGCCGTTTTGTTTTATTCATAGGAGACGCTGTCATATCACAGGTACACACTTTTTAGTAGCCCCTCCCTCCTTTGAAGGGATATCATAGCAGGTACCTGGTGCACACTTTTCAACCCTTTCTTTAAGGGACTTAGTCATCCACACTTCTCAGTACCCTGTGAGGGGCTCAGTCGCAACTAACGTTGTAATATCAGGAAGGCTTTTCAGTACCCCCTCCCTGCTTTGAGGCACACAGTCAGTCATAAATAGCTTGCCAAGCACGTGCTGCCCCCCCCCCCCCCCCGTTTATTATACAGCAGCAGCAGCATCAGTACGCGACATACGTGCGTGTGTTGAGCATTTGAGAGTTTCTAATTGAGAATGTCAGTCTTACTTAGTTAGGCGCTGTTTCATTTTTAGGGTTTCCATATTTTCATAAGCATGTCTTTGTGTCCAGCAAGGAACGAACGTCGGTTTAAATCCTTGAGGATAGCCTTCCAGAGTACTCTACTACTATAGGCCCAACGTTGGCGTCACAAAAAGCCGGGTGCCAAAATAGCACCAGTAGTACATAGGAGATTATGGTCTGCTGTCTGTCGCGTACGAACTGCATATCAGCGCAAGTCCTAACAGTCGTACCCACCCCAAGCACAGCACGAAGCAGACAGAGCGCAATATGCACTACCAGTACGAACTGTATACCTCGCCAGAAGAACGTTGTGGGCATTCATCCCTTCCTCTGTGGGCGTCTAACAAAATCACTTCCCCTCTTCTTATGGTTTCAAACCTGATTTCACATTTATGTCAACCCTCGTCGTCTCACCAAGAAGCAATCATCCACACCCCCAAGACAACAAGAACACGGAGCAGACACAGCAGGCTATATTCAGTACAGGACACCTATCAAACAAGAAACAGGCTACTAGGCAAGCCAAGCTGAAACCGAGAGTAAAATAAGAGAGCAAGTACGAAGAGTCGCTGAAAATTAAAAATTAGTGTAGAAAACAAAATATCGTTTCTCAACAAAACAATCCAGCTTCTGGGCCAGCTTTCGAGTTTATTGTTGTTACGGAGAACTATGGTGGTAGTAAATAGGACCAAATAATGTTAGTACAAACAGGCAAATATATAGGTATATGTGAGTACGGTAGGACCTATTTACTATGGTCCCCCGTGATAAGTGTCCTGCGGTGCTGTATGTGGGTCTCGAGCTCGCCTGGATATATCTTAACGCTCCCCCCTCCGGCAGGTCGACGGACGGAACGTCGAACCGGAAATACGCGAGCCAGTCCACGACCGTGCAGCGATGCGTGTCCTGCGCATTCGAGGACGGAGCAAGCGAGTCCTTTTCTTGCAGAGTCGCCGTCGTGTGACAGTACACCACCACCGCCGAACCTGTCTCATTCCCCCCCGCCCCTGCCCCTGCTCCTCCTCCTCCTCCTCCTCCTCCTCCTCCTCCTCCACCCAAGGCTACGCGTTCCTTCCCCCAGTCCGGCGTCACCCAATCACAGCCCATCTCCTCCGCGAACACCCACGAAGCCAAAAGCTTCATAGTGGAACTCCCTAGACCGTCGTCGCCCGGGTTCGCCTTCACGAGGCAAGGCGAACCCGCACGCCTCAGCTCCGCGGCGGTCTCTCTCCACAGGTCCACGAACCGTAACCGCTGGTGCTGCTGGCCCGGCGGGATCGTATCGACGAACCGGGACCAGACCGCGATGCAGTCTTCTAGAGTCCATGGTGGTATTGATGACGGTGATGAGAATGATGATGATGATGAGAGTGAAGATGATGAGTATCCCCCGGTCCCCCTGAAGTCTCGGCACGCCTCAAGGGGGTTCGCTACTACTTGTACTGGCGGAGTATTAGGTTGTTGTTGTTGTTGTTGTTGTTGTTGTTGTTGTTGTTGTTGTTGTTGTTGTTGTTGTTGTTGTTGTTGTTGTTGCTGCTGTTGTTGCTGTTGCCCCTCGGCGACAAGAGGAAGAGCGGAGAGGGACCTGATGATGATGATGGTAGTAGCGATGAATTCTAGTGGACATACCCGCCGCCGTCGTGATAGCCTACGAGGGTGCCTCATCTTGGATGTGTGTGTGTCTGTTCCGCTGGGCACTGCCCTACACCGCCTGTGTGTGCACGCACCTTATTTGTGTGTACCTTCGCTGCCGTGCAGGGAAGGCATACCGATTGTGGCAAGATGGTTAATTCCGATTTTGACGAACACGGTAAGATGCAGTAGCCAGGGTATGTGTGATCATAATTATGAAGATTGTCGACAGGGCCACACCCAAACGCGCCGTGATAGCCTCTTCTCTAGCTTAAAGTTCAGCCTCATCTCTCTGTATAGTACGTATCTACAAGGTATCTGCTCCGCTAGGCAGTGCGTGGCACCGTCAGCGAAATAGCGAGGGCTATGAACGCATTGGCTACTGTTCTCGGCACGGTAGTCCTACTGTGGCATTGTTGCCTAAATAATATTATATGCTGGGCATGCATCCTATTTTGCTAGAGGAAAAACAAAACCGAAGGCGGCACAATTCCTCTTCGAAACAGACTGCAGTTTTAACGGATATATGCACGCGCGTACGAAAACTCAACGGAAATGACGACAGAGCTTGTACACCTCTCTACAGGTATAGGTCGGGTAATAGTCAGCACACACAATTGTAGAGCATTATTGCCTTTTAGGGGTGACGCATTGTTCTCCGACTTCGAAGAACGTTTGTTCACGCAACCCAACCAATATTTCTATTTCCATGCGCTACGTAGCCCTACCGTAAACGGAAGGTGTTTTTTTGCTGTAGTACAGTAAGTAGTAGTAAAGTAAGAGCATCATATGCACAAAAACCGGTTGTTGCTCAGGTGAGAAGCCCAACCGTTCAGACGGCATTGCGCCAAACAAAGCGTGGTACCCCTACCTCTCTACCGATTGCTCCTGACTCTGGATGTGCCGGATGTCGACATGCAGAAATAACGGCCTGATGATGTCTACGTACGTAGACAACAACAGCTACAACACGGTGACTCACGTGCAGCGCGGGTTGGCAATACTCGATGATAATCGACGAGAGCGCTGAACTCAAGCCGATGTCCGCGACGAGAAATTTTGACAAGCATCAGGGCTGGGGGCGGGAGGGGGGGAAGAGATGTCTGTGATCGTGGTAGGCTTGCTCAGAACGCCGTTCAGCGTTGATGTGCCTCCCACGAGTCGAGCTGATGTGGTGAAGTACACATATAGACGTGATGACTACAATTGTACGAAGTATGAAACACATATATATGCATATTACGTATAGTTTACCTGGTAGCTTCTGTACAGAACAATAAGCGAATCCTACATACATCGCACGATATTCCACAATTATTGGTATCGTTTGATGCTTTTTTCATCCCATTTTATGATCTTCGCTCTTATTTTTCCCTCCCGTCTACTGCTAGTTGTAGTGTAGTCGGCTTTTCAAATCCGTGGGGTCACAAAACTACGACAACGACCGTGCACGACATGAGTACACCCCCCCCCCCCCCCCCCCCCTCCATCCACCATAAAAATCGCCGACGAAGGCGAGAGATGGTGTGGACCCGCCGTGCTAAATACGATAGTGATGCAGGAGGGCTTCAACCTCCTGGCCGAAGAGTCATGCCACACAGTGGAGGAGGGGGGGGGGCTGAGGCACTCTACGGTTTTCTGGGATTCCTCACGTGGGGAGCTTCATACAAATATTAAGTGAAAACTGACATTGGATGGGGGGGGTGTACTCATGTCATGCACGGCCGAAGTCATATGACCATAGACCCTTGCATCCCTACAGTACCGGCACGGAGCACGTTGGGTTTTCACCAACCAGGCAGGGGGGGGTGGGAAATGCTTATTATGTGCGTACTCGATGAACCATTCCATGAACTGATAAGCAGAAGTGCATTCGCACAATGAAAAAGAATGCAACACAATAATGAAACCCCGACGAAATTAAGGTCAAGAAAGCGCTTCCCACCGTCACTCAGAAAGCGTTTCAGCCAAAACGCGTCATGGATACCTCCATCGTAACGCCCCCCATACGGTACTGCCGTAGTGTTGGGCTTTCTTCGTCAACTACAATAAGCAACTAAACTACCCACCAATATAATACTTCGTATACTAGTATATTTTCGAATGCTGTTTGTGTTTTGTTTTGTGTGTTTTTCGGTTGGTTTCGTTGATTGCGGGCCTGCTTACCATCTCTCTTCACGTATACTTACGTCAGAGAGAAGGTTAGTTTTCCTGGCGAGGGACATATACAGCTCCTCATCTTGACCCATAGAGAACCTGCTTCAAGAGCCTGAGAAACATTAAGGTACCCCTAGCCCTATGCGTACCTTGAGTAGCATGCCTCGGGACGCATGCTGTGGCAAAAGGGTAGGTATACTACGTAGCGCCTTGGGAGACGAGGTCTACTGTACATGCACCTAAAAGCCTCTCACTAGCTTGAGAAATGTGTACTCGTCACTTCGTTAGCCTTCCGACAATGTGCAGGGCATTCATTATTCATCGAGAATGATAAAGCTGACACCATTCCTCGAATACCACTAATCATTATAATACATTAATAATGAAAATCAGCGGTAATATCGAGGGGGGTTACGACCAAACTCATATTTGCAAGCCATGTAGGTGATATCATGTAGGCTGCTTCGATCGGGCGTACCACATACAGCATATACACATGGATTCCATACAGTCAGTATTACATCATGCAAGATACTACGATGTTTCTACTCACCCGTGTATATCGTGTCCCTCTCATGTACAAAGCACGAAATCCAATTTACGTACACGCAGCTGAAAATTCGCCATTAATAGTTGAATCTCGTTCCGTTCACCCCAACCGCAATACCTAGTAAGTCATTTCTACAGCACGAATGCACATTGCATCCCTCACTTGGAAAACTAGATACGAGTTAACCCCTTTAGGACTGCAGTCCCATTTTGGGGAAAAACCACTCAAATTCTAAGCAATTTGTCCCTAAAACGGAACTCCAGTCCCATAAGGGTCAAACCCTCTATACACCCGCCACACCGTGCATTACAGGGGTAGACGTTCCCTTGATCTGTACTACGATCGAGGTGGAGGTTTACCGTTTTTTAGCTGAAACGTTTTCTGAGCGATCCCAAAATCGTCGCTTTACTCTCGCCGTGGGATTATTGGTTCATCAGGTACTGTAGCACTACTGCCTGTGTTGTTTTTCCTCCTAAAGAAGCTTAAGGGCCAGGTACAGAGCTCCTCAAGTGACCACACTTACTTCATAAAAATCATGGTGCACCTCTACCCTTAAGGTAGCATGCGTCAGCTGCTGGCGAGAGGTAGTCGTCCAAAATGCCTCAGTCAGTCAGGCCACTTGCCGCCGTCGTCGCCGTCGTCCCTGTGCGTATAATACACAACAAGCCGACTCAGCCGATCCCAATGATTCCAAGTAGAGGGTGTACGAAGCAAAAGGGCTACTGCTGACGACAAGTGACCTCGTGGGGGGGTATACCTCGGGGCCCACCTTTACCCCTGAGATATCTACGTACAGGGAGGACCACAAAATAAGGCAGGGAGGTTACCCACGAGTCTACTGTTGCATGTAGTAGGTAGGGGCACAGCCTACGCTGGAGAGGACCGCTAAGAAACGTCGATACCTGGGGCGTTGCTGTCAGGTTGGTCATAGAGAGACGAGAGGTGACCGCACAGACAGGTGTACCCAAGGCATAGAGACTATACGAAGTATATATGTAGCGAGGGTTATCTCTTCGTGCTTGCCTCTGTGGGTTGTTGGGACTTGTCTCGGGCTCTCGTCTATAAGGAAGCACGAGGCGACCACATGTTGCGACCCGAGGCATATGATACAGCAACGCTATTGATAGCCCGAAACGTTCCTGCTATATATGTACGTAGGTGTGTGTGTGAGCAATGCCTTTTAGGGGTGCTGGCTTATTCTCTGAGCTCCTCACATTAAGAGCCCAATACTATTAGCGAGTCACCCGCAATATGACTGGCATCGAGAAGAAGCTCGCTCGCGAAACCCGTCCACAAGAATTCCACGTATGTGTATGTATGCTGCGCTACAGCAGTGGTCCAGGACGCCAAATAAGAAACAGGCTAATAAAAAAAGGCAGAGGTTGATGTTTAGAGGAAAGTAGGAAATTTGAAAGTAATTACCTTGTGAACTTTAGTGTTGAAAAAGCACCCTCTCTCGAAAAAGAAACCCACAGCCTGGACCAGCTTTCCTATTTCATAGTATCATTACGGGGGACCATAGTAGATAGAACCTACGTACGTGTATATTTCCCTTGGTTTTACTAACAATATATAGTCCTATATACTACCACTCTGTCCCGAAGTATGAGAAACTTTTGTTCATTAATGTTCAATAAAAATGGTGCTTATATTTCCGTACATCGTGGTGTTATTGTCCCCCACAATAAGTGTCCCGTCGGCAGACATTGCTCTTATGTGAGGGTATTACCTACTGGGCTATAGGGGTAAAATATCGATAAATTACCCAGCCCAGGGTAATCCTCATAGCACTCTCCCCCCCTCTGAACGGCGGGATAATTGGGGCGTCGGTACCGTATATGGCCGTACGTTGACCTACCCGCTTCGTTTCAATACCTGGGGAACCAGGGAGACGTGTTTTTTAGGGACGCACGCGCAAGCGTTTCTATAAAAGGAACGTTCGAAGTGAGATTCGAAACCGTGTCCTGCCGACGACGCCAAATGTGAGGGTATTACCTACTGAGCTATGGGGGTAAAATATCGATCAATTACCCAGCCCAGGGTAATCCTGAAAACAGCAGTGTGCTGGATGTCGACGGGTAGAAAGAACGCCACACATTGTAGCCCAAAAACAAATACGGAGGAAGTAATACGATGGTATATGTATACAAACCGGGGTAACTGTTCACTTGAGGAGCATGTTAATAGTCAGTAATAATTATTGCCTCAGGGGGCAAAAAGCAGTAATGAGAGTCGTGTGTGTATGTATAACAACCTTTTCGTCAAATTGAGTCTCTAGCTTTTGATTGAGTCTCACGTATAATACGAGTACGTTAAATAAGCGTGTTATCATAAAAAATGAAACCCATTGCTTAGTCCCAACAAGGGAATCGGAGTCACTTTTTTTAACGCATTTCATTCGTTATTATTGTTGTTCTTGACAGTCCAACGGAATATCGACTATTAATACAACAGGTATCGGTACGAACAACGAACAACATAATATGAGCGGTATATTATACGCAAAAGTTACTTGTATCATATTATACGTCTTGTGTTTCCTGTTTTGTATTTCTTTTATTGGCCCTACTATTTCTTCAAACACGTTCGAGATACGTCGTATCGTATACATACGTAAGTAGTGCCTATGAGGCAAACATAACGACCTTCGGCGGGATGTCTCCGGAGTCCACACACACGGCAGCAGCACCGCTGCCTGTTTACGGCACACCTCCTACTGGCCCAAGCTGCGCGCCGCGTCTTGTCTCGTGGAACAAACAAAATCTATCTGGTAAATGAGAACATAGTGCAAAACGCAAATCGGATGGCGAATGCCTGGTATCTGTGGTACATACCTACGTACACTTTAGGTATGATACTATATATACTGTTGCACTACACTGCACTTCAGTTCATTATTATGGGCTGGTAAATCGTGCCGAGCATGGCGGACAAACGACACGAAGAGACCTTCATGGTTCTTTTCTTTGTCCTCATCTATAAAACATGTGGCATTAGATAGTACAGTGGGCTATTAAGAAACGTCAAGATGTGGTCGAGGCTGAATTTCTTATTTAGTTTCTAACGTTTTATGTTTCTCGGCCAATTTGTTTCAATATTCGTGCTAATCTGAGCCTCGTACGAGTATTTGGTGTGTGTTTCACGCGAAACCGTTCCGTTCTTCTTTTCATGACCCGTTGACATTCCAACACGCCCAGTCAGTGTCCGTCGTGCAGATAGATGCTTCATCCTCGTGTAATCCTCGTCGAGAGATACCGATACATTTCGAACTCTGTGGTGGCGAAACTACGACGAAGAGAAACGAATACGTCTGTCCTGAACGACCTACATAATATCATACGTACTCCAGAATGCAGAAAGCAGAGTAGACGGTGCCATGCCATCATGTATGACAGGCACAGACAAGGTATATATAGTGTGGGGTATCCTCTCCCCCTGCATACTCCGTGTTCCAAGATCTCTGATCGCATGTACGCCGCTAGGGCGAGTGAGTGTGGCTCTCGCTCTCTTTAACCCTTATAGGACTGGAGTCCTGTTTTGGGGACACATTAATTACTTAGAATTTGAGTGGTTTGTCCCCAGAATAGGACTGCAGTCCTAAAAATTAAAAATATAACCAAACTGTTGTTGTCGCAGAGAGTGAAAAAAATCATGGCGGTGCGTTTCAAGGGGAAAAAAAAAACAGAAACAAAAGTTACGTACGTACGTACCAAACCAGCTTGATATGGCGACGAAATCTAAGGTAATCGCGCTCGGCCGATCCGCCCTGGTCGGCTGAAGATATCGGACTAAAAGGTGTGGCCCCTCTACCGCCCGTACGTAGCAGTTACTTGAAATACACAGACTTAAAGTAGTACGGTAGGTAGGGGTATAGCACAGTTTGCGGCCAGAACGTTTGAAACTGAGGGGGTTTTCCTTATAGGACTGCAGTCCCACTTTGGGGACAAACCACTTTAATTCTAAGTAATTTGTCCCCAAAACGGGACTGCAGTCCTGTAAGGGTTAAGAACTAATAATATCAGGTACGACGTATGTACCTGATTTTGGCCGCAAATGGACGAGGTATACCTTTTTTTGGCCGCTGCCCTATATTATATGTAAGTATGTCGTGTGTTTCGTGTGTAGTTTAGGTGAAAACTGAAAACCAAAAGGGCATTTAGTCAGGTTGAGCGACGAAACGTCTTCGTATATACTACGTATTGTTCCAGGTGAGCTATTGATTGGCTATTGTGCTCCGCCTCGTGTGAGGGAGCTCAGAAAATAGTAAACCGCCACCCCGATAAGGCATCCATTCATTGCTCGGCATTGCTCAAACCTCCTTGTTGTGGGGAGTATTGAACACTAGTGTTCGACGCATGCGACAGTAGAGGTGCACCACGTACTTTCTGGAGGTGGTCACTGGAGGGGCTCTATGCTATTAGAAAGTAAAAAAAGTGATTTTGGCTGAATATAAAAGTGCCACCATACCTTGCCATACCCGATGAATACTCCCAAGGGTCGATCTTAACCCTTTTAGGACTGCAGTCCCGTTTTGGGGACAAACCACTCAAAATTCCAAGCAATCTGTCCCCAAAACGAGACTCCAGTCCTATACGTACTCTTTCGTTTTTTTCCCTGAAATTTCGGTGTTTACTAAAAAAACGGGTTCTAAACGAGTACGAGCTTCAGTTGCCTCGCTAATAATCGTCCACCAGGCACAGAAAAAACGTCACGACGCCTGCTACGGTAGAGGTAGCACGTTTTGGCTGAATCGTTTCCTGAACGATCGGGCTCCTTAACCCAAATCCGTCGGACTTACGTTCTTGTGACGAAAACTGTTTCAGAGTATACTTTGGTCATGAGATTTCACATCCGGCAGCGCTTTTATTTCCCTCCAAAGTAAAATGTTCGGTGAGGTATGGCGCTCCTTAAGTGAGGAGCTCAGAAGAAACATGGTGCATCTCTATCGTAGCATGCGTCTCACTACAGCAACAACGCTCTCGGTAACGATCCGTGTGGTGGTCCCACTGCGGTCGGGTGTGCACTGAAAAATCTTGCCACACAAATAATGAAATTCCGACGTCCCATGAATTTGGGGACAAACTACTTGGAACTAGTGTGGGGTAAGTTTTTTTCAGTTATGAATGGGTTAAGGCGCCCCGTCGTTCAGAAAACATTTCCACCAAAAAAGGGTATACCTCGACCTCTATCGTAGGACGCGTCTTTGTTGTATCATAGCAAACCCCACAAGGTGGCGATTACCTCTCGATGCAGTGCATTACAACGGCACATGCAATATTGTGCTACGTGCATCGCTCATACAGGCAGTGTCTCCCTCAAGGGATTGTTTTACGCCCGCACACTGAGCAGGGGGTCCCGGGCACGCCGTGTGAACTGCATCAAGCGAACGTGGGCAAAAACATAGGATACATACGTATACAACAGTGTAGCTATAGCAGTACCCTTTCTAAGGCATCTACATCTCGGACAGATCATCGATGTCCCACTTCATCACATCTTGATCTTCCAAGCCAGATCGATTCTCGATCCTGTATGGTCTATCTATAAATAGCTCATCATGCTGCCAGCGGGTGGGAGGATCCGAATATTCTGCAGATTATCTAGCACACGTTTCCTGTTGGTTGGAGCATCAATCAGTGGTACTACTACTACTGTGCAGATCCTGCACAAACTCTCATTACGGCAGCAGGTGAGGAACTAGATGATCTGTAGATAGATAAATCAGTACTATATACGGATCCTGCACAGCCTCTGACAACGGCAGGTGATGAACTAGATGATCTGTACATAGATAGATCAGTACTATATGCGGATCGTGCACAGCCTCTGACAACGGCAGGAGATGAACTAGATGATCTGTACATAGATGGATCAGTACTATATACCGATCGTGCACAGCCTCTCAAAACGGCAGGTGAGGAACTAGATGATCTGTACATAAATAGATCAGTACTATACACAGATCCTGCATAGCCTCAGGTGATGAACTAGATGATATGTACATAGATGTATCAGTACTATATACGGATCCTGCACAGCCTCTGACAACGGCAGGTGATGAACTATATGATCTGTACATAGATCAGTACTATAAATATACGGGTCCTGCACAACCTCTGACAACGGCAGGTGATGAACTAGATGATCTATAGATCAGATAGATCATGATATCTCCGAGGTGCGAGAGGATGAGTCGATAAGTAGCGACAGGAGATAATGCGAGGATTTTACCTCCCCCCCACAAGATAGTAGCGAAGAAACGATCACTATCTTAGGAGATAGATGGTGGTCACAAGCGGCGAAACAGGAAGGGGACGGGATTAGCAAAACGTTTATTTCTATGTAGTATATGGAAGCAATGTAATGGGCGCCCAGATGTTGGAGTTGTCTCTATCAGGAGCAGGAACGGTGCTCCGTCTCGAAAGGGATGCATGCGTGGTCAATGGCCAAATGACTCAGGCAAGCAACAAATGAGTATCCCCCCCCGGGCCCATTTCCCCGCATACTCAATGAAGGCTCTGCTGTCTCTCTAAAAGTATACAATACGAGTACTGCTGCTGCTGCTGCACACGACGCGAACGAACTCGACACCCACGATGAAAAACATACATTACACAATTATTTCGCCCAACCAATAACTGAACCAACATTATACGCGAGCTTGATCGCCATCATCGTAATCGGGAAACTGGTGCGTGAGTTAGAAACGTCGACGGAAGATGCCCGATCCAGCCATCGCCGCGTGCAGAAGACGTGCGTACGTAGAAAGCTGTGTACCAGGCATTGTTAACGATTGCTTCCTCCGGAGAGGCCGATGGGAGCAGGGGGGAAGAACGGAAGTCGAAGGCAGTGATAAAAACAGGGGCCCTTCCTCCCGACCCATCTCCTCCTCGTACGAAAGAGAAATACAGACGCGCTCCTCCTATGCCATAACAATGGCCCTACTGCTGTGTAGTGTACCACAAACGTCCTCTTCCTATACGTACAGACGCTCCTATGCCTTAACAAGGGCCCAACTGTGTAATGTATAATGTACCACAAATGAACTCTCTTCCTGTACTTACGTATTAGAACATCATCCAGCAGGCGCATATTATGACATCAACGTATATCGCATATCACAACACAATAATCCATACGACTCTTCTTATGTTGTACTTACCACACTCCGACGTGCTTTATAACACTGAGCGTGGTAACAATACATAATCGCCACTCACTGATGGCTCTCCATAAACCATGCACGTACTATGACAACCACTTCTTCTCAAGCCTCTGCCCACCAAGTGTCCACGCCAACGATAGTACACTATAATTATCGCACCAACCATGCATTACTAAACGGGGTGTTCCCTCCTACTATTAATGATGTATCCCCTTCTCGTGTTATCTTCCCGCCTAGATTCGTAGATCATATGCGTCATATCTTGACGACAAGAATGATGCACTTTTTCCTTTAATCTATGAGATCCTTGAAATCGATCCATCCGAAACCTTCCGTCTCTTTTCCTCTTTCCGGTTCTTAAAACACTCCTGCTTGCCCCCTTCCCTGGCCGTCTCCCTCGCCATCGAGAGGGTTCTTGCCGGAGTCAGTGGGCTGTGGTCTCAAGCGCCCGATCTCCCACATTATTTGCTTTTTTTTTGTTTTACAGCCAGCCATGGATATTTCCAGGAAAATAAAATTCACTTCGATGGAAGATACCAGGTACGTAGCATTAGTATTTTAAACATTAAGGAAATAGTTTCGTACCTCTGCCAGAATAAGACAGCCATATTAAACTAAACAAATAATATGTTCGTGTGTACGAAAAATAAAAACGAAAACGATTACATACGTCGCCCCGCTCTCAGTCGGTTGACCTTGCGCGACTCTCAGCAGCACCCGTAGTACATACTCATGCGCACAGACTATGATACGTACCTCCCACTTCGACAGCACAACGGCCCAGGACACGTGGTACAGGGTAGTAAGCCCATGCCGCCTATCTGCCCCCCACCCGTGCTCCGTCTCGAAAGGGATGCGTGGTCAATGGTCGAATGACTAAGGCAAGCAACAAATGAGTACGCCCCCCCTCCCCCCCACCCAAACATGCGCTTTTACACTACAAAAAAAAAAAAAAAAAAAGCAAAAGCATGTGCAAACTACACGTAGTTTTTTTGTATTCCACCACGGGAAACCACGTTCATAAAACCCAACAACAACAAATATCGAGAAGAAAAAAAACAAAGATGCGTAAACAAACGTCAACGTTTTCTCGCCAACTATAAATAAACCCAGGCGTGCGCAGACGCCTCTCCTCCCACTGCTAAGCGCCGCCCTAGACTCGTGTGGCACAGGGTAGTGTCCAGATGCCGTGTATCATCTGCTCTATGCTCGAGAACAAACCTAAACATGGGCAGACGAAGTGTATCCCACTGCCAAAGCGTACCCCGCGGCGCTTGGCGCATCTAGGGTATCTAGACGCGAATCTGCTGATGGACAGACCACCAGTACCAGGTTTTAAAATATGTATGCGCAGACTTACTTAATACGACGGCTGAAGCGCGGCCCACGACTAGCAGTGGCACAGGTTATCCAGATGCTGCTTATTATGTGTACCCCCGTCAAAACATGCCTGTCTACTATTACAAACCCCAGGCATGCTCAGACTTTGCCGGTACTCCTTCAACTGCAAATTAAGCGAGGCCACACGACTCGTTAACTCAAACCTACACCAGAGACTACATGTATGTGCAGACCAGAGACAAACATCGCAATCCGACCGTGAACAAATCCTGACGTGCCCAGACTATTGAACTCTCCACTAACACTGCGAAGGCACGGGTGCTCTCACGACTCATGGCACAGGGTATACAGATGCCACGACTCTTCCCCCCATTAATTTTTCTTTTGGTCTGTTCAGTGACTCGGTCGTCTCACGAATGGTTGAAGTCAACCATGTGTTGTACACCTCCAAAACGATCATCGACTTCCACTTCATGATCTGCAGTAGATCCTTCAGGAAAGATACATTCCTGATATGTATCGTCTGTATGATCTCCATGATCTGCATAATCTGTATGGTCTGCATGATATGTACCTGGTATGATCTGTATGATCTGCATGATCTTCATAATCTGTATGATCTGCATGATCTGTATGACCTGCATGGTCTGCATGATATGTATGATCTGCATGATCTGTATGATCTAGCTCGTCACGTCGTCGGGTGGGAGCCGTGTAATCTGCATGATTTTCAGTACACGTTTTCTGGAGGGTTCGATCTGCCCCACACAAGATCCTGCACACGGCACTTCATCACAGCCAGAAGCGGTTCGGGTCTACTAGATCATGGATGAGGATCTACATGTAGATCACGGTGTGACTGAGGAGTGAAACACTGAACATTTTGATCTGGTTCACGTCACCTTACACACCCAAGAAGCTGCTCACACCACGAACCCAAACAACAAAATTTTGCTCTTCAAAACAAAAACAAAAAAAAACAATTAACTAAACAAAGCACATACATGTATGTGCGTGCACAACAAGCCTAAACTGGAGCAGACTACTGTACGTACGGACACCCCCCCTATAGAAACAACCTCAACAAAACGAAACCGAACTACATGCGCGGGACAACACAAGAAACATGCGCAGCGACCACCCCCGACTCCATATTACATATATCCCGCTCTTGTGAACAAGCCCAAAATGCGCAGACCATTGTCTCACTGCCTAACTAAGCGCGGACCTCACGGGCTTTTGACCGCAAGGTCCCCAGAAACTGCGAGCACATGCACGTGCTCGTAAATAATAACCGAACCATTGCGCAGCGACTACAGACACCACTAAAGGCCCGGGAACTCAAGCCTTTTTAGTACTACACTAAACCGAACCATGCGCAAGCGACTACAGACACTAATAAAGGCTCGGGAACTTAATGCCTTTAGTACTACACTACAGCATACCAGGTAATAACTCCACAAGTATGTTTGTCCACCCTTAGGGGAGGAGACTGCCGCCCTTGACCCACATATGGGACCCTCGAGATAGCGACCACAAAAAAGTGACAACTCTCGAGGTGTTATCACGCGTCTACGAGCAGCCTGTGAGCGCGCCTAGCCAGCGTTACGGGTAGCATCATGATGTGACCGTGCCGTACAACTTCCTTGAACTGTTAGCTCGGACACCGACCATTGTATGGTATCATCCTCCTCCAGTCACATCACACAGTGGGCCGTTACTACTGCTGTAACCGACAATTTTTCTTATCGCCAAGTTTTCCCTCTGGAGTCTCAAGAGAAACGGGTTAACCCGCAAATGCGCAGAGTTAACCCGCAAATGCGCAGGGTTGACCCGCAGATAAATGCGCAGACAGCAAAAAACAAACATCAAAACTAACTACTTCGTGGCCAAAGTCCACACAACACATGCGCAGCCTACTTACTCCTCCTAATGTACACCGCGAAAGCACGACCCACGCACGGACGGGCCGTTTGTCCACGGTGTCCAGGTGCTCGGCGAGAACCTGCTCGTGAAACAAACCCACAACATGTCTCAGCGTACTACAGCAATAAACACCAACACACGCCCGTGAAACGAAACCCCACACAATGCGCAGACTACAAATGAAAACAAAAACAAAAACAAAAAAACTGATTGGCGACCAAAGCCCGATGCACACGACTTACAACCCCCCTGCGAAGGTACGGCTCGCGACTCGTGACTTAAGGATGTCCAGATGCCGCGTAGTAGCCTATATCTACTCTATTCTCGAGAAAAAAAACAAAGTGCACGAGTACATGCGCAGACTGCTTCATCTCATCGCGAAAGAGCGACGACCCAGCGCTTTTGTGGTTGGCGCAAGGGTGTCCAGATCCCTGAGTGAGCAGTATCTGCCCCCCCCCACCAAACCAATCACCACCGTCAACTCCAAAATGAATCCCCAAAACATGACAGAGACTACTCCTCCCACTGCTGCGAAAGGGTGACCCACGAGTCGTGAACAAACGAACCCCCACACCACTCGCAGACTACACAAACGTCAAAATTATATCTCGAAAAAAACAAACAAACAAAGAAACAAACAAACAAAACAAAACACACGCGCGCATGTATACCTGCATGCATGCATGCGCCGACCGACTTACTTCCCTTCCACCCCGGCACGAAAGCACATACTACATGGTGTCCAACGACCCATCGCGCACAGGGAATTTGGATGTTGCTGCGTTGCGTATCTGCTCGTGAACCAAACTCAAACAATGTATGATGATGCGCCGCAGACTTCTTAAAAAAAAGTCACCGCGAAAAAACGCGGCGCGCGCCCCAACTCGTGGTGGGTGTACAGGGTGTATATCCAGATGCTTGCGTATCTGCCCCCATATTAAAAAAGGTGTTAAAACACAAACCCACAAAACATGGCGAAGCCGCAGACTACGAGCCCCCCCGCCGCCGGAAAAGCACGGCAACCACTCTTGGTATCCCCGTTTCCCCTCTATGGTTGATGTGGCGTGTTTCTTATGAAGCACGCAGAGAAAATTGTGCTATTTGCTCGACCGCGTCCGACAGAATTATCTGATCCAGCCAGGGACCAGCGGCAAAAATAGTTTAAAAAAAACATGATCAAGCCATCATCATTTTGTGAGTGACTGAGAGCGTCTCGTCTCAACGCGCGTCCGGTAGTATAGGGTTACAGCCCCATACCGCATAATTGCAATCCAATGCACCTAACCTGCCCAGGGTAGCAGTACCTTAATACAAACATCACGCAAAGACTCCTCTCCTCTCCCTGCGGCAGCGAGGCCAAACACATATGCGCATAGTACTCGCCGTGCTGCGTACGCGCGGCTCACGACTCGTGGCACGAGGGTATCCAGGTCCTCCGTACCCGTTCTCCCCCCATCGCCCAGCCCCAAGCCAGCGAGCCCCAGGGTATCCACGTCCTGCGTGTCAGTTCTCCCACATCGCCCCCGCCCCAAGTCAGCGAGGCCCAGGGTATCCAGGCCCTGCGTATCAGTTTCCCCACATCGCCCGCCCCAAGTCAGCGAGACCCAGGGTACCCAGATCCTGCGTATCAGTTCTCCCCTCGTCGCCCCAACCCCAACCCAGAGAGGCCCGCGACCCACAAAACATACGCGCAGATTTACTCGTCGTACTGGGTAAGCGCGGCCCAAGACTCGTGACACAGGGCATCCAGGTCCTGCGTAGCGTCCGTTCCCCCCGACGGCCACTTCAAGTCGATGTCTCTCACCGCGGTGACGGCATCCCCGAAGGAATCCGCCGTGTAGTTGCTGCCGTCCGCGAGATGCTTGATCCCGAGGTGCACTCCCATGACCTGAGTGTACCGGGTGCGTTTTAACGCGGTCGTTTGTTGTGGCGTAGGGGTAATATAAGATTCAGACAAGGGCCATGCCACACAGACTACTGTTCAACTACGAGTGCTAAGGTAGAGGAAGGGTATATACTATATACCCCCATTATATATACCCCCATAGTGCTTTGGCGAGGGGCTCTGTCTACCTCCCTCAAAAAGTTGACCTCAAAAAACATTTTTGCTGGCGCAGAGCCCCTCTTGAAGGATAAAAGCTTGAAACAAATTGACACCGCAAAGCGATAGTAAGGCTGTCAGTCGCTAAAAAACAAGGACTGGGTCGTCGATCGATCTTTTACTAGGGCTGGGCACTGGCTGACTCAGTCAGTGGCGAATCTGCTGTCGTCAAAATCAATTAGTGTACTGGAGCGCAGCAGTATACTGTATTATCCTCTCTCCTCCCGTCTCTCCTCCCTCCTCCCGAAACGCTCTTGGTGGGTTTCCGTACTATAATATGGCGTTGTTTCGTGGACGCATGTGAGATAACGCCTACTGGCGCGTACACTGGCAGATGCAATCAGTAGAGTACTGCTACCAGTAGATTACTGCCAGTACATACCGTGCCAGTGCCCAGCCCCATATTTTATCCCTGAGCTCAGCCGATATCACCTTCACACTAGAGAGTACAGGCCGTGCACAACATCCCACAACACTGCAGGTTAAGATACTAGATCATCTGGGTACATATGTATTTTATGGGTTTACTCCCAAAACCACGACGTTACCTGACAGTTATTTGCTACCATAGTAATGGTGATGCTCGAAATTATTGATGCGATATCATACTTGCTTAACACTTTCTTACTAAACTACCGGGTATGCCACTGCCAACACACGTTAGTATTTACGTAGCCCTTCTCCCAAGTCACAACGTACACCCTGTGTGTGAAACTTCTTATCTGCTACGTACTCTGTAGTGATGCTCGAACGTGGATCCGGTAAGGGCCCGTTTTAACGAAGAAAAAAACATTCAATTTGGGAAAAAAATCAAAAATCAAATCCGCTTTTCATTGGTCAGAACCCGCACCACCACCCAAGATTATACCCCAAGATCCTAATCTTTGGTGCTGGTGCGTGTGTTGACCAATGAAAAGCGAATTTGAATTCATTTTTTCCAAATTGAATTTATTTTATACTCGTTAATTCGGGCCCTAAGCGTCATGTTCTTCCTAAATATGCGCCAAGATTTTTTCCTTAACCCCCCTTAAGAAATGATCCCCCATTTTTGGGGACAAACTACTTGGAATTGGTGTGGGATATTTTCTTTACTTCAGTTATGAAGGGGTTAAATGGTTTTGCGCATCACTGCGCTGTGTTTCCCAATCCACGACAGCATGCATAATACGTACCTGACAGCTGTCTGCTAGTGTTGCTCGAATCTGGTCCGGGTCAGACGTCTCCATCTGCGCGAAGCCCTCGGGGTAGCGGCCCATGGTGTACCCGTGCATCCTGATACACTGCGCGAACTGTTTTGGGACGAGCGAATGATGGCGGTGGTCGCGGCGGGCGATAAGAGATTAGGTAGGGAGCATGACCGGGGGGTACTCGATATTCATGCATGGCCGTAGTCGTATGACCATAGACCCTCGCATCCGTAACAATTCCGAGACGGGGCATGTCGGGTGTTCATCGACCAGACAGACATTGCTAGTACCAAGTAGCCGTAGTCGTGTGACCATAGACCCTCGCACCTCTACAATGCCGGGACGAGGGGCACGTCGGGTTTTCACCGACCAGGCAGGCATTGGTTGATTTTGCACCAAGAGTGAAGCACCTTGAGGTGGGTGGACAGACGGGCACCCCATGGGATTTGCTCGTACCATAGTCTGGTCGTGCTATTACTGACCGTTACTGAGTAGCTCTGACTATTACAGTTACTGACTGGCACTGGCTGTCAATGACTATTAATGACTATCACCGACTATGACTGACTATGACTGACTATAACTGTGACTGAATTACTGGCTATTACTGGCTATTACTGGCTATTAATTACTACAGTACGCGTAGCACTGACTAGTACTGACTAGTACTGACTAGTACTGACTTGTACTGACTAGTACTGACTTGTTGTTGTCTTCACATTAAAAACCGTGCCGGTCTCTCTATCCAGTACCTTCATCTGTCCGCACTAATCCAACACTTGACACGGTCGATTCCCGTGGTCACAGGCTAACTTGCCCGAAAAAGGTATACTGAAACAAAAGTGGAACCCGAAGGGTCCGCAAAGCGATCAAAGTCAGTCAAAAACAGATATGTCTGGAGCCCTCCGCCCCCTCTACACGATATGTGAAGGTAAAAATAAAACTGGAAAGGTCAACATCACCAATCGGGGGTATACGCCCCCTGATTCTATCTTGGTGCCCCTATAATGCCGGGGTGTTCCGTGCCGGGTTCACGCCGGTCAGGCAAACAAATCGAGTCCTCCACCCCGATTATAAACGCAAGCATGATACGGGGGAAGGGAACTATGGTCCCGTGCTACTGATGTACCCCCGGCCTGCGAGCAGTGTAACTGCAAAAGGTCAAAAACAACGAAGGGAAAAAAACAAAGGCAAAGACAAAGAGACAAGTCAAAAGTACAAGCAAACACTCAAACAAACAAGACCACAGAGATAGCACAGACACGTCATCCCGAGGGGGTGGTGCAATGGTGCGGCGGTGGGGGGGGGGGACAAACAAACAAACAGTCCAGGAGAGCAATCCGGCACATATCGCGCCACTCGGTCCGCCATTTCTCGCTTGTTTTCTTCCCTCGCCGATTCGTCCTTCTTCCGCACCCCTCCCGTCCCGTTGGTTCTTGTCGTCTCTTTATTATTGCTGCGCTCTTTGTCTCGCTCGGTCGCTCGTTTTCGGCTAGCCTCCTCTTCGTCCTTGTGCCAGGAGGTCATACACCTCTCAGCTCCCTGCAACACTCCCTTATATCACTGCCTTCCTCCCTTCACCTTCGCTGCTTCCGTCCAAACTGAATTCGGGACTCCGAAGACACATCTCTCGTCGTCCGTAGAGCCGTGCGTAGCTCCGAACCCCTTGAAGTCGTCCTTCAGGCACATCTGCCAGTTCCGCTCCGGGCACCCCGCGCCCGGGTCCTTCCCCCCCACCAGCTCCCCGAATATCAGTCGTTTCGGGAGTCGCCCGTCTGGCTGCCTTGCCACGGCCCCCGCGAACAGCAGGCGCCGCTGCCGGACAGTGACTTCCACGCTCTGGCACCCGACCCTCTTCAGGGCCTGGGCGTAGGAGAGCTGCCGGTAGGTGCCCTGCTTACGCTGGTACCCAATAACTCGCAGCAGCAGCAGCCGGTGGTGTATCGTCCGCAGCAGACGGTAGTGGTTGCGACGTGGGGCCCATGTCATGCAACCGTACAGCAGTGCCTCCATCGCCTCTGCTTGAAGCAGGCGGGCCTTGAGTCGAAACGGTGCTCCCGGTCTATCGAAGAGCTCCGGGCCATACCTCCTGACGCACGCCGACGCTGCTCTGTTCCTGAAGTTGATCTCCCGGGTGAGGTCGCCATGTTCGTTGACGAGGCCGCCCAGGTACCGGAACTCGAGGGTTTGGGTGTATCTCTGCCCTGTTGCTTCGATGATCAGCGGTGGCGGGGGCGGTGTTGGCTGCTTCTCCTTTACGCGCATCAGGAGAGTCTCCGTCTTCTTCTCCGACACCGTCAGCCCGAACTCCCCAAACACCTGCACGATAACGGTAATCATCCTCGCCAGTCCGTCGGCGGACCTCGATAAAACGCCGGCGTCATCGGCATACAGCATCCCCCACACCGCCCTCCGTACGCGGTTGAGTGGTGTCTCCGTCCCCGCTCCCGTCTTCTCCTTCAGGAGCACTAGGTTCTGCATGATACCATCGTCCTCGCTGAATCGTACGATAACGACCTTTAGGGCCGCGGCGAAGAAAACGTTGAACAGCAGTGGGGACAGCACACACCCTTGTCGCAAGCCCTGCGTGACCAGGAACCAGTCCGACAGTTCTCCATCGTCCATGCGCACCCGAGCCCGTATTCCGTCGTGGAATTGGCGGATGACGGCGACCATCTCCGCAGGAATCCCGGCCCTGGTCAGCAACTTCCACAGCAGCTCTCGGTCCACCGAGTCATAGGCCTTCTGTAGGTCGACGAAGCACATGTAGAGCGGTATTCTCCTTCTCCGCCCTAGATCCTGGAGTCGGCGCACGACGAACAGCATGCATACTGTGGATCGATTAGGTCGGAAGCCGCACTGTTCCTCCGGGAGGATATTGTTGGCTTCGCAGAAGGCACTTAGGCGGTTGGTGATGAGTTTGGCGGGGACCTTGCCTACGTGCGATAGTAGCGAGATCCCCCTGAAGCTGTTGCAGTTGGACCGGTCGCCCTTCTTGTACAGCACTTTGATGGTTGCATCCTTCCACTCTTGCGGGATCTCTCCTCCGTTCCACACGTCGATGAAGATGGCATGAAGGCGCTCCAGGACGACGGGTTCGTCGTCATCGATCTTGAGCAACTCGGCAGGGAGGGAGTCATGGCCGGGTGCCTTCCAGTTCTGCAGGCCTTTCGTTGTCCGTTCCACCTCCTCGAGGTCTGGCGCCGCTCCCAACCGTCGGGTGGCTCGCGTCGCTAGTCGTTGCGTCACTTTTTCGGCGATGTCTGGGTTCAGGGTGGGGGACTTGGTGTTGAGGAGGGTGCCGAAGAATCCCGCCCACCGCTGGAGGATGTCTTCCTTGTTCCGGAGCAGCACGCCTTTCTCGTCCGTGACGAACTGCTGTCCCCCCGCTTGTCTCCCGCTGAGGCCCACTGATCTCTTAAGATGTTTGTGCAGCCCTCTCATGTCGCGGTCCTTGTAGACCGCTTCGAGCTCCGCCACGTACCTGTCGAGGTGGGCATAGATGCCCGTTTCGACTGCTGCGGTCACTCCCTTACATGCTGCTTTGAGGATCCTCCATGTCGCTGTGGTTCAATTGCCCCTTATCGCGCGGCGCGCTTCCCGCCGCTTGGCAAGGGCCTCCTCAAAAGCAGCTCTCGTCACTGGGGTCTCACACCACTCCTGCGTGCGTCGTCTCCGCGGTTCCTCGGGTAGTACCGTCTGCGCCGCGTCGAGGAGGGCATTGGTAAACATCTTCGCCATCCCCGCTGTGGTGGTCGCTAGCTCACCCGGTTGTTGGTCGAGGTTGTGGATGAACCGCTCGCTCACCGCCCGTCGTGCTGTTTCGACCTGCAATCCCTGTTGGCTGAACTGCTGCTGTTTCGGTTTGGTCCGCACTGCTCGGTTGTGGGCAAGTCTGCCACCGAGGTCGACGGTGGCTACCACCATGTTGTGGTCTGAGTCCGCCTTCACTGGGCGTACCGGTTGAGGAACGACGACTACGTTGGACACTCGGCCGCGGTGTGCCTGTCGCGTGAGGATGTAATCGATGCGCCGGCATTCGTCCCCCGACACACCGTTGTATGTGTGCCATATCCCACCCTTGCGTGTGGGGAAAAAGGTGTTCATGATTGCTAGTCTGTTGTCCGTTGCGAAGGTCAGCAGCAGCCTGCCATTGTCGTTCAGCTTATCACGCCCGTGCTCGCCCATGATACGTTCGCCCTCTCCATCCACCCTCTCTCCCTTCCGTGCATTGGCGTCCATCAGTACATACACACTCTCCTTGACAGGGATCCCTCGCACGAGGCTGTCAAGTTACTAATACTGACTAATACTGACTATTAATAGTACTGACTAATACTGACTAGTACTGACTATTACCGACTAATACGGACTACTACTGACTAATGCTAAAGATAGTATAGCTGTCGCTAGGAACTCGTCCAGCAAGATATTAGTATCTGTCGTCAACTTGTGTGCATTGGGGAAAAAAACAGGGAAAAATGTCGACGACGTGCCCCGAAAACCCCCTCTGCCCTCCCTTCAGGCGGTACACGCGCATGATGGCGCAGGCTATGGCAATGAGGATCTGCTCCACTTGCGTGAGACCCTGGAGTTCTGGAGGAACCTCAACAATGAAAATTACCCGATTTTTGATTGGTGGTGCTGAAATGACTCGGTTTTTGTATGGTGGATCTGGAATGACTTGAATTTGAATGGTGGGCCTGAAATTACTTGTTTTTTGTACAGTGGGTTTAAATGACTTGAACTTTGTATAGGGTTAGAAATTACTTGACTTTTGTATCTGGAGTCTGAAATGACTTGAATTTGTATGCTGGGGCTAAAATGACTTGGTTTTTGTATCAGTGATGAAAATGAATCGAACTTATATAGGGGGTCTGAAATGACTTGATTTTTGTATAGAGGGTTGGAAATGACACGTTTTTTGTGTGGTGGGTCTGAAATTACTTGAAATTGCATGGGGGTCTGGATTGACTTGATTTTGGTATGGTGGGTCTGGAATTACTTGTATTTGTACGGGAGGTCTGAAATGACTTGGTCTTTGTATAGGGGGTTGGCAATGACTCGGTTCTTGTATAGTGGGTCTGGAAACGACTCGATTTTTGTTAGTGAGGTCTGAATGACTTGAAATTGTATGGTGGGTCTGAAATGACTTGAAATTGTATGGGGGGTCTGAAATTACATGATTTTTGTATGGGGGGTCTGAAATGACTTGGTTTTTGTATAGTGGGCTGGAAATTGCTTCAAATTGTATGGGGGGTCCGAAATGACTTCAAATTGTATGATGGGTCTGAAATGACATGATTTTTGTATGGGGGGTCTGAAATGACTTGAATTTTGTATGGGGACTCTGAAATAACATGGTTTTTGTATGGTGGGTCTGGAATAACTTGATTTTTGTATGGGGGGTCCGAAATGACTTGATTCTTGTACGGGGGGTCTGAAATTACTTGGTTTTGTATGGGGGGTCTGAAATGACTTGGTTTTCGTATAGTGGGCTGGAAATGACTTGAAATTGTATGGTTGGTCTGAAATGAATTGGTTTTTGTATGGTGGGTCTGAAATGACTTGATTTTGTATGGGGTGTCTGAAATTACTTGATTTTTGTATGGGGGTCTGAAACGACTTGAGTTTTGTATGGGGGGTCTGAAATGACTTGTTTTTTGTATGGTGGGCTGGAAATGACTTGAAATTGTATGGTGGGTCCGAAATGACTTGGTTTTTGTATGGTGGGTCTGAAATGACTTGAACAACTTGTGTGCAGTAGTGGGGGGAAAAAAACAGAAAAAAACGAGGGTCACGGGTTCGAAACCGTGTTGACCACGGTTTTTTTCCTGTTAGAGTTGCAGCACGTTTACTATAGAAATAAAGAAAAAATGGCTGTACACACAACTTGCACGAGTAGGGTAACAGGTAGTACAGAGGCTAGTCAACACGACGGTCACGGGTTCGAGACCCGTGTACGACTCTGACTATTACTGACTATCATTGACTATCGCTTACTATCACTAACTATTACTGACTATTAATATACTCCTCAACTGAGGAATTACCCTATAAGGCACACGCCTCATTCCATTTGTGTTGTTAGCATGCCTTATTCCATTTGTGTTGTCGCCAATGTTTCTCGTTAGCGCCTAGGCTGTTCATGGAGTCAACATACGTATATTTTTGTTTTTAAACAGTTTGGGGTGACTTACTAATCGCCAACGAACAAAGCATGCATGCGCCCAAAAAGTGTACCGGTTGGTTATCTTGCGCGCCCGGCCGTGCCGTCCCGTACGACTTTCATTTGCACTGTTAACTCGGACACCCCGATCTCTCACGCAAGTAACCGTTTCTGTAACCGTTTCTGTAACCGTTTTTTGCAGCTGGAGCCCCACGAGGGTTGCACTATTTGGCTCAACATTGGGGGCGTTCTACGATAAACAGAAATCCCTTCTTTTGGTTGGCTAGAAACGGTTTCTGAATGGCGAGGCTCCTTCACCCCTTAAGAACCGGTCCCACGAATTTGGGGACAAACTACTTGGAATTAGTGTGGGAGTTTTTTTTTCAGTTCTGAATGGGTTATATATAACCCCCAAAAACTCGTCGAAATTCATTCTTGTGGTGCAGCATTATTTTTTTGTTTTCAAGACTTGGGGCAATGAATGGGGTTCGTTCATCGCGGGTATATACTTCGTACAATTTTTTAGATTCCTCTAAAATAACTTTTTTTTTCGTTTCCGGGTGGGGAAGAGAGTGCTCCTCAAGTGACCACCCTCAAAACAAAAAAACACGGTGCGCCTCTAACGTGGCACATGCGTCATTTGTTTCAACCTCCAAGACACGCTCCTCAAGTGCCGGTTCTATATACGATATGATAGTTTTACTACCCTATTTCTTCAAGGACCATTATCGTGTAGTACCAGGTAGCGCATAGAAATCGTACGCCGTAGTCGGGTGTTGCGCGAAAAACAAAATCTTCGAAAGTCGTGCTTTCGGGGGAATCATCGAAGCACCACCTCGTACGTATGATGAGCGCTCAGAAAATACATACTGGTAAGCACCACCCCTATACATACATACATACATACATACATACATACATACATACATACATACATACATACATACATACATACATACATACATACATACATACATACATACATACATACATACATACATACATACATACATACATACATACATACATACATACATACATACATACATACATACATACATACATACATACATACATACATACATACATACATACATACATACATACATACATACATACATACATACATACATACATACATACATACATACATACATACATACATACATACATACATACATACATACATACATACATACATACATACATACATACATACATACATACATACATACATACATACATACATACATACATACATACATACATACATACATACATACATACATACATACATACATACATACATACATACATACATACATACATACATACATACATACATACATACATACATACATACATACATACATACATACATACATACATACATACATACATACATACATACATACATACATACATACATACATACATACATACATACATACATACATACATACATACATACATACATACATACATACATACATACATACATACATACATACATACATACATACATACATACATACATACATACATACATACATACATACATACATACATACATACATACATACATACATACATACATACATACATACATACATACATACATACATACATACATACATACATACATACATACATACATACATACATACATACATACATACATACATACATACATACATACATACATACATACATACATACATACATACATACATACATACATACATACATACATACATACATACATACATACATACATACATACATACATACATACATACATACATACATACATACATACATACATACATACATACATACATACATACATACATACATACATACATACATACATACATACATACATACATACATACATACATACATACATACATACATACATACATACATACATACATACATACATACATACATACATACATACATACATACATACATACATACATACATACATACATACATACATACATACATACATACATACATACATACATACATACATACATACATACATACATACATACATACATACATACATACATACATACATACATACATACATACATACATACATACATACATACATACATACATACATACATACATACATACATACATACATACATACATACATACATACATACATACATACATACATACATACATACATACATACATACATACATACATACATACATACATACATACATACATACATACATACATACATACATACATACATACATACATACATACATACATACATACATACATACATACATACATACATACATACATACATACATACATACATACATACATACATACATACATACATACATACATACATACATACATACATACATACATACATACATACATACATACATACATACATACATACATACATACATACATACATACATACATACATACATACATACATACATACATACATACATACATACATACATACATACATACATACATACATACATACATACATACATACATACATACATACATACATACATACATACATACATACATACATACAGGGGGGGGGGGCGTTTGTACTTAAATTTGTGTGGAATGCTCAAACAGGAACTGTAGGCTGGGTCAGCATCCCAGTTTCTTAAGTTCGATGGGGACATATACGGCGTGGGATAGGGGACAAAACGTAAGGGAGCAAGCACGGGGTGGGGTGACGCAAGCATACAGTACAGGACACCTAATAAGATACAGGCCAATGAAAAAGCCAGGCTGAGATTTGGAGTAAAATAAGAAATTCGGCATTCGTTATCTTGAAATATATATATAGAAAACACCCTCTCTCGAAGAATAAGAAATCCAGTCTGGACCATGTTTTCTGTTTCTTATCAGGTGCGCTGTACTGTACTACTCAGCGTACAATAGACTGTACAATGCGCGAAACAAACAGCACACACCCCTTTCTCCAAAAACTTCAAGGCGTATGTATGTACCTGGTATGGTATATGGACACACAAAAAAAACGTGGATTTTGGCAAGATGTCGTCCACATCCTTAATATAGACTCGTCGCTCGGTTGTTTTGCGCGCCCTCTCTCTTGTTTTGCGTTCTCCCTCTCCCTCTCTCTCTATCTCTCTCTCTCTCTCTCTCGAGACAGCGGGAATAGAAAAAATCAGCTTCGAAATCCGCGGGGGTGCGTGTTACTATTAAATAGTGGTGTTACTTCGAGTGGTAAATGTGGTGACACCGGCCCTTTCATGAGAAAATAAGAGGTGAACTCTAGATCGTCAAAGGGAGATCTGATCTGATCTGATATGATCTGATATTGATTTGATATGATATGCAATGATGTGATCAGATATGATACTTCAGTATGATATGAAATGAAATGATAGGGTATGAAATGATATGATCTGATATGATATGATATGATATGATATGATCTGATCTGATCTGATCTGATCTGGTCTGATATATCTGATATGATTATCTGATGTGATCTGATCTGAGACGCATCCCACGGTAGGTAATAGGGGTTGCAGTTAGTGTTCGCCTTCTGGGGCACTATTTGCGTATGGTAATAATGAGGCGCGCGAGCGCGAAGCGCGAGCCTTTTTTCATTGATTTTTCAAATGAAAAAAAAGGCTCTTGATAGCGGCTTGCATAATGAGGGCGTGTAGGGTGCAAATTTGATAATAAATTTGTGCGTGTGTCACAGTCAATATCCACGTTTGTATATCGCACTCATCGTACACGGCACCAATGCCAGTCCCGTCGGATTCTGTGCACGCACAAATTTTAACGTAGTCTTCTCGTGCTGGTTTCGCTGTAACTCGTCCAGAGTTGGTTGAGCTAGGAGCGGCAGCGTGTGCTTTTAGAGGCACATGACCGGAGGCTTTTTTAACAATATTTTTATTTCACAACGGTTTTTCTTTTTTTTTATACAGAAGAAATCAACTATGCCGAACAACGAACAATACGATAGACCCAAGCGTGGGGGCATCGAATTCAAGTGCTAGACCGACAAGCCGAGCGTACAGTGACGGGGTGGCATTGTAAGGCCCAACCCTCCCACTGATGAGGGGGCGGGTAAGCTCTGCTGTACATGCCGTACAGCAGTAGTAGTGGTGGCACCTGTGCTAGGAGAATATCGGTTATTGGACACTTCGACAGACTTCGGCTTTCGTTTTATTGAGTTCTACCGAACGAAACCCAATCTACCAGTAGGCAGAATATGTTCGACCACAGCAACGTCTGGGCCGTGTCCCTAAGACATGATGCAGGTGGTATTGTAAGGCCTATCCTCCTACTGATGAGGGGACGGAGACGCTCTGGTGTAGATGTCGTACACCAGTGGTAGTGGTGGCACCTACTGCTACGAGAATATCGGTTGTTGGACACACGTACATATATCAGGTTTAGATTTTTTCATATGCCGCATAACAACAATACGATCGAGGTACGTGTCGCGTTGAGGGAGCAGGAGACACACGAGAAATTGAGTACGAGTACAGAGGGTTCAAGTGTTAGACCGACAAGCCGAGCGTATTACAGCGACGCTAAGCCTGGTCTCGTGTGTCCTCCTACTGCTGCTGCTGTTCCGCTGCTGGTGTTGCTCCGGCCGGCACAGGTGCTGCTGCTGCTGCTGTATGCTGATTTTTTTTATTCTCCAAAAAGAGCAAACCAAAGCACGTACACGTAGATGTTCGTTCGTGTTGGTTCAGCACACAAGTATTTTTCCAGCGTGATGCACCGCAGATATGACTACTGCAGGTATTTGAGGTCGCGCCTCATTACCCATAATTACTAGTAGTCAAATGTTGGTCGGGTGACTTACTAATAGCAAAGAGCTCCTCGTGTGAGGAACCGAGAAAATAAGTCGCCACCCCTACAAGGAGGCATTGCTCCTGATCTGATATGACCTGATCTGATCTGATAATATATTATATTATATTATACGTATTATATGATATTATATAATATCGTATTACCTGACCTGACCTGACCTGACATGATATGATATGATCTGATTTGATCTGATAGGATAGGACATGATATGCTCTGATTTGACCTGATCTGATCTGATCTGATCTGATTTGATCTGATCGGATAGGATATGATATGATATGATTTGACCCGATCTGAGTATCTGAATTAATATCGTATTACATGACCTGACCTGACATGATATGATCTGATCTGATTTGATCTGATAGGATAGGGATATGATATGATCTGATTTGACCTGATCTGATATGGCCTGATCTGATCCGATATGATCTGATATGACCTGATCTGATCTGATCTATATAATATCGTATTACCTGACCTGACCTGACATGATATGATCTGATCTGATTTGATCTGATAGGATAGGATAGGACATGATATGATTTGACCTGATCTGATCTGATCTGATCTGATTTGATCTGATCGGATAGGATATGATATGATTTGACCAGATCTGATATGATATAATATCGTATTACCTGACCTGGCCTGGCCTGGCCTGACATGATATGATCTGATCTGATTTGATCTGACAGGATCTGATCTGATCTGATCTGATCTGACCTGATCTGATCTGTGCGACACGAGCGCTGCGACAAGTTCAGCACGTTTTCTCCCAATCACTTCTGACTGACTATTAGTGTACTCCGCAACTGGGGAGCTGCCCAAGTGTGTCATGATCTTACCTGTTACACGGTGTACGGGTACATGTATCTGCCCCGAATATCTAGATCGTCACGAACAATATAGGGATCCGATCTCTATGGGGATCCGATCTATGTGAGATCTATCACATTTCGGAGGTATTGCACAACGACACACGGGGGTATTTTAAGCGATCAATAGTTACCACGTTGCGACAGATTCTTGAAACCTTTGTGTCGCTCATGATCCATTACGGTCTGTACCTCTGACGGAGCCATGATCTGTGTCGTAAGAAGGAAGGAGGGGGTTCACCTGTGGGGAGAAGCATTTCCTCTTCTCGCATGGAGCCGAATTGTCGTTCAGCCCGTCGACCCTTCCAAACGCCACAGGCTTCACGATAGTCACAAAGCAACAACAGCGAACACACAAAGAGAAAACCGAGTGAGAGGGGGCATGCACCGAGTGAGGGAACGAGTGAGCGTGTTAAGCGAGCTGTGCTGAGTGCGGGCCATCATCGGGCAGCAGCAATTCAGCTTCCAAAGTCAACACACACACTTAAGGGTGCGCGATGTGCCCACAGATCTGTCTTCTGATGCAAACATTTTCGAGGAATTTCCCTGGGTGCGCTGCTATTCATATTATTCCGGGTGGGCTAATGTAGTAAATAGGACCTACGGTACACACAACAGCCTATACATTTTACATATTTTAGTTAACAATATTTGGTCCTGTTTACTATGGCACCTCTTACTAATAATAGCGCGGCGGCGGGAGAGGAAGGTATATGGCCTGATGATGCGCAACGGTACACACAAAAGCCTACGCATGCTCCTTTTTTTACTAACAATATTTGGTCCTATTTACTATATTTCGTTTTTTTTTTCCCATCCCATTTATTGTCTTCGCCCTTCCTTTCTCTCTCCTTCCTGGTCGTGACTCAGATCCGGGGTAACAAAGTAGGCTCCTCTCCCTCCTCCCCCACTATAAGGTTCGTGCCTTGCATTTTTATCGCGAGAAGACTTCAGCCCTTTCTTCCGTCTTTGACTCGCATCGAATTGTGCCTACCCATGCTACTATTAATAGGCGCTCTCAGCAGTTGATTCCGTGTCTACTTATTTTTGCAAATAAACTCAAAACTCCGACCCACATGGGGCTTGAACTCCGTAAATCAACTCTTAGAAGCGTTCGAGGGTACCACTACTAGTAGACCATCGGGGCGACTCGACTCCGGTCCCCCGTACACAATAGCGCGGCGGCGGGAGAGAGAGGTAAACCACCTGATGACCCGAGCGATGTGCACAACCGCAACATTTTTTTAAGACGCTTGCTGGATGTGATCCACAACCGCAACATTTTTGAAAGACGCTTGCTGGATGTAACCCTACCAGCGCGGCGGCACGAGAGATCTCTGGTATGATCTGAAAATATCTGACGCATGCTACGGTAGAGGTGAACCGCGATTTTTGTAAGGGTGGGTGGTCACTTAAGGAGCTCTAGAATACCTCACCGAAAAAAAAACGATGTTGGGGACGAAACTAAAAGTGCTATAAATATGTACGTACCCCATGGACGACCAATCCCATGAAACGAATACACTACCGGCCCTGTCACAAGAAAGTGCCCCACAAGCAACTCAGCCTAAACAATACGGGGGGAAAAAGAAAGTCGACAGCTATTACACCGAAGTTAGTGTGGGACACACCCCTTTCTCAATATAAGAAAGTCAGCCTACGCCCGATTTCTGGTTTCTTGTGAGCGGGCCGGTACTGTATTGATAAGTATACAACGAACAATATTTGCAACACGAAAACGACAGTTCCTGACGATTCTGGGTTAAGGAGCCTCCGATCATCCATAAAACCATTTCAGCCAGAAAAACAAAATGCCACCTCTATCGTAGGGCGCCTCATTTCCTCCATCGATGTGCGCAGTGTTTTCCGTACTGTAGTACGGGAGGCCATAGCAATTAGAACCCATCACGTAAGAGTACATACTTTTTTTCTGGTACGACTTGAATATTTCAGTGTTTTTACTATTACGGAGGACCATAGTAAATAGGACCATTTTTTTTTAGTAAAAATAGGTAAATATACAGGTTTTTGTGTGTGGCGTAGGTCCTATTTACTACATTAGCCCACCCCGTAAAAACAGCACATTGGGTCCTGATTATTATGTTTCCCCCGTAATTGTAATTTTTCAAGGCGTACTGGACCTCCTCTCAGCTCGCCTTGCTCTGCGCACAGCATGACGTGTTTCGCTCAACTGGGACCGGCGAGCGCCAGGCCGGCGCGAGCGCCCTCTCGGACCTGGGCGTGATCAATGCCCTTCAGGAAAGCCTTGGCTACTCTGTTGAATGGCGTCGTACAGACCCAAAAAAAAACTCAAGGCTTTCATTCATTGTGTTGCAATATATTTTCATGGTGTACGTTAAGGCCCATGGTATTGGAAAACTGTACGTAGCACTTTTAGTGTTCCTCCTAAATCAGTTTTTTACTTAATATTAGTATAGAGTTCCTCAAGAAACCACACCCTTAGGAAAAACACGGTGCACCTCTACCGCAGCATGCGTCCCGAGTGTTCCACACTAAAACCTAGTAGTTTAGGTGTCAGCCAGGCAAGGGATGTGAAGGCAACGTTAAAGTTGCTGTCTGTCTGTCACCAAGAGGTGAAAGTGATGTCTCCAGGACACCTTTCTTAGCTCTGACCTGGGTGTGATCGATGTGCTTGAGGAAAGCCTTGGCTCTGTTGTACATGAAGGCCGTGTCGTCGTCTCCTATGGCCAGCCAGTCGAACTTCCCTTCGTACCGCAGGCACGCCTGAAACAAGAAAAAGGAAAAAAAAAGGACGAGCAAAAACAAAAAACGAAATCGAAATCAGACCTATTTCTTCTGGTCAGGGGGTCACAGGTGGCCAAGACCTCCCCCCGTATCACGTAGTGTGTATATGGTAAGGCACCCGCGAGGCAGGTACATAGTGCTCCCATTGCTGCCTAAGGGAGTGGCCACACCAGAAATTAAATTAACTCATTGAAGCTTCATCCGTATGCAAGTCCGCCTCAGAGGCGGTTCTTAGCAGGATGCAGCTCACCCTCCATGCGACTCGCCCAATACCTCAAGGCGCCTCGCGCTTGGTGCAGGCAATGTCTGCCTGGTTGGTGAAAACCCAACGTGCTCCGTCCCGGCATTGTAGGGATGCGAGGGTCTATGGTCATACGACTACGGCCGTGCACGACATGAGCACACCCCCTCCCCGTCCCCTCCCTTGCACAATGTAGGCGTGAAAACTTCCTTGTGGAGGTATTGAACAAGGTACTGCCGTTACTGCTGCTACTGCTACTGCTATTGCTGTCCTGATTTCACAAAAGAACCACAGGATGCCGCCGACGATGATTGCGTTGCGTCACACACAAACAGCCTGCTGCTACTGCAGCCTGGTGTTGTTGTTGTTGTTGCTTCTGCTGCTTCTCTGGTGCTGGCGCTGCTGCTGCTGCTGCTGCTGTCGCTGCTGCTGCTGGCGCTGCTGCTGCTGCTGCTGCTGCTGCTGCTGCTTCTGCTGCTGCTGCTGTTGCTACTGCTGCATTTTTTATTTCACAAACCAACCAAGCACACGACGCGTAGCAAGTCCCACAAGATGTGGAAAGCCCAACGGCGTGATTACAGGAAACAACCCTAACCCTAAGCTCACCTCAGCGACCGCAGGAAGTAACCGGTGCCCTCTGCTGGAACCGATGCGAAAGTCTACCACTTCTTCCAGGTCGGGATCGTCTGCATCGCTGACGATAAACAACTGGTGACACAAAAAAAAAAAAAACGCGCAAAGTTTTAACGAGCAAGGGAGGACAGTCCGAAGAAGATCGGGGGGCGGGGGAGGGGGGGGGGTGTACTTCATTTTCATGCATGGCCGTAGTCGTATGACCATAGATCCTCGCATCCCTACCATGCCGGGACGGAGCATGTCGGGTGTTTCACCGACCGGGCAAGACATTGCTATTAAAATAGCACCAAGCGCGAAGCGCCGTGAGGTGTTGATGGGGGAGCGTACTCATTTGTTGCTTGCCTTAGTAGTTTGATCATTGGCCACGCATCCCTTTCGAGACGGAGGGGGGGGGGGGGTGTAAGGCTCTCGTCGCATTGGTAGCTAGTGGGCGTACTGCTTGCTTGCTTGCCGGTCCATAAATAAGGTGTGGTATCATACATAAACAATGAACTCGTTTTTCTTTTTTTTTCTTTTTTTTTCCTTTTTTCCTTTTATATTTGTTTGCCTTTTTCCTTTCTCCTTTTTTTCTCTTCCTCTTTCCTTCTTTTTCCCCTTTTTTTGCTGTGGATTGATTTAATGAATCTCGCTTTGACTAAGGTGTACGACGTGCCACAGCAGCAGCAGTTATGATGTATCAGCTACATATCGTACTGCGTTGTACTTTGTATTTAGTGTAGTATTTTTTCCCTGAGGTATTTATTCTTCCACTCCAGAGTTTGTTTTTGTAGCCTGTCCCGTGACCACCGACTATTTTTTTCGCGATCAAATAAATGTGAAAACAACAACAACAACGAGGAACAGGCATCGGTACCGTATACGGCCGTACGTCGACCTACTACCCGCTTCGTTTCAATGCCTGGGGAACCAGGGAGGCGTGTTTTTTTAGGGACGCCACGCGCAAGCGTTTCCATTAAAGAAGCGTTCGAAGTGAGATTCGAAACCGTGTCCCCTCGACGACGTAAAAAATGTGAGGGTGTTACCTACTGAGCTATTGGGGTAAAAGATAAAAATATCGATTACGTACCCAGCCCAGGGAAAATCCTTATTTTATTTGTATTCATATTTTTTCCATCCCATTTATTATCTTCGCACTTCTGTCTTTCTCCCTCCCTAGTCGTAACTCAAATCCGGGGTCACAAAGTAGGCTCCTCTCCCTCCTCCCACTACGGTTCTTGCCTTGATTTTTATCGCGCAGAGGGTTCAGCCTTCCCAACGCTCGTCGATCTTCATCGAATTTTGCTAACTCACGCTCTCGCGCTTTCCGCTAGACAGGTATTTTCTTGCGAGAAAAAGTCCCTACGAGCATGCACTCGGGGGGGCTCGAACTCGCGATCTTGACTCTAACAGGCTTCGTGGTTACCTGCTAGCCCACCGGGGCGACCTTGTAACACTGTGCAGCTGTGCAGTGCAGTAACTAAAGGGCTTATTGCGACACAACCCATGACCAACGTGGAGCTTAGGCTGCTATATACCTGGTAAGACTTAAGAGTAACATTTCCCCTCTGATGGTAATTTCTTAATCCAAATTTCTTATTATTATCTTACCTAGCGTTACCCCATCATAAGGTGGGCCTGGCGTTCTTATTCGCTTGTTTTTTATTCGTGGGGCTACACGTATACTAATCCGGCGCGAGCCGACGACGGAAGAAAGGGTTGAACACTTTTCTCCGTAAAAGCACAAGACCCGCACCGTAGTGGGGGCGGGTGTGGGGGGGAGGGGGGCATACTCAATTGTTGCTTGCCTTAGTCATTTGACCGGGGGGGGGGGGGGGGGGGGGGGAGGGGGGGGGGGGGAACTCGATATTCAGGCATGGCCGTAGTCGTATGACCATAGACCCTCGCGTCCCTACAATGCCGGGACGGAGCATGTCGGGTTGTCACCGACCAGGTGAGGGGGTGGGGAGGGGGTGTACTTCATTTTCATGCATGGCCGTAGTCGTATGACCGTAGACCCTCGCATCCCTACAATGCCCGGGACGGAGCGTGTCGGTCGGGTTTTCACCGACCAGGCAGACATTGCTTGCACAGGGTGGGGGGTTACCTCTTTTGTTGCTTGCCCTAGTCATTTGACCATTGACCACGCATCCCTTTCGAGACGGAGCGCACCGTCCCTACTAATAAGTACACCTCCAACATTTGGGCGCTCATGATCGTTTTTTTTTTCCGTATGTTATCCCCTATATGGGAGAGAGAGAGAAGAGCTATTATTAAAGAGGACCTTTGTAAATAGGACCAAATTTTGTTACTAAAAATATTCAAATATATAGGTTTTTGTGTGCACTGAAGGTCCTACTTACTATGGTCCCCCGCATTAGTATGAGTATTAATATGGAGGGAGCAGAAGAAAGAAAGGACGGAGATAATAAAAGAGACGGAACAAACAAAAACAAACAAACAAACAAACAAACAAACAAAAAAACAAACAAACAAACAAACATACGTTTATAGAGAGGTCGTAAAAAAAAAAACGTACTTCTTATCGTCGCTCGGGAGGTCTTTTATATTCCCTGTGTCAAAAAAAAAAACTAGGGGGCTGTTTTTATAATCTAGCCTCCACGACAAAGTGTCTATACATACCATACCAGTACAGCAGTATATAGCTAACATATAATGGGCAGTGCTGTGAAGACGCTCTTAACCCCTTGGGGACTGGTCCCCCACATTTGGGGTCAAACTACTTGGAATTAGTGTGGGATATGTTTTCAGTAATGAATGGGTTAAGACATAGTAGCCCGGGGGGAGAAAGGCGACTGTGAGCGTATTTCTTCCATCCAAACGCTTGACCTTCAATTCCTTCACAAGTTGGTTCTCAAACCCCCCGTCCGCGTTCTTCCGCTCACCGGGTATCGATGGCCGTCTTCTCGATCCCAAACTCGCTCCTTGTAGGCCTTCACGAACCCGGCGCGCTTGCTGTAAGTCGTCAGGACCGTCAAGATTCGCGGAAGGCCGTCTCCCTCCTCCTCCTCCTTCTCCGCCCTCTCCACCCCATCCTCCCCCCCGACCTTCACATCGACTGTCGGCAGCGCTCCAACCACCGCAACTCCGACGGAAACTCCACCAGCACGGCTGCTGCTGCTTCTACTAATACCCCCATCACCGCTGCTGCTGCTGCGATGGTGCTGATCGTCGCCCCTCAGGCTGGTCGTTCGGGAAATTTCCGCGCGGCCGATCGCGTACTGGCCGATCATCATGACGCAGAGCAGGGCCAGACAGGTCGCTGCGGCCGAGGCCTTCCTGCCCGAAAAAGGTATGTCCACTTTCAGCCACGGGTAGCCGTGGGGCTGCTTCGAGTTCGGGTGGGGGTTCGCCGCGCTCGGATCTCGGCCGCCCCTGTCGTCGGATGCCATGATTCTCCTCCACCTCCCTGTGGTCCGAAAAAAAAAAAAAAAAAAAAGGGAGGGCGAAACGGTGTATATACAGTGGGTGACCCAATTTAAGAGCGTCTCCACCTCCCTGGTAAAAAGGAAAAGATTATTCGGGATTGGGAACCGATATAAGGATAATCTGCAGTTTGTTGTTATAGAGAGAATTCGGCGTTATGGTTCATATTCCCTGGTAAAAAGTGAATAAAAAAAGGGCGAAACGGTGTATATACAGTGGGTACCCCCATTCAAGAGCGTCTCCTCCACCTCCCTGGTAAAAAGTGAATAAAAAAAGGGCGAACCGGTGTATATATACAGTGGGTACTTCGATTTAAGAGCGTCTCCTCCACCTCCCTGTGGTGAAAAAAAAGGAAAAAAAGAGGGCGAAACGGTGTAGACATACAGTGGGTTCCTCGATTTAAGAGCGTCTCCTCCACCTCCCTGTGGTGAAAAAAAGTGAAGAAAAGAGGGCGAAACGGTGTATATACAGTGGGTGACCCGATTGAAGAGCGCCTCAAGATAAGAGCATTCGGGATTTTAAACAGCGGTCAAATCGGCATGTCCTGACCTATATGCTAAAAGGCATATATTACCCGCTACAGATAAAGAGCAATGTGCAGTTAAGAGCGCTTGTTTCGGCTTTTGTCCACGGGACGCTCGTACACGGGGTATCCACTGCTGTAGAGGGCGATAAAGATAAGACAAGCGGAATATCTAGCGATAGAATAGTGTACGAATGGAAAAAAAAAAACTTGATGGATCGACGAAATCAATGTGATACGGAAAAGTTTCCCGTACACTCTTAACATACATGAGCGAAAAAAAGGAACTCTATCCTGGCAGATAGATGGTGTCCACAAAAGGGGGAAAAAAAAAAAACGGAAAACGGCGGAAACATAAGCAAAACGTGTTTTCTTCATGTCCTACAGTAGGGGCCTCCCGATATAAAGCGGTCTGAGTAAGGCGGTATCCCGATATAAGGCGGTCTGAGTAAGGCGGTATCCCGATATAAGGCGGTCTGGGTAAGGCGGTATCCCGATACAAGGCGGTCTGAGTAAGGCGGTATCCCGATACAAGGCGGTCTGAGTAAGGCAGTATGTATCCCGATATAAGGCGGTCGAAATCGCTTGGCGCGACTGGGAAATAGCACTCATAACCTGGAATGAATAAGGCGGCTTCCCTATATAAGGCGGTCATATTGCTCTGGCACACCACCGCCTTCCTGGTGGACCTCTACTGCTGTATATGGGGGGGTGTACTCATGTTGTGCACGGCCGTAGTCATATGACCATAGACCCTCGCATCCCTACAATGCCGGGACGGAGCGCGTTGGGTTTTCACCAACCAGGCAGACATTGCTTGCACCAAGCGCGAAACGCCGGAGGTATTGGCGCAAGTCGCATGGAGGGTGTAGCTGCATCCTGCATAGAACCGCCTGCTGAGGCGGATCTGGCATATGGACCGACAGTTCAATGAGTTAATTTAAGTTTGCTGGGTGGCCCCTTCGCGGTGACAAGCCAATGGGTTTACTATGCTAAACTGCCTTCGCGCGACGCCTACCATATTAACACTACGTGATACGACCCATTCCCCTTGTGCGCGACATCAAAGGCTTCTCCACCGCCGCCACAAAATGCATCTACTCACGCCAAGCTTTGGCGACCGCCCAAAAAAAAATAAACAAAAAAAAACGTGCACCCTGCGTTGTCTAGCTCACGCCAGCGAGTGGCGTGTTTTTACAGCGTCGTTGCCGAACCGACCGCCCAAACCCCGACCTGGGAGCAGGGTGGGGGGGGTATATGGGGGGGGGGGGCGAAATAGCGCCATTTTTTGGAGGTGTCTGTCTGTATTAGGAGTACAGTATATGCATAAGCGAACGACGCTCCTGCGTATGGAAAGCGGGATGTGTGGTCTACCGGTCAACTGGATACGGTAAGGAATAGGAAGAAATGAGTTACCGGCCCCCCCCCCCCCCCCCCCCTCTCTCCCTCCCTCCCTCCCTGTGCGATACGGTAACCACATGCTTTGCTTGATTTTGCTCATCCATTTCATTTAGGGCCCGTACAAACGGAGCGCTTTGACCCGAAAAACTAAACCTTAAATGAGATAGGAAGATTCAGTCCCTCTGATTGGCGAAACAGACAAAACGAGACCCAGGAGACCGCGATGGGATATTTTTTCTTCTAGGGTTTGTTTGATAAAACCGATTAAACAAACCCTTAGCCCTCGGCCGTGCCTAAATCTACAGCAGTAATCCGTGTCCTCTCTTTCGTTGTATGATCCCCCTCGTATAGATCCGGGGGGAAGTCTCTCGTTCTCCTCCTCGTTCAGCAAGGTTCTGGTGTACTCGTGGGCGTATCAAGCACAAACAAAAAAACGGTCTTGCTAGGTACTTGAAGACTACATTTTGACGGCGTAGATGAGTCAATTACAGACTCTCATACACCACTTACGTATGAAAAAAATGCCATATTGAGGAGGGCGGGGGGGGGGGGGCCGAACTCATTTGTTGCTTGCCTTAGTCCTTTGACCATTGCCCACGCATCCCTTTCGAGACGGAGCATAGCATATTGAGTAGGGGGTTACAGCCGACACTGTCGGGATGAGAGAAGGTGTTGTGTGTTAGAGGTGGGGGGGGGGCGAAATCTCGTCTTTGAAACCACCAAAACACGGCGAGACGCCCCCCCTACCCCTGACCCCTGACGCCCACAGCCGACCTATAGTACGAATTCCACAACAGCAGACAGTAGTAGCAGCAGTAGGCTATACAAATATCACTAGGTACAGTATAATAGTAGTACAAGGTTCCCCTCCGGGATTGTGGGTAACTTGAAATCCCGGGGGTGTCGGAAGCTGAAAAGCAAATATGTCAGAGGAGACGGGTAACCGTCAAGCAGTCAGTCAGTCAAGGGCGTCCGTCAAGGCATTTCCATCCATCTAGACGGATTGTCCCCTATTCCCGCTAGAAAAAATGTCTCATTTTCTGTGTGGAAACCCCTATTTATTTGCTTGGTTCTTAGTTTGAGTGTTGTGTTTGTTGTGTGTTGCTTGCTGCGTGCCAGCACCAGGGCACTAGCACAGCAACACCAGCAGCTTCGACCGAGGCAAACAGGCAGTCGGAAGCCAGTACAAAGAAAAACACAGGTGTTCGATATTATGGTCAGGGGTTTTACACAAAACGGGGATTTCTACTCCCTATCCCCGGGTTTTGCCGTCAAGGCACGTCCGTCAAGGCAAATGCCTTGCCGGCGTCGGCCAAGGTGTAAAAGTGCCGTCTCCTGACATATTTGCTGGAAAGTGTAATAGGACTGGGTGAGACACAGAGTATCCCCTTGCAGGTTTAGGTTTGTCTATTAAGCATCCTTGGTGGTCCTCGCTTTCACTTAGAAATAAATATAGAATCAAGCGCAGAAGAGGAGCAGCTGTTACTATTTCCCAGAGCCTTGATGACATTTGGGGTTAGAAGTTCGAAGGGCCTCATGCCCCTTCCGATCTTATAAATCTCCCGAATACGAATGCCATCCAAGTGATACGAAAACTGACCAATTATACCTTATTTTGAGGTAATTACCGGCCTTCCAAGCCAGTACCATACCCTATTACAAAAGAGACAACACAGCAAGCGTTCGTCCCTCGTATATACATACCAACTATATACGCAAGTAAACTGGGCAAGCAACACCGAACAGCCAAAACGCGTTTATAGTTATTTATCTAGTTATACATAGTTATACGTATATATAAATACGTACGAGTATTAACAGTTCGATTTCCCGAAAACGTTTACCTGTTTATAGATGCAAAAACCTATGATATATACTCGTACCAGGTTTATATTTGCCAATTTTTACCATTCGTAGCCGGCCGCCCCGGTGGTCTAACTGGTAGCCACGAAGCCTGTAGGGCCGGATGTCGAGGGTTCGATTCTCCCCATGGAGGTTTTTATTCTCAAATGACACCGTCTGTCGAGAGCGCATATTATAGCGTGGGTAAGCAAAATTCGACGAGAGTTGACGAGGGAAGACAGTGCTGAAATCTTCTCGCGATAAAAATGCAAGGCAAGAACCGTAGTGGGGGAGGAGGGAGAGGAGCCTACTTTGTGACCCCGGATCTGAGTTACGACTAGCGAGGGGGAAAGACGGAAGTGCGAAGATATTGAATGGGATGGACAAAAAAAATAAATAAATAAATAAACAACAATGTTCTGTCCTGTTTGCTATGATATTTTCCTCCGAAATAGTAGCGGCTGCGTTATGGTTGATTATCTGTGAGGAAAAACGTACGTACTATTAAATGTCTGTCCGATGTGAACTGGCGAATTCTGGGCAGCGTCGCAGCGCCCCGAACATACAATACCCCGACTAACTCTTGCTGCGGGGGACTCCAACTGACATTTGCGGCAGGACCATGCAGTTCGCCACTTCCAGCACCAATCAACTACCAGGTACCAGGTAGTATGTACTATGTTCCGTAAATCTCGTTCCAAGTGGGCCGTTCGGTCCTCCTGAACAAGGATTACTGCTGCTGTTTTGACACATCCGCCATCCGCTTCCACTTTATTTACAAAAATAGCACGGACAGGGTGGGAACTGGGAACGCTTGGCACCTGTTCGATTTAGATATATTTATGATATACAGCAGTAGCAGCAGGAATCATGTGTGTGGGTATATAGTGTGGGTACCATTAAGCTCCAGGGGTGCCAAGTTCCAAGCGTGCCTTTTAGGAGACACGTCATAGTATATATACGAAGCTGTGTCGGAAGAAGCACGAGGAGAGAGGACATGAGGAGAGCTTGGTTGGGCAACGGTAAAAAAGCTGATCATACCTGTATCATATGAAAAAAGCGTGTACCAGGTACGTTCGTATACGTATATAACAAAAGTATTATATACGTCTCATACTCCCCGTACTGTAATTTTCCATAAAAAAAAGACGGTCTTTTTTTCTGGACCGCTGGAAGATGGGGGGGGGGCGGAACAGGCATTCTAATTTTCGGGTGCCCTTGTTGGGTGTGTTTTATAGAGGAGACACGAAAACTCTCGAAAGACAACACAGTTATATACGTACGTGCAAAAACTACCAGGTGCATGACAGATTACTGGTGATGCAATCAATATCACTGCTTGGTGTGTCTGCTGCTGCTGCTGCTGCTGTTGCACGGCAATGCCCTGCACAGTACATACGATATGCACAAGCAAGTACAACCTGATACAACCAAGGTACAACAGA
The DNA here is from genome assembly GCA_008828725.1 of Saccharina japonica. Classification (NCBI taxonomy): domain Eukaryota; class Phaeophyceae; order Laminariales; family Laminariaceae; genus Saccharina; species Saccharina japonica. The sequence goes on along the minus strand of MEHQ01002986.1, from coordinate 593,957 downwards.
GAAATTCGAATTTGGGCTGCGACGGAGTATATGTTGCCCCTCTCTCTACGTACAACGAATACGACGTGCAGCAGCTACTACTCTGTGGCGGACCTTTCCCGCGTGTCGATCTGCACCAACGAGACACGAACAACGAATCAACAGCCCACGGAGACAGACAGCCTTTTCCCTCCTTCCCTCCGGTTCTGCTGGGGACCACTCGAAAGGGCCATCTCAATGCGTCACCCCCAGACGCTCACCTCTCTCACCTCTCACACCTCAATTTGAACGGACACACAAGGGCAGCAGAAGCAGGAGGTGAAAGTGGGAGGAACCAACCCCCACAGGTGTTACGGCCGGCTTCCTCCTCCTCCCCCTCCTCCACTGGGCGACACTACACGTACAGCAGTGGTATGGTGTCGTTCGGTCGTCTGCTGCCGCTGCTTCTGCTGCCGCTGCTGCTTGCTCTAGCTATACGCGATCGCCCACAAGTACTACGAGTACCTACTATCATGTGATATAAAATCAAATATGTTGGTTGACCGTCAACTATTGAACTTGACCCGTCATTACCGTCTCTTGCCTATTATACCATGTTAATTATTCATATATCCTTGACTGCTACCCGTCAAGGGGATGGAGTCCCGTCAAGCGAAATTCTTGCCGTTGAAAAAATTGGCCCGTAAAACGAAATATTGCGAACCAACATGCCATTTATTTTCCTACCAAAACGTTTCTGTTTGAACTCCAGTACTACTCCAGTAGAGATGGCTCCCGGATTCGTGGGAACCGGGTACCCGGAGGCGGGTACCCGGAACCGTCGGTACCGGTACCGTCCCGGTTCCATTTTCATTACCCGCGGTACTGGGTATACCGGGTACCCGGGTACCCGGGAACCCGGGTAACCCGGGTACCCGGGTACCCGGGTACCCGTTATTAGTTACGCTCCACAGAGCCCCCGATAGACGGCGCACAGCGCACAATGCACAGCATACCCTACCTACCTTCACACAACACGCCATACACACACACGAGACCCCTACCAGCTACCAGCGGAATAGAGATGGCTCCGGGATTCGTGGGAACCGGGTACCCGGAGGCGGGTACCCGGAACCGTCGGTACCGGTACCGTCCCGGTTTCATTTTTATTACCCGCGGTACCGTACTGGGTATCTCGGGTACCCGGGTTCCCGGGTACCCGGGTACCCGGGTTCTTTCGCATTTTTATTCATTGAGAGAGACGACATGAAGGCTTGTCCTCCCACCTTCCGCCTCACCACGCCTCAACACCACGCCTGAGGACCGTTCACGCCGCTCAAACACAAGAGTGGAGCAAAATGCACATGTAACCCCGGGTACAAGTACGGGAACCCGGGTACCCGGGTACCCGGGTACCCGAGGAATCCGGGAACCCGGGTACCCGGGATACCCAGTACCGCGGGAACCCGGGACGGTACTGGTCAAATCCCACCGAAGGCGGTACTGGTACCGGTTCCAATTTTCGAATCCGGGAGCCATCTCTAAACTCCAGAGATCTCCGCTTTCTTCCTGCTCTTCTCCGAAAGCCAAAAAAAAACAAATCTGAATGTTATTTTCCACAGCACGAGCACAGCACGCGCCGAGCAAACGCGGACGATCGACCCGGAGGGCAATCACCCTGCGAAAAGCTTGCTCGCTACGTACAAATACGCTACAACAGAGTATAAAATAGGATTCGAAGTAGGCATCGAAATACGTGGCAGGTGGTGTATCTTGATATCTTTTGTGCTTGGCAGTTGGTATGATATCACGCGTGTCAGAAATCGGGATCAAATACCGTACGAATTCGTATGTTACTTAAGCTGATGTGTGCTGCTGTGAAGAACTATGTGAACTGTGAACGGCTTGGATAATTGCCGTGTGCGGAGGGCAGTATATGGGGTATGCTGTTCGCCGACGATGCAGCAGCTATAGCTGTGTCTATATAGCGGGCGGAAGGGCTTGCAAAGAATCAGAATCTGAGATGATGACCGTCATTGTGATCGTTCTCGAAGCAGCAGGCCTCACCGTATCCGAAAATAAAACGGAGACTATGCTGTTGCGGACACCAAACCAGGCACTCCGGACCTTACCGCTCGCCATCGAAGCAGCCGGCCAGAGGTATTGGCAGACGCTACGATTTTTGTACCTTGGTGGGCTTGTCGTCTCAAGCGCTGGCATTATCCCAGTGATCAAACGACGATCCGACTCGCCACGGCATGCTACAATCCGTTCAAGTGGGAGCTGTGCGATATGGAGGATGCTTCGTTCACTCTAAGGGTCGTTTTTAACGACGCATATTTAGCAAATAAATCAAAATAAATTGCTAAATTTCCATTTTTTGGCAAGTTTTATTTGCCAAAATAGCAAGTTTTTTGCTATTTGCTCGTGTCGTTAAAAACGGCCCTAAAGGTGCGCATACTAAAGGCCGAGGTGATGGAGGAACTGATGTACGGGTGCGTGACGTAGACCCTTGGCAGGGAGCATTTCGCTGGGCTCCGAACGGCACACCACACAACCCCCTCCTACGGATCATTGTGGTTCCAGCGCGGACAACGCACCGACCGCCTCTCATGTCGTATACACTCCAAGGCTCTCAAGAAGGCACAACGCGAGAGCGTTGATAAAACAATCCGCAAACGACGCCTCCTCTTTGCGGGGGGCGTACAGCGGACGACCTATGAGCGGCTGACCCGTCGGGTGATATTTGGGACGATGGCTGGTGCGGAGAACCCGGGACCTGGTCGGCCAGAAAAGAACTGGGCCCAGCGTCTAGCAGACCACCTCAATCAGGGCTTTTTAAGGCATCGAGGGGGTCTACGGAAAGTTCCCCTTTGCTGTTCGGAGCAGAGACGTTGTTATGTCCGAGGGCGGCTAAGAAGAGTGTGGGAAGTGGTATCGGGGGCACGTTGAAGGGGCGGGCCGTTTCATGGCGAGGGGGCACAGGAGCGAGGCGGAGAGGAGCTGGCTATGGCACGCAGCTGGAGATGCCAAGAGAGGCGACAAGGAGATGGGGGGGGGGGGGGGGGG
>MEHQ01002986.1:544865-590924 GCA_008828725.1 Saccharina japonica | reverse complement strand
GGGGGGGGGGGGGGGGGGGGGGGGGGGGGGGGAGCCGTACTAACACAAGGCTGTCGACGAATGCAGAAGCGAAACTAGATTCATCGTGTGGAGCAAGGTACCGGTTCGACTAGCCCTTGAATTATATTATATATTTGTGTTTTGTTTGTTTCTTATTGCGTTGTTCCCCGGGGGGGGCGCGGCAGAGGTACTGTAGTACCGACTCTTGACACCGCTATTGATGAGAGTAGGAAGGAGATGGCAGAAGTTGTGGCATGGTCCCCGGATCGGTTTCGTAGCAGAGACGGGGACCCATATGTTACTATCGTCATCGCCTTGATCTCGATTTTTCTCTCTTTTCTCTTCTTTCTTCTTTCTTCTTTCTCTCTTTTTGCCTGGTTTTTCTCTTCGTTTCCTTCCCCGGCCGTCGTCCTATGCCGACATATTTCTCATCTTCTTTGCGTTGCTTCGCCCGTGCAACAGGTATTTATTTGTTCCTTTTGGGCACGTATGTTTTCCTTCTATTACGTACGGTGGACCCTAGTAAGTAGGACCCAATATTGTAACCAAAAATAGGTAAACATGAAGGTCTTGGTGTGTACCATAGGTCCTATTTACTATGCTCCACCGTAATAGCAGCACTCCTGGTTCCCTTGCGTTATTTGTAATATGTTTCGTTTCAGAATTCGTTTTGTTTGTTTGTCCTTTTGTTCACATTTTTGGTATATATATGGCTTGTCTCGTTGTGTTGTCGTATACCCAGTAGTACGTTGTTCTTTCACTTGCTTTATCAAACAATTTGCGTTTAATTTCGTTTTTGTTCGTTCTCCGCCTCACAGTCTGTGACCACATAATAATCTGTATCTCTCTAGGATTAGAAATTCGGACAGACACTGGGTGTACTGATGTTGGGTACGGGTAGAAATAACGGGTTTAATGTGAAGACAACACACAGGGTAGTGGACCTGTGAGTGGGTATATACGGCATTGCCCCGTGTCATACATACCCTTAGCATTTCCGCTAATAATGTCTTTACAAAAAAAAAAAAACACTCCTCGTACGTAACTCGTTACAAAACTTCGACACCTTTTTTTCTAGATTTGAAAAAAAAATTGGACCGATGGTACACAGAGCGCGATCCAGATATCATCTACGAATGAGCACAGACAGTACTTTGTTTTGTAGATCCTGCCTTCCTGTGTTTCCCGTTATGCTATACATATAGACTATATATGATATGTGAACATATATATAATATACATGCTGCGCAACGGCAGTGTATCATACAGATCCGACCCACCCCATGTATATCTGTCTGGTAAATACGATATTATCTACAGTATATCGAGCAGATCGTGATATAAAGTTCACCCCCCAGTATTATACTTCGTGCCGCCATAGTTATAGGTTATCACACCATCTTGAAAAATACACGTAGTATTAGTTAATTCATACTATTTCAAGGCATCAATAACTAATTTTGACACAAGAGGGACGCGATATACCACCAGCGATATCTGCCGCCGACATTAAAATATGTATACTATGAATAGCTACTGCAGCACTACTGTATAGGATAGACCACGAGGCATACATGTGAGGATATATATGTATATATATATGATCTACAGTATAGACCATGCGAGGAGTGCAAACTTGAAACTTCCTCGTTTATTGTCGATACCCATGAGATGCTTCGGGAGTATTTGTGGGGGGGGGGGGGGGGGTACTCATATCGTGCACGGCCGTTGTCGTATGGCCATAGACCCTCGCATCCCTACAATGCCGAGATGGAGCACGTTGGGTTTTCCCCAACCAGACAGACATTGCTTGCACCACGCGCGAAGCGCCGTGAGGTGTTGGGCGAGTCGCATGGAGGTTGAGCTGCATCCTGCTAGGAACCCCCTGTGAGGCGTACTTGCACATGGACGACAGCCTCCAATGAATACTGATTTAATTTATGGTGTGGCCACTTCCAGAGACAGCAATGGGTATAACTATGTAACTGCCTCGTGGGTGCCTTACCATATACACACTACGTGATATGATTATTCCCCTTGTGCGGAGTTGAGGTTCTCAACCCCGCACAAATAATCTAACTCGACCGCCAGCCTTGGTGACCGCCAAAAACAACACCAAAAACAAACGGTACCCTGTTGTCTAGCTTACACAGTGAGAGGCGTGTGTGTTACAGCGTCGTCGCCTACCGACGCCAACCCAACCTATACATATATAATATATTTATAGGGGGGGGGTTGGGCCTTACGGGTGGAGGTGGAAACAGGTGTCTAGGGGCGTGGGGGCAGTAGGTACTATACGTATAGTGAATATTTTTCTGGTTGTGTGTGTGTGGGGGGGGGGGGGGGGGGGGGGGGGGTAATATACAGGCAGAGCGAGAGATGGCGAGGAGGCTTTCCTTGGTGATACGATCGATAGCAGTATACGAAGCCGTCATGCCGCCGCGCAGCTTTTTGCGGTTTTTGGAGCATAAACGCTCAGCAGTTACAAGCAAGTCATGTTTACTGTGGACAGCGGGTTGTCGTTCGACTCTTGTTCTGAGAAGTGTTTGGAGGAATCGAATTATTGGCCCTTGCGGTTGGAGGTATAGCAAGGTCATCAGGGGGGTGGGAGGAGTAATGTGCTTGGGCATATAGAGGGGAGAGAGAGGGGGAGGGGGGGGGGGGGACTACACAGAGAGAGACGGCGAGGATTGTTTCCTTGGCACCACCAGTAGCAGCATTCGGCAGCAAATACCGTGTAGACTATACTGCACGCTGAAACATGTATGCACAGCACAGGCACACAAGCCCTCAAATAATTTGGACAGCGGGTTGCTGTTCTATCTTTCTTCCGGGAGGGGGGGGGGGGGGGGTGTACTCATGTCGTGCACGGCCGTAGTCATATGACCATAGACCCTCGCATCCCTATAATGCCGGGACGGAGCACGTTGGGTTTTCACCAACCAGGCAGACATTGCTTGCACCAAGCGCGAAGCGCCGTGAGGTATTGGGCGAGTCGCATGGAGGGTGAGCTGCATCCTGCTAAGAACCGCCTCTGAGGCGGACTTGCATATGGACGACAGCTTCAATGAGTTAATTTAATTTCTGGTGTGGCTACTTCCGGAGACAGCAATGGGTTTTACTATGTAACTGCCTCGCGGATGCCTTACCATATTAACACTACGTGATACGACCATTCCCCTTGTGCGGAGCAAAGATTCCCCACCCTATGTTTCTTCCGGGGGGAGATGTTTTCGGGGAAGGGGGCTTAGCCCTTGGGATTGGAAGTGAAAAGACGTATGCTACGATAGAGGTGCACCATGATATTTCTGGGCTCCTAACTTAAGGAGCTCCATACCTCGACGAAAAAATTAGTTTTTTCGGGAAAATTAAAGTGCTACGTACACGATCAACAATTCCATGACCTGAGTCTAGTATGAAAAAACATACCACACAAGAATGAAAATCCGACAAGTTTGGGTTAAGGAGCCCGATCATTCGGAAACCGTTTCCGCCAAAAAGTGTCACTGGGACTGCCTCTATCGCAGCACGCCTCACAAGCACTAAACACAGTGGTAGGTAGTTCCTTCTAAGCACAACACATTTGCTTCGGGGGGGGGGGGGGGGGGGGGGGGATTCGTCAGCATTGATTTCCACACGGCATTCCCCTCGACACGGACCGTGTGCTATGGGAAGTCAAGAGCGTTTCACCCTTGTTCACTCAAGCAAAAACGTGGCAATAATACTGGGAATCGATCCCACCAAGAGACAGTTATACAGTAGGGTTCTCACGTCAAATAGAGCGAGCCTACGCAGCGGTAACGAGAGACCCGGCAACGTGTGGTACCCTGTGGCGCCGTTTTTTTTTTTGTTTTTCCATCCCATTTATTATCTTCGCACTTCCGTCTTTCTCTCTCCCTAGCCGTAACTCAGATCCGGGGTAACAAAGTAGGCTCCTCTCCCTCCTCCCCCACTACGGTTCTTGCCTTGCATTTTTATCGCGAGAAGATTTCAGCACTTTCTTCCCTCGTCAACTCTCGTCGAATTTTGCTTACCCACGCTATAATATGCGCTCTCGACAGACGGTGTCATTTGAGAATAAAAACCTCCATGGGGAGAATCGAACCCTCGACATCCGGCCCAACAAGCTTCGTGGCTACCAGTTAGACCACCGGGGAGACCGGCCGTGTGGCACGTAAACCATTTGAGAACAACGACTTGTTCCGCGTCGACGACAACCCTTAGGTTGAGTGTGGCATCGCAAACCAACATGACAGAAAGATGCCGGTAGGTGGCAACGACGAGATGAAAGCGTTTGAAGGTCAAGGCTGATGGTACCGGTATCCTTCACGTTTTCAGCATTGATTACCGGGGCATTCCCCTCGACGCGGAATATGCTGTGAGCAACCAAGAGCGTGTTTGACCCTTGTTCGTACAAGCAAAAACGTGACAATACTGCGGGGAAACGATCCCACATATATCTATGGGCGGTATATTCACGTGAAACAGTGTGAGCATGCGATTCGATAAAGACCTTGCGGCACCTTGTGCCACCCTGTCTGTAGTACTCCGTCGTGCACCCTGTGGTGCCCTGCGGGACTCTGTGGTACCCTGTGGTGCCCTGTGGAGCCCTGTGGTGCCCTGTGGGACCCTGTGGTACCCTGTGGTGCCCTGTGGTACCCTGTGGGTGCCCTGTGGGTGCCCTGCGGTACCCCGTGGTGCCCTGTGGTACCCTGTGGGTGCCCTGTGATACCCTGTGGTACACTGTGGCACCCTGTGGTGCCATGTGGTACCCGGTGGTGCCCTGTGATCCCCTGGAGAACCCTGTGATGCCCTGTGATGCCCTGTTATGCCATGTGGCACCCTGTGGCACCCTTTGGCACCCTGTGGCACCCCGTGGCACCCTGTGGCACCCTGTGGTACCCTGTGGTACCCTGTAGCACCCTGTGGTACCCTGTGGGTGCCCTGTGGTATCCTGTGGTACCCTGTGGTGCCCTGTGGAGCCCTGTGGAGCCCTGCGGGACCCTATGGTACCCTGTGGCACCCTGTACCCTGTGGTGCTCTGTGGTACCCTGTGGTACCCTGTGGTACCCTGTGGTACCCTGTGGTACCCTGTGGTACCCTGTGGTACCCTGTGGTACCCTGTGGTACCCTGTGGTGGCACCCTGTGGTACCCTGCCTGTGGCACCCTGTGGAGCCCTGTGGAGCCCTGTGGCACCCTGTGGGGCCCTGTGGTACCCTGCCTGTGGTACCCTGTGGCACCACCCTGTGTCACCCTGTGGCACCCTTTGCCACCCTGCGGCACCTGCAAAAAAATCAATTTGTCCCAAGCTGTCATCCATGTGCAAGGAAAGCCCACCCCACAAGCGGTTCTTGTTAGTAGTAGGATGCAGGTCACCTTCCATGCGACTCACCCAACACCTTACGGCGTATTGCGCTTGGTGCAAGCAATGTCTGCCTGGAGGGTTAAAACCCGAAGTGCTCTGTCTCGACATTGTAGGGATGAGAGGGTATATGGCCATACGGCTACGGCCATGCATGGCATGAGTACACCCGCCCCCCCCCTATCGCACTTTAGGGGCGGGGTACCACCCTGTAGGGACATGGCACCGCACTGTAGGAACATGGTACCGCATTGTAGGGGCATGGTACCGCACTGTAGGGACATGGCACCGCACAGTAGGAACATGGTACCGCATTGTAGGGGCATGGTACAGCACTGTAGGTGCATGGCACTGCACTGTAGGGGAAGTGTACCGCACTGTAGGGGCATATTACCGTACTGTAAGGGCATGGCATCGCACTTTAGGGACATGGTACCGCACTGCAGGGGCAGGGTATCGCACTGGTACCGCACTGCAGGGGCAGGGTACCGCACAGTCTACTGTAGAAGCATGGCCCTCGGAATTCGTGTCAAAACGAAGACCGCTGCACCATACCTTACGTAGCCGATTCCAGGTGTCGGCGGAAGCAAAATATTGCCCACCAGGTAGGTGCTAAATATGGCGTTACTGGGCAACACGATTGCTTCCGATAGCACCCGGGGAAACTCTGTGTGTCTGTTGGGCGCACAGTCGGTGATCGGCCGTATACAACTACCCCCCGGTCCCGAAATATAAGAACCGATTTTATTGAATATGAAAGTACAAAAGGATCTTATAGTTCGGGACAGAGTGGTATATATAGTAACTCTCTAGAGGCTTCAGCGGGGAAACTTGGAGCTAAAAAGGAACGATTACAGCGATTTTTTTCGTCCTGTCGACGACGCCATTTGTTAAGGCAATATAGCCCGTTGGGCTACTGGTAAAAAACAAATTACATGCATACCCAATCTGAGTGCCCACTACGGGATCAGGGGGGGGGTGGTGATACAGATCTGATTGGTGTCCGGAGTTACAATGGAGAGAGTTGAACGGTACGGACACGAGATGATCCTGTCCGCCCGTTCTCTTGAGAGAGTCCCCACACATGCTGCTCTCCTAGGCGGTTGAAAAAACTGGAGCCATTATTGTATTGGCCGCTAGCTCGAGGAGTGATGCATGCTTCGATAGGGGTAGCACTTTTTGGGCTGCGTGTTTTTCGGGAGGACGGGGCTCCTTAAGCCAAAATCGTCGGAACGTCATGGCTTGTTGTGTTGCAAAATGTTTCCTTTTATGCTTACATGCTTACGAGGGCATGGGGGTGTTCATCGGGGTAGCACTTTTTTACCTCCTTCCAAAACAGTTTTTTGGTGGCGCATGCTACGATAGAGGTGCACCATGATTTTCCTGAGCTCTCGTCACTTAAGGAGCGTTATATACCTCACCGAAAAAAAAGAGAGGATTTTGGAGGAAAATAAAAGTGCTGCCGGATGCGAAATCTCATGACCGAAGTTTAATCTGAAACATTATTGGTCACAACCATGAAAGTCCGACGAATTTGGGTTAAGGAGCCCGATCGTTCAGAAAACGATTCAGCCAAAAAGTGCTACCTCTACCGTAGCACGCGTCGATAGAAGAGGTGCAGAGATTCTCGCGTGACGACACGTGCTACGGTGGTAGAGGTAGCACTTTTTGGCCGAATCGTTTTCTGAACGATCGGGCTCCTTAACCCAAATTCGTCGGACTTTCATTTTTGTGACGAATATGTTTCAGAGTATATATACTTTGGTCATGAGATTTCGCATCCGGCAGCACTTTTATTTCCCTCCAAAATCCTTTTTTTTTGTCGGTGAGGTATCATATGACGCTCCTTACGTGAGGAGCTCAGAAAGAACATGGTGCACCTCTATCGTAGCATGCGTCTGGCCCCACCCCCAGGAAAACAATGGTTGAGCTGCACTGTGCACCTCTACCGTTTCGTCCCACGGTAGGGGTGCAGAAGATTTTTCCGAGTTCCTCACATGAGGAGCTCAACATCTCACCCGAAAACATGACTTCGGAAACATTCGTTCGCGCAACCCGACCAAAACCTTTCAATGCGGGAGTCCAAAAACACAAACAAACACACCAACCAGTAAACTGTTCCTAGTATCCGGTGGTCACTCACGTGAGGTGCTCAACCGGTCAGAAAATATGGAGCCAAAAAGCGGTACCCCTACCGTGGGATTGCTCTAAAAACCGTAGCAGACGCTTTGCTGCGATACAGGTAGTAGCACCTTTTGACCGAAAATATTTCGGATTGACGAGGCTCCTTCACCCAAAATCTTCGGAATTTTATTATTGTGCCGCACTATTTTTCGTTTTATTCTATTAATTCCTTAAGGGCCCGTTTTAACGAAGAAGAAAAAAAATCAATTTGGAAAAAAAAAATAATCAAATCCGCTTTTCATTGGTCAACACGCGCACAAGCACCAAAGATTAGGATCTTGGGGGGTGCTGGTGCGTGTGTCGACCAATGAAAAGCGAATTTGAATTTTATTTTTTCCCAAATTGGATTTATTTTATACTCGTTAATTCGGGCCCTAAGAACTGGTCCCCCGTTTTTGGGGAAAAAATACTTGTAATTAGTGTGGGATACGTTTTTCAGTTCTGCATGGGTGAAGGTCGTAACTGTTTTCACCGGTTAAATAAAGCACGTTTATTTTCGTCAAAAACAAAAACAGTAGTGTCTAGACTACTGCAGGTAGGTATAGAACACCTCAAGCGAACGCCCTCAGAAAAAAAATACAGTGCACCTCTACCGTCGCATGCGTCAGCATGCGCTGGGTTCCAATCGCGGCGCGGTATATGACTCCTCGTATTACTCTGTCGCGGTCAGTTTCGTCGTATTGCGGCTATTGTACTGGTTTGTGTTTTTGCAAACGCTCAACGCATACGAGAGAATATATTTGAAAAATTAAAAAAAAACGAAAAAAAAACAGCTGTGAGCTCGAGGATTTCGTCGAAGCTCATCTTTGCTAGCCGAAATATAGATTGGATCAGCAAACGTAATAATGGTGCTGTCTTGGTTCCCACTGCGCGCGTCTATTGGACGCATGAGACGGTCCAAGCCCTGTGGACTGTGTAGACGAGGAGGCAAGAGAGCTAGGGGGGCGGGGGGCACGATGTGTGCTACCCATACTACCTGTAGTACGGGGGGTCGAGTCATCCCACGGTAGGGGCGCAGCAGAATTTTCTGTGTTTGTCACACATGAGGAGCTCAATATCTCACCCGAAAGATGACGTCGGAAAAAATTCGCTCGCGCAACCCGACCAAACCTTCCAATGCGGTAGTCCACAAAAAAAAAACACCAGTAAAATAATAATAGTATCCGGTGGTTACTCACGTGAAGAGCCCAACCGGTCAAAAAAAGATTGAGCCTAAAAGTGGTGCCACTACAGTGGGATTGCTCGGTCATAGTAAATAGGACCCGCGGTACACATAAAAAACTATATATTTAACTATTTTTAGTAACAAAATTTGGTCCTATTTACTAGTGTTTACTATGGTCCTCCGTAACAGTAGTACCTTTGCCTTCTTCTGACAAAAGGGGTGTGTCGTTTGCTGCAGTCACACCATCCTCACATCCAGAATCATATTGCTTTAGATCCACCAGACGTACGACTATGTTTCGTGTTTAACTTCGAAGTATGTGTATCGGACTTGAGCTGGTAAATGGGAATTAGAATGACAAACAACAGCAGCAGGTACATAGTGAATACCTGAAATGCACTATTTTGGTGGATATCATCGAGCAGTGGGAATGAGGAACCTAATATGGGTAGGGCGTACTCATTTGTTGCTTGCCTTATAGCCAGTTGAGCATTGACCACGCATCTCTTTCGAGACGGAGCACCGTTCCTACTCCTACTAGAGAGACCTCCAACCGTTGGGCACTCGTTACGTTGTTTCCATAGATTCCATGCGTGTGTGTTCTTCACGTTGTGAATATGTTGCTGGTATTATCCCTTTCCTGTTTCACCGCCCGCGGCCACCATCTACTGCAGCTCCTAGGATACCGATCGTCTTATCGCTACTATCTAGTGTACCAAACTTTTCTCCATGTCACATTCCCCTATTTTCCTCATCTCCTCCTCTAACACATCCCGTTCCTCCTTGTACGTTTCACATTCTCCCATTAAGTGAGTTCTACTCTCTATTGCTTTGCCACAAGGGCGCAATATCTGTGCATCTACTTCCTCCTCCTCCCGGCTACTGGTAGCCTCCTTCTTTCTGGCAGCTTGCACGAAATATGGGTAGGCGGGGGGGCGGAGCGTACTCATTCGTTGCTTGCCTTAGGCATTTGGCCATTGACCACCCATGACATCTCTTTCGAGACGGAGCACCGTTCCTACCACATCTCCAACAGTTGAACGCGCTCATTCCGTTGTTGACGCATGCTACGATAGAGGTGCACCATGTTTTTTCTGAGCTCCTCACTCAAGGAGCGTCATACCTCACCTACAAAAAGGTTTTGGAGGAAAATAAGAGTTCTGCCGGATGAGAAATATCATGACCGAAGTATGCTCTGAAACATATTTCGTCACACAAAAAATGAAAGTCCGACGAATTTGGGTTAAGGAGCCCGATCGTTCAGAAAACGATTCAGCCAAAAAAAGTGCTACCTCTACCGTAGCACGCGTCTGTTTCGTTGTTTCCATATATTACATAGAAACTGTTTGCTACATGTCGTATCCCTTTCCTGCTTCGCCGCCTGCGGCCACCATCTACTGCAGCTCCTAGGATAGCGATCGTTTTCTCGCTGCTCACCAAACATTTCTCCGAGTCACATTCCCCGATTTTACTAATAATATCCTCCTCTATAACACATCCCGCCGTTCCTCCTTGTATACCTCGCACTCTCCCGCTAAGTGAGTTCTACCCTCTCTATTAATTTGCCACGATAACACATCTATCTGTGCACTTACTTCCTCCTCCTCCTCCTCCTCCTCCTCCTCCCGGCTACTGGTATACGTATATACCCCCTCCTTGTCATTCTGGCAGGCCCAGGTGCCCTGCACGAAATTGCAGTGTGAGCGTTTTCGCGACGTTCATTGGGCGGTATAAAATACGTCTTCATTCACATCCCCTCTCGCCATGTTATGCTCGTAGGGCTGGATGAAATTACTACAACAGTAGTAAATGAGTGACAACTTGAGTGTTTATGGCTTTTCAGGAGACAATAACGACGCATGCTACGATAGAGGTGCACCATGTTTTTTCTGAGCTCCTCGCTTAAGGAGCGTCATGCCTCACCGAAAAAAATGATTTTGGAGGAAAATAAAAGTGCTGCCGGGTGAGAAATCTCATGACCGAAGTAAGGTCTGAAACATATTTCGTCACAAAAATGAAAGTCTAACGAATTTGGGTTAAGGAGCCCGATCGTTCAGAAAACGATTCCGCCAAAAATTGCTACCTCTACCGTAGCACGCGTCATGCTTCCTCTTTCAAGTTACAGTCGTGAGGGGACGCGTGACCACTACGTACGATAGAAGTATCGTAGCGCTTTTTAGCTGAACCTTTTTTTTTTCTGAAGGATCGAGTTACAGTATTCCTTAGCCCATTTATTTTGTGTTGCACTTTATTTCTCGAGGTGCGGTGGTGTGATATAACCAGCCAATAATGGTGATTGTTCGTCGGGTATATATAGCACTTTTAGTATCCCCCCCCAAATTATTATTATTATCTTTGCCATCCGACAATGTGCAGCATGATCTTCAGCGTTGATCACTCATAAAACTCCCAAAAGCAGAAGAAGACCATGGAAACCAAGGAAACCTATGCGTACAGTCTAACACCCTTCTATGTCTGCTTCCCGCCAAGATGTATCCACAATACTCCATTTGTTGTCCTTGCTCCCTCCTTCTCCCGAATATGCACTTTTTGCGTTCAATACTTAAGTCCTAAGCCGCATCTAAGCTCGATCTCCACGCCAAAAATCGTTTTTTGAGTGAGGTATTCCACTAGTAGTAGTCTAAAAAGTCCTCCAAGGGCAGGAAGGAGCTTCAGAAAAAAAACAAGATGCACCTCTACCGTAGCCTGCGTCTGGAGTTAGTTGGTTTTCCTACCACCTTCGAGGCCTCAGCCACTAGAAACGTATTCGAGGTTAGCCGCTAAGCCACAGGGGCGACCGGCTATGTAGGCTATAGGGGTATGGGGGGGGACGATAGAGGTATCGTAGCGCTCTTTAGTTGAACCTTTTTTTTTTCTGAAGGATCGAGTTACAGTATTCCTTAGCCCATTTAGTTGTGTTGCACTTTATTTCTCGAGGTGCGGTGGTGTGATATAACCAGCCAATAATGGTGATTGTTCGTCGGGTATATAGACGCGTGCTACGGTAGAGGTAGCACTTTTTGGTTGAATGTTTTCTGAACGATCGGGCTCCTTAATCAAAATTCGTCGGACTTTAGTTCTTGTGACGAAATATGTTTCAGATTATACTTCGGTCATGAGCTTTCTCATCCGGCAGCACTTTTGTTTCCCTCCGAAATATTTTTTTTCGGTGAGGCGTGACGCTCCTTACGTGACCTCTATCGTAGCATGCGTCTATAGCCCTTTTAGTATCCCCCCCAAATTATTAATATTACCTTTGCCATCCGACAATGTGCAGCATGATCTTCAGCGTTGATCACTCATAAAACCCCCAAAAGCAGAAGACCATGGAAACCAAGGAAACCTATGCATACAGTCTAACACCCTTTTATGTCTGCTTCCCGCCAAGATTTATCCACAGTACTCCATTCGTTGTCCTTGCTCCCTCCTTCTTCCCAATGTGCACTCTTTACGTTCAATACTTAAGTCCTAAGCCGCATCTAAGCTCCATCCCCACGCCAAAAATCGTTTTTTGAGTGAGGTATTCCACTAGTAGTAGTCTAAAAAGTCCTCCAAGGGCAGGAAGGAGCTTCAGAAAAAAACAAGATGCACCTCTACCGTAGCCTGCGTCTGGAGTTAGTTGGTTTTCCTAGGTTGACTGCTCCACTGCTGCTGCTGCTGCGGTGCTGCTGCTGCTGGGCTGCTGCTGCTGCTGCTGCTGCTGCTATATATATATTGTTTTTAGTTTCCCTTCTGGAAACACCCGATATAAAACGTTTTTGCGTTGTTTCAGATGTTTCCTTTTGACAAAAAAAACGTTTTGTTTTTTGTGGGTTCTGATTTTTTTTTTTTCACATAATAAAAACTGTTTTGGACCTGTCGCCAAGAACGAATCGCGGCTAACCCGTGATTCTCCCAATCCCTGGGGAGTTGCCTTATCGTCCTGGTGGTAGTTGGGGGGTGTCTTTCTTTCCTGCGGCCGGCAGATGAGCCAGTCCAAAGTCCAGTACCAGAATTCAGGTGAGACCAGCGAGGTTATAATGAGGCGGTGGGAGGTATGGGTGGAGGGGGGGAAGAGGGTGGGGGGCGTACTCATTTGTTGCTTGCCTTATAGCCATTTGACCATTGACCACGCATCTCTTTCGAGACGGAAGCTATGAGGTGGGGAGGAAGGGAATTTACCTCATTTTGTTTGCTCGCCCTTGCCTTAGTCATTTGACCATTGACCACGCATCCCTTTCGAGACGGAGCACCGTTCCTACTCCTAATAGAGACACCTCCAACACTTGGGCGCTCATTACGTTGTTTCCATATATTACAGAGAAACCATTTGCTAATCTTATCCCCTTCCTGCTTCGCCGCCTGTGGCCACCATATATCTCCTAAGATAGCGATCGTTTTCTCGCTACTATTTAGTGTACCAAACTGCTCCATGGGGTATGGGGGGGGGGGTAGATTCAGCCAATTGATAGCTTGGAGTTACTCTGTAATTTGAGCTTTCGTATATCATACCACTATGACCCGTGATATACGGACCTTTTGTATTTTGAAATGTAGTTGAAATGGAGCTTACATTTAGGGACATAGTGGTGCCTGATTCAAGGCATCCGTTCGCTTTTTTCCCCCACCGAGGCTCACCATATGAGGGATAAACGAAATGAACGAAACGAATAAAGGCAGTGAGTACCGAAGTATTTGTACCACTCTGAACGGAAATATAAGGGCCATTTGTACATTGACATTCAATCGAAGTGGTCCTTATATTTCGGTTCAGAGTGGTATGCGCCACCGGTGGCACGTATAACTACTACTGTATATGCACCTACAGTTGTTTTGTAAACTACTATTACTGTATCATATACTACTGCCACTACTATACGCTTGCCGCCTAGAGCCGACCCACCGACCCGAACCCGAACCCTAACCTTTCGCCAGTGATCATTGCTTGGATACTGGGCTTGGTGGGACTCTAGGTTGATTGGTCCGACATTGATGCTGTGCTTGGAAATACTCTATTAGCAGGTTGATTCCGCCACGTATAGTAACAGTAAATAATAGTATGAAAAAATAGTGGCGCATATAGTTATATGCGCCACTACTAGTGGGGCGAATACTGCCTGTTTCCGCAATAAGTACCGCGGGGAGAGAAGAAACAAAAAAAAAGAGAAAAAGGACACCTACCGGCGACGATACTCGTACGTAGTGCAAAGTAGTAACAAATGGTTCCTCAAACAGTGCCGGTTGGATAGTGCCGGTTGAATAGTGCCTTTGTAACCGTTTTTGTCATGGATGGGATCAACTCACCAGTCGGTGTGGTATGCAGTATGCGGAGTAGTTAGTGCCTGTTTACGCTATTATATAGTGCCGGTATTGTTGGCTGGCGTATATGATACCGGCACTATCTGGCGCATACCGGCACTATTGCATTGCCCAGAAGGACGCGCTATAAGAGGAAACCCCCTCCCCCCTTGCGAGTTATTTTTGCCGGAAAGACGTTTGCTCGTACGACAATAGAGGTGCACCACGTTAACATATTTTTTCTCAGGATCTTTCCTTGAAGAGCTAATACTACTAGTAAGTAAAAAACTGATTTGGGAGGGAAAAAACGTTTCTGATTTGCGGGGCTCCTTAACCACTTTTAAGCAATGGTCCCAAGTATTCGGGGACAAACTATTTATAATTAGTGTGGGGTAGATTTTTGCAGCTCTGAATGGGTTAACCCCTTTTTTTTCCCCATCGCGGACAAAAAACAATTGGAAATAGAGTGTAGGATTATTCTTGGATTTTGCTTTTAAAAGGGATGTATATATAAATAACTGAGGAACTACTGAATGTACCCCCTATCATCTTGGCCTTTTGTTTTTTTGTCATCTTGAGTGAGGGGAACACATTTCCTACACTATAATCAAGTGACGAGCCTTGGAAAAAAATTAGGCGTTACCCCTCTAAAGCAAAAACCTTTGACGCGAGCTATACGCTAGGGGTGGGCATTTGTTTTGGCTAAAACGATTTCTGAACGATCTATTAAAGGCTCCTTAACCCAAAAAATCGTCGGAAATTCACTATTATTGTGTCGCAATATATTTCATGTTATTATGCTTTGAATTATTCAAATAGGGTACATAGCACTCTTGTTCCCCTCCAAACTCAGGTTTTGGGTGGGGCATAAAGCTTCTCAAGTGACCATCCTCAGCAGAAAAAAAACATGGTTTACCTTTACCGTAGCAAACGTCCCTTAGGCGCTACCACACCGCACCACACGCGTCATATATGTGGTGATGATGATGGAACTGCGTGATACGACATCATACCACTCACCCCTGGAGGTATTGCTAGTCGGACCCTCCATCATGATCGCCTTGTGTACGGTAGGGACAGGGCATAAACGGACTCCAGCCACAGCAGCCGTCTCCGTATGTATGTGCTCTTACCGCCAGCCACAGCCGTCTCCGTATGTGCTCTTATCGCCAAGAGAAAAGACCTCGCCCGTTTTTTGTGAGCTCCGGTTTAGGTTACAATGCAGCTTTTGCTCCGCTCCGGCGCCTTGTGTAGGGATAAAGAATAAACGAACTCCAGCCACAGCAGCCGTCTCCCCGTGTGCTCCTATCGCCAAGAGAGAAGACCTCGCCCGTTACTGTGCCCGTTACGGCGAGCTTCTCGGTTTCGGGTACAAGGCAGCTTTTGCTCCGGTCCGGTCCGGTTTCCTCCTGGAATTAGACGCAGCGTCTCGATGCCACGAGTTGTTTGTGTGTGTATGTGTGCTGGCGCGCGGTTTACTCCTACAGTAGTACGTAGTAGTAGTAGTGTAGCTTTCACTTGCAGTGCACACAGGGTGCGTGTAGTAGTAGTGTTTGCGACAGCCCATCGTTCCCGTGAATATATATCTATATATCTATATGTATATGCTGTGTGTAGCTCTCGCGGTTTCTTCGTTGTCTGTCTCTACTACTACTACCACTACTACTACTACTACTACTACTACTACTACGACTATCAATACTACTACTACTACTACTACTGCTGCTGTAGCGCCCCGAATGGACAAACTTATGTCCACGCCCGTCCATGCCTACGGCATTCGGCCTATACGGGTCAACACGCACACAGCAGAAGTGCACCACCAGGTGGCACTGCTGTGTGAGATAGAAAAAGGGGTGAAACTAAGAATCGTGAAATATTGGTTTCCACAATCTAGTCGACGAGGGAGCAGAGGCAGGAAAGTGGTGAATTTTTCTCGCAGTAAAAACCCAAGGCACGTGCATACTACCGTACGGAGTGGGGAGTGGGGCGTAGTGGGGGGGGGGGGGGGAAGAAGAGCATATATGTACTTAGTGACACTGGATCTGAGTTACCGTACGACTACGCAAAGAAAGAGAGAGACAAAAACAAAGGCGATCCTAATAAATGGGATGCAGAACAAAAGAAAAGTAAAAAAAAAAAAAACATCCAAGTAAGTAAAAGAGGCAATATACCACGCAAGCACAACAACGGCAGCACTGAGCAGAGCAGGAATCGGGCGATCAGCTGCGGTAGCGATACGGCAGCGGTCTCGTATGGGGGGTGAGGGTGTCACGGGAGTTGTTTGTCTGCGTCTTCTTTGCGTAACGTACCCCCCCACACAAGTTGGCGGGTTGTGGCCTTCACTACCCAACCCGCCCCGTGGCATTAAGACACGCGATGAAACTGACAACAGAGAGAGGTGGAGAAAACATATATATATATATATATATCTATGAGAAACGATACACATATATCTATGAGAAAACATACACATCTTGCAAGGTACGAGTGGGTATGAATCTACGGGCTTTGTTGTGGACAATCACATACATATATATGTCAGATTTGTTCCCCTCAAAACCCGTAGTTCGCGCGATGGAAGTATCCCACTCATCTACGTAGCAAAAAATGAGTTTCGATCAAATCCTCGATCTCACAGCTGTGTTTTTTTTTTTGTTTTTTTCCCCAATATATATACTCCTGAAACTAGAAGTGCGGAGCCGTGGCCGTACCTCTGAGCCTCGGTCGTATACCGCTAGTAATACTGAAATAATGGGAGTAAACGTGTACGTCGAAAGCACAACGGCAGGATTCCCGCGACGTCCTCATTGCTCCCTACTAATAATAGTGTTGGATATCGGATATCGATATCGGAATCGAGTTCGATGCGATACCGATAAATAAAGACACTACGAAATCGATACGATTTCGATATTTGATATCATCGAAGCTTTTGTTCAGTGTCCGCATAAAAAAGCACGGGGATGCGAGGGTATCGACGGCAAAAGCACGCTCGATACTTGGGATACATCGAAAAGTAAGATATTCCGATATATCAAAAATTCAGATACTATATCCTACATCGATTGTGTTCCTATTTAGTGGACCTAGGCTTGGCGGTAGGGGCTCGGGAATGGAGTAGGGTTTTAAGGTTAGCTGTATGTCATGAACGCATTCATTCGATACACTATGCATCCGGTAGTCCATGCGTTCAATACTTCATGCACGCATTAATTCCGTCATTGAGCTATTAATTCGCCAACTCATTCATGAATGCATCCATTCATACATTGATCCATCCATCCATCCATCCATGCATTCATTTATTCGCCCAATAATTAATTTATTCATTCATCCATCCATCCATTAATGCATCCATCCATTGATGCATTCAGTCATGTATCCATCCATTCATCCATTCATTCATCCATTCATTCATTAATTCATTCATTCATTAATCCATTCATTCATTCATTCATTCATTCATTCATTCATTCGTTCATTCATTCATTCATGCATCCATCCATCTATCTATCTATCCATCCATCCATCCATCCACTATTTAATTCACTAATTTCTTCATCAATCCATGCATCCATCCATCAATTATTTCATCCAACCATAATTCATCCCATCGTCCGTCGATTATATGTAAGCATCCCTCTGAACATGATCACAACCCCTCTTCATAATAAGCCCATCTTGTCTTCCCGCACACACGCACCTCCACCCGGCTATGCATTCGTTCCAACTGCTGTATGTAGTGCATGCATTCAGGAGCAGATACTCTCGTCGATATGCCATGATTATCGTCTGCATGCGTGCTATACACAGCCCCCCTGCGTGATTTCCGATATCCCTTACAAGAGGAGGAGGAGCTATATACATCCTTCCACCACATCAACAACCATCCCAGACTTACTTTGACAAATGATGCAAAGCTAAGCCCGACACAAAGCCACTAACGGGCTTGCAAAACAAATTGAACATTGTGCCAGCAATAAATACTCGTACTTATCGGGTCACCAAAGACAATGGGTGCATACCGGGCGCCAACCAATGAACGCGGTGGGGCTCGGGGTGGAGAGACAACGATGGCGGGGGTCGAGAATACATCAGGCTGGACGATGGAGGACGGCCGGGGGCGAGGGAGGGGGGGGGCTTAATCCGACCGCGACCACACATGCTTCACATCCATTTCGCGTTGTTCTATACGTGGAATATGTTTTCACATGCATGCATGCATACATACGAGTACAACGACGAAGTTGTACAATATTTATATAGTATATAATGCAAAGATATTGAAGGGTACCAGCCCCTCTCAGTCTCAAGTATAAAACCAAAAAATCGAGAAACACAACAACAGTGAAATTCGGACGATTTTGGGTTAAAGGAGCCCCGTCATTAAGGGCAAAATGGGCGTTGGAAACCCGTTATTGGGAGCACACCCCCACGAAATAGATGTGGGAAATAAATATATTTGTTGCTGTTGCTGCACACACCCTCACGAAAAATATTGTTCGTTATTGGGCGCACACCCTCACGATAAGTATGGAACATAAATGAATACATACCCTGGTGGAAGGGGCGGAGAAACGGCGGTGATGAGCTCACGGTCGGTGTGAACAAAGAAAGGGCTCAGATGGTGCTCTTATAGATGCGAACGCGTTTTACGATAGAGGTGGCACTTTTTGGCTGACAAATTTCCGACTGGTCGGGCTCCTCAACCCATTCAGAACCGGAAACTTTGTCCAACACTAATTCCAAGCAGTTTGCCTCCAAATGCGTGGGACCAGTTTTTTTAGGGGTTAATCCAAAATCATCGGACTTCCATTCTTGAGGTTGCCATATTATGTTTCATCGTATACTTGGGCAATGATGTTGTCCCTCGGGTATGACAGCACTTTTAGTCTCCGCCGAAATCAGTTGAGTTACTATTACTATATTACTATATTACTATATTACTGTTATGGTGAACCTCTTATCATCGTAGCATTCGTCTGCGATAGACAGAGAGAGGTAGCACGTTTTTTGGCCAAAAAAAGAACAATTTTGATTGACGGGGCAAGAGTGCCATAGCGAGCGATATATCATCAGATAGTTCCGATGCGTACATATATATATATATGTAACTATGCTTCTCCCTGCCATCCGACAATCAGCTTTTGTGTAGCATGCATTAGCTCTACAGCGTGGATCCCGCATAAGCGCGCAGAAAGAAGACAACCAAGGAAACCAAAAACGATTCCTCTGCACAACGCCTACTTACTACGTCCCTTTTTCTGTACCCGTACTTCCGGAATGAAGGACGGCAGGAATATATTGTCCCACGAAGAAACGGCCGAGTAGGTATGGGGGGATTGATTGTCCAACGGGTGGAGAGCTATGAGGCACGCAAAGAAACGGTCACTCGCACCTTCTCACCTACCGGTATACCCCTGAACTCAGCAGGAGCCCGAGGCCAGCATAGCTACGCGCCCGGCTAGATAATATACAGGTGGACTCGCAGAAGCACACGCAGGTAGCAAAAAGCAGAGTGATACTATGTGTTGGCATAGCAGCAGGTATTCATGTCGCATGCATGCTTACATATCAGTAGGGAACCTGCTAGGATATCCTAGGATGGGCCAGACGCCACAGGGCGCAGTAAGATGCATTTTGTGGTTGTCGATCGAATGAAAATGGGTGCATCGGTGGACTCTCGCACAGCAGGGAGGTACGCTGTGTGGTTACATATAGTACGCGGCAGATGTTAACAATCTGATAGTTAAGAATTTGAGACTGAGATTTTGGGGGGGAAATAAGAATGCGACCTCCAATTGTACTGAAAATAGTGTAGAAAACACCCAATCTCCATATATAAGAATCCCAGTCTGACCCACAATAAGAGATTCTTAACATATTTCGCGTACTGTAGTTGGTCTTGGAACTTTTGCTTTAGGGGTGATATGATAGCACTGATGCTGTTACTTGTGTCGCATCATGATGAGGGGTATAAGTTGGGCAGTTGTGGATCTAGTACGGGCGGTACGCTAGGTAAACGCGAGTATGAGTCTGAAATATGCCGCAAGCAGGGAGGCTGTAGAATGTCTAACGTTTATTTCGCCAGTTTCGACTAAAAAGGTGTAACTGTATGAGGTCTACGGAGATGCGACGAGTTGTTGTGTATTTCCCCGAATGGAAGACTTTATGGGCACGGGGTACAAGATTGAGTCCTAAGCATTTTTATGAAGTCCCAGATTAAATAGCATACTATCAGATAAGTGTGAGGGTATTACCTGTTGAGCTATAGGGGTAAAAGATCGATCGATTACCCAGCCCAGGGTAATCCTTATAACACTCTCCCCCCCTCTGAACGGCGGGATATTTGGGACGTCGGTACGGCCGTACGTTGACCTATCCGCCTCGTTTCAACACCTGGGGAACCAGGGAGACGTGTTTTTTAATAACGCACGCGCAAGCGTTTCTATAAAAGAAACGTTCGAAGTGAGATTCGAACCCGTGCCCTGGACGACGTCAAATGTGAGGGTATTTCCTCCTGAGCTATAGGGCTAAACGATCGATATGTTTAGCCCTATAGCTCAGCATGTTATACCCTCACATTTGACGTCGTCGAGGACACGGGTTCGAATCTCACTTCGAACGTTTCTTTTATAGAAACGCTTGCGCGTGCGTCCCCAAAAAACACGCCTCCCTGGTTCCCCAGGTATTGAAACGGAGCGGGTAGGTCAACGTACGGCCGTATACGGTACCGACGTCCCAAATATCCCGCCGTTCAGAGGGGGGGAGAGTGTTATAAGGATTACCCTGGGCTGGGTAATCGATCGATCTTTTACCCCTCCCCTATAGCCCAGCAGGTAATACCCTCACATAAGAGCAATGTGTAGTTAAGAGCGCTTGCCTTAGCCCTTCTCTGCCTCGTACAGCACCGATCCGCACACAATATACTCGTACGGCTTAACTCTACCAAAGGATACCCTACTTGAACGTACCTGATACCTGGTATCTCTCTCGTGGATGCTATCGTGTGTCGGCGTACGACTTGCTGTGTTCCATCGACCTAGCGCCGCGATATATATGTGGACAAGGTATCCCATCACTTGCCCTGTACAGGGTCCAACCTCCAACCTCGCACAGGATCCGTCAGGGCCCAACCTTGCACAGGGTCCACTCTGAGAGATACCCTATATACAGGGTCCACTCTGAAGTGGTACCCTGTACGGGGTACAGCCTTCCAATCTCGTACAGGGTCCATGTTTAAGGGGCAGCTCCCACAGGATTTGTTTTGAGGGGTACCTCGTTAGGTGGTATATACCATAGCAGGGTTCGCCCAAAACAGTTAATGTACCTTGTAAAGTTTCCCGTAACACATACCTTGTTTAAGGAGCCGAATGTCCAGTGTGTTGCTACGTGTGAGATGTGCTGACTGATATTATGCATATCGTATATCGTAGATAGATGTTATCGTGTGTAGGTGTACGACGTGTTCTGCTGCTTTTATCGTGGATGCTATCATCAGGGCTGGGTGTACGACGTGTGGTGTTGTTGCAGCATGCAATGTGCTGTGCGCTCGCTCGTGGATCTATCGTGTGGGGGTGTATGAGTGCTGTATTGCTGCGGGCGACATTCTGGTTGATACCGGCAGTCGGTATATAGTGGTCACCACGTATCACGGTATATCACGATGCTGGCGCATACCCATGGTCCCAACTACCAGACGTGCAAGTTACCGGTATCGATGGCGAAGCTCTGGGGTCGTCCGGGGATATCCGGCTACATCCCCGGGTTTGGTATGTGGGTATGGATCTTAGGGTATAACGGGTGTTGCTACGTACTCATCCCCGGGTTTGCTATAGGTGGGTACGGATCTTAGGGTATAACGATTGTTGCTTCTTGCTGCTGTAGATCATCGCCCGCAGCAGCCATTTTTATTTTATTTCGTCTTCTTCGTGGATGCTGTCGTGTGAGGTGTTATGCTGCTACGGGCGGGTACGTAATCGTCGTTATACTCGTATCTGCACAGAATCATACCTGGCTGTACGAGTACTTACTCGTCGTACATAGCATACAACACAACTAACTACTACAACAGTTGCACGGTGGACTCGTCTCATCATCTCTATGGCAGACTCGACGGTTTGCGGGCACCGACGGGTGCTGAGACTCATAGTCCTAGGCACCGGTGCTGATCAATTATGCCTTACGCCGCCGTTTGCGCTGATTACCGGGAATATGCTAAAGCCAGTATAGTTTATAAAAATTCGTTTTTTCAAGGGGTGTAGTGTTTTCACGGCAGGGAGGTAGCTGTTTGGATATAGAGTGGGCTTCGGAAATTCTGCGTTTTTGGGGGGTGATGGCAGTATTATTATTGCTTGTACGTAGTGTCACATCATGCGCAGGACAATTGTAGGTCTATAGTCGTAGTAGTACGACATACCAGGTAGATACTTCAATAGAGTGAATATGTCACAATCAGGGGGGCTGTAGGATTTTATAGGTTATTGCATAAATGTCGACTATGTGTAACTGTATGAGTTCTACGGAGATGCGGCGAGTTTTGTATTTTCCCGAATGGGAGCCTTCTTCATTGTAAGGTGGTCCCAGATTGATTCATAACAGGGAGGACGGAATTTCGTAGTATCTCTCACTTAGTTTACTGACTGAATGATTGATACCTGTGGTTCTACATCTACTCCTGTCTGATGGCCACCCTGGCCTCGAGCTACGTACACTCCTTCTGGTAATCGAGCCAAACCTTTACATGAATAAGTTGATCGATTTGAATGCTGGAGCTGTTGATGGTGGAAGTGGCCGACTATGATGATAGTCGAGAGCTAAGCGCTTGGATTGCTGTTAGACAAATCCGGTTGCGAGCTTCGCTCAGACGAAAGACATCGATGGTGTTGAAATGGCGCTTTGAGGCCGATTAAGAGAAAGGAAGAAAAGAGAGAATGACAGAGTGAGAGGATGGGGGTGCCACCATCAGTCAGCTCTCAGCAAGACGCACGCCCTACGGCTAATCCCGGACCATGTACTGCCCGAGCTACATCAACGTTCCCAGTATCGATACTTAGCAGCGTTCCCAGCATCGATACAGATGGTGCGTGCTCGAGATCGTTCTCGGTGCACACTCGTGATCGTTCTCGGTGCGTGCTCGTGGGCGTTACTTATTGCTATTGCGCCGAACTACGACGAACGACTTCCAGGAGAAATTCTTGGAGCGTTCTTCTTACGTGTATTTTGAGTACCAAACAATACCACTCTTATATCAAGTATATCCTGTTGTTGTGGTACGTACGTGGATAAATCGTTCTAGTGCGCTCTGACTTATAGACGACTATGTTACCGATCAGCGACTCGGTAGGCTACTGGCCACTGCTGTAGCGAAGTACCTATCACTAACACGACTCCTCGATGGAGGTGACATCGTCAAACTTGCTTTTCGACATCGAATGAAACAATTCCTTAACGAACTTACTTACTTGCGTAAGCAATCTGATACTGACTTGAATTCTCCGTAAACTCGAAGACCTACACAACAATGTGTCCTGCTACAGGGAAGATTTTCTAACCTAGGCAACAATTGAACAACATATTCAGGCCCGTGTATGAACGGCGGCAATATGGGTGTAGTCTTGGCATGTACGCTACCCGTGGCTTACGTACGCTACCAAATAAGATGCGAATACCCCAACGATCAGTTTGTGACCAAGAAATGGGGATCAAACTACATCATCGTAGTCTGCTATGTCTCTGCCCACCTTACAACTTGCGTGTTTCACGCAGGTTTACCTGCTAGCCCACACGACTAGAATCAAACGCAAACACTATTCCAGTCAGTCAAGCGACCAAGAATAGAAGATGTTAGCAGTAGTCTAAAACAGTGACTCCGTTCACTTAGCAACAAGCATATAATCGAACGGTCTCCCAATGTTCCTGCCGCCGACAAACAAAGGAACAAAGGGGCACTGCCAGCGCTATTACAGCTGTGAGACTACGAATAATATTGTAGAGAGATATCACCCCTCGTGTATACCGATTTCCCGGTTATACTCGTCCACATGGAGGGTCCTCCTACCATGCGTCTTGAAGTCCCGGAGTCGCGAAATAATCACGACGTGAAGCTTGTTCGAAGCTCCGATGCGTGTCCTGGCGTTCGCTCAGGGTTGCAGTCCTGCATCCCGAGCCTGTCCATGATGTGAATCGTCTGATTGATGATCTCGTTCACTCCAAAGCCGATTGCCAATAAACGACCCTCCTCCGCTGTTGATTGTGCAGTCAGTGTCTGCGTCTTGGCCCCGATTCTGATGGACCCTCCGTCCAGGAAGAAGAGGAAGCCCGAGGTTGGCTTGAGAGTGTACACGAAGGCCGTTGATGTCGGTATTGGTTCTGCGTCACCGTGTGCGAAGTCCAGAGGCCCTGCCGCGGGGCTAGCCCGTGATTTTCTTCCGTTAACGTGAGCGTGTGAATCGCGTTCTGCTCACTGTCGGTCTCGGTGTTGAGCTTGCGTCGAGCACGTAGCTCAAGAGCAGCTAGTGCGACCCCAGGTGATGCGGATGTTGTCGATCCTTCGACTCCGGACGATGATGACGCAGCTGACGCTCCGGTGGTCCTAGATGGCGATGATCCAGCGACCCCATATGATGCTTTTCCTCCAGCTGGTGCTCCGAAATCCAAGATGTTGATGATCCAGCGATTTCAGATGCAGTTACTCCGGCAAGCTCAGGCGATGGCGATCCAGTGGTCCCAGGCGCTGATGCTCCGAAGTGCGATGGTGATCCAGTGATGCCCACCGCTGATGCTCCGATGACCTCACGTGCTTGTGCTCCGAGGGTCCCGGGCGATGTTGTTCCGTGAAAGGGGTCTTGGTGTTTGATCACTGTGTTTTCCTCCTTCGAGACTCGAAATGGGTCTTGGTCGGTGTTGGTGAGACTCCCGCACCTATCCCGTGGTTTTGCCCGATCCAGGGGGTTTACCCGCGGTGCTCTCTCCGTGAGATTGAGCAGCGGGGTAGGGGTGAGCTCGCCGTACGCTCTCTCGAACGTGTCCTCGGTGAAGCTACCCTCGGCGGTTGGACCAGATACCGTACTGGCGGCCACGTGATGCTGTACATCCGGTGCGACCCCAGTCAAAGCAGAAGATGAGACCCCGGGCGAGACGCAACGCGTGACCCCGGGCGAAATTGCAGGTGTGACTCCTGGCGATGTCGCTCCAGCTCCTGATGAGGGTCCTCTAGCCCCTGGTGAAGACGCTCCAGCTGTTGCTGATGACTCTCTGGTTACTCCCGCTCTCGGTGATAACGATCCAGTGATCTCGGGCGATGATGCTACGTCGATTCCAGGCGATGCTGCTCCGGCGACCCCAAGCGAAGATGCTTAAGTGGCCCCAGGCGTTAGCGCTTTGGCGATCCCAGACGGGGAAGCTCCGCTGTCCGCAGCAGTAATCTCCACCTCGAATGAAATTAGACCCAAGTCCTCTTTGCGTTGTTGCAACGGCACCACGACCTCACCCTTCCGCAGGTGAAGATTACCTTCCTCAAGGACGGTGGTGACCCCCCGGGTCATTGCTACGGGGAAAGAGAAGACGTGACGCCCCAGGCCTGATACGATCAAGCTGGGAAACCGCACTCGATTATTCTTGCCGGTCTGGTCGACGATGGTGCCGTAGAGGATCCCGGTTGCAGTTCCTCTTAGCTCGTTCTTGCCTGCAGTCACGATTGTCTTCGGTGCGTCCAGCAGTGTGTAGTCCTTCATCCGGCCCTTCAACCCGGGGATCAGCTCGTCATCCAGAAGGTGTTCTGTTGCACCGCTATCCACTAGCATCGTGATTCCGCAGCTCTTGGACAGAGATGTCCGTCCCCTAGTAGACGCCATCCACAAGAAACCACCGTTGAACTTGTCATTGAGATTGAATGTCGGCTTCTCGTCGTCATCCGTGATGGAGGCGTGGGCGCCGAGCACAGCAGTGCTGAAAGCGTTGTCCTTCTGTGGGCGTGGCGCTCCCTGCTTATAGCAGTCGGCGTCGTTGTGAGTCGTGGACTTATGAACGGAGCACCACTTTTCCCCAGGGCCGTCCCTGCCTCCGATTCCAGCGCTTGCTCCAGAAGGTTTCTTCTTGTTACCCTTCTTGCCCTGCTGGGTGTATCCTCTAGTGTTGCCCTTGGCGGGCATAGGGCAGTTGCGCGAGATGTGTCCTACCTCGTCACAGTTGTAGCAAATGACTGACTCCGCTGATATGGCGATACCACGTCCAGCGATCCTACCCTTCTCCTCATTGCTGCGGGACAGGTTGTCAAGATACAGATGACGCATTGTCGTCTGGATCTGGGCGAGATCAAAGGTCGGATCACGATACATCATTAACTTGATGCTTTCGTACTCCGTCGAAAACCCTTGAACGACGATATCCTTAAACAACCGATCAGGCATGGGCTCGCCCATCGCCTCCACTTCGGCGCGCTTGATTGTCGCCTCGGTGAAGTAGTCGTCCTGGTCTTCTCCGGCTTTCATGGCGGTTGCTGCCAGTTCTGCTGTCTTGGCGCGGATTGTCTCGTCGGTAACCTTGAGGTACTTCTCTTGAGCTCCCCCCAGGCCTTCCGCCCGTCGCCGCTCGTACCGGTCGCATCCTCGTGTCTGAGCACGATGAGAGATGCCGGTTTCTGCGTCACCATGAAAAGGATCGCGTAGAGGTCGTGAGACGCTCTGTCATACGCTTCCTGTTGCTGCGCTAGATATCTACCTGTTGACTCCTCCGTTGCCGTGGTTGGCCTGGGCTGCCCTTGCATAATGGCGTATACATCCCTGCGATTGATACTAAGCACCAAGCAGTTTTGTTTCCGCCAGTCTTTGAACTCCGAGGGCACCCTGCCGCTGAAGATCTTGAGACCCCTGACGGTGTTGGCGACGTTGCTGTTGTTGTTGTTGTTGAAGTCCTCCATCTTGGCAGCCTTTCGTATTCGAAGTAGTACTCTCGAGCGTAGAACGGTCTTGCACAGTAGGTGGAAGAAGTTGAAGCCGAACTTGATGCACAGCAGGCCTCCTTATCACAGTATCTCGAAGAAGTCGATCTTGATGCGTAGACGCAAGCGTTGACTTGGCCGTGTCCACGTACAGCCCAAAGTACCGTATTGGGCGTGGATGTCTTGTACAGCAGCTCAGTTCGTCGAACTTGATGCAGAGTGGTCTCGTCAGTTATCCGCTATCCGACGCGGATGATTACGAGCAGCAGCCGAACTACAGGCGGTAATTCGGGTTGTATGCGCGGTTTTGAATGCGCACAGCAGAGCTCCAAACTACTACAGCAGTGCAGCAGCAGTTACTTGCGTGGAGTTGATGTCGTACTGCTCGGAATCCGAGGCTTTACGATTCACAGTCCGTCGTGAAATCTAAGATACGCACAACAGAGCCCCCTACCTACAGCAGTGCAGTTGGTGTCGTGGGGTTGGTGTCGTATTGCTCGGCGTCCGAGACTTAGGATTCACAGTCCGTCGTGAATTCTAAAATACGCACAACAGAGCCCTTTGTTCGTAAATGCCATGTTCGAGCACCTTGTGAGATGGTTTCAAGTCATCGTATTAGTCGTCCCAACAGGGAGAGGCAAAAGGGGATGGCCCCAGGGGCCATCATGGCATCCGCAAGCACAAAAACCTGAAAGACAAAAGCGGCGGAATAACCTATAAAATAACTACCACCCGAAACGACACGAAACTGTCATATTGTGAAGAGACCAAACGAACACCCTCCCTGGCTCTTTACAATACAGTGATAACAGAGCAACGATCAACAATATAACTCAATCGACTCCATCACCAAAGTCAACGAAAATGGCAAGAGGAAACCCGTCCCAACGAGCAAAAACCTCTTCCACTCCCACTCAAAAACTATTGCAATCACATACCAGGTACGAGACTACAACAGCCGCGCCTCAAAAGCAAAAACTAAGGCGAAAGACTTAATACCAGAAATCGCGAGGTCTTCCAGACAAAAAAACGTATTTTTGCCCCCTAATACCGCCGTAGATACACAGATAGTAACGATAAAGCGATATAGCATAAACCTTCTCCGCATAACATAGAATTTACCAGACGCTACAATTACCCAAAATAATTGTCGCTCGTGATACACCATAAAACCGAAAATACTCTCTTTTTGGCTTTTGTATACGTATTACAGTAGCTCCTATCCAACGGATAAAGACACATCGATGTGTTGTTACCACCAACAGCCCAAGCTCTCTCAGCTACTAAAGCTATCTGATCATATGAACGCATCTAATATTCCATTTTTCTCCCTTGCGAACAAATCCACCAAGTTCGCAGATAATACTGGTGTTAGAATAACGAATCATGAATGAATATGCATACCCTCCCTTATTCTGCAACCAGTAAATAGTTACAAACACAAGATATTCTGCACTAATCAAACAAACCAGTAACCACCAATAATATCTCTCAACAGGAATACACCCCTCAGGGCGTACCTACGTAACCGCACTCCCTCCGAACCATTAAAAAAAAATCGATTTCAGTTCGACCAGTCACATCTGGGTTTTGCCTAAACCAAGGAAACGGACCGTTGGATTTACAAGGACTGTTTGTTTTGAACATGAAAAAAATACTTCCTAAAATTACCAGGGGGATAGGGCTACGTATGCCATCCAGAATATATCTAGACGGTATTCACCTTCGTACCATTCAAACGACTTTCCCGGGTTGAAAAATACATTCCATACCATTCAGAAATCCATATCAAGTGAAAAACAATACATCTCCTATATACCATTCACCACTTACCCGGGAAGAACGATAAATCCCATATAATTCAGAAATCCCTAACACACCGCAAACGATATCTATCATACACGACTTTTACCCGGAAAGAACCATATCATACCATTCAGAAATCCTATCCAGTCGCAAATGATAATTCTCCAAATTCGTACGATCAAAAACATTGTTCAAATAATTTCGACCGACAGGTGTATTCAATCGCGAAAACAAAATTATCATTCTCACGAATACCCACCAGAAAGACCAGACGTTAACCCTCGCCCCGCGATGTTACCGAAACACAAAAAGCTCCAGCTGGCGATATCCACGTTTGTCCCTTCCATCCTTCCCGCTGCTGCTGTCTGCTGCTGCTGTCATGGAGTGCTTGCGGCTATTAACCCGCTCGACTTGTTGCCATGCGGACGCTTTCCCCCTCGTTATATAGTACTGCTGCGCAGTCAGCACCCGATATCCACGCACCCGCTCCTCCGCCACTAAACTCCCCGCAGCAGAGGGCACGCGATTATATTACATCGCGCGGCTTTCCCCAACCAAATTGCTCACGGCTGGTGGCGCACAGCTTGGCGGCCATGCGTCTTCTCGCGAAACTCCTTTGCAAACATGTTTTCCCTCGCTGTGCGATAACCCCATATCTGCTGCCTCCACAACCAACCTTCTGAAGTGAAGCGCGTACGGCAAAACCAAAATGAATGCCGTGCGACTTGGAAAACCCCCTTTCCGCTATACATACGGCGAGGGTGCCCGCGGTTACCACCACCGAGGGACTTTCAGCTGCTGCTGTGTACAGCAGTACCTGCTCCGTTAGAACGCTACCGTTTCCACAGCATCGCTCATCCCACCACGTATCTATCTCCCCGTAGTGGAGTGTGTGCGGCCACGCCGCACTTTCGCCCCCATCGATCCACACAACGGGGGTGCCCAAATATTTGCTCCCTCCTTGGGGCTTTTCGCAGCTAGCTGCTGTCCGTCCCCCCTTTTTCCGCTATACTCGTACACGGCGGGGGTGGGTACGGTTATACTCCCACCGTACGTAGGACGTAAGCTTCTGCTACTCCCTGCCTACAGCTGTTACACCGTAGGGCTTTAGCTACTGCTGTATAGCATACAGCAGCAGTAGCTGACGACGCCGGCTCCACGGCATCGACTGCAGGATCCTCCACGATCGCAAAATAATATCTCCCCACACAACGCCGGAGTATTTCCCTCGCCACATATACTACCAGTTAGGAATGGTACGAACATGGCTGCAGAGAAAGCTTGGAACAGAAGCAGCCAGGCCATCATCCTGTCTTTCGTACATACATCAAGGTTGTTGCCCCCTGGACCATAACAGAATCGCACCCGTCAGCCCCAACCAAAATGTACGGACCTCTCTCAAGAACGGTTTCGAAGCGGTGGAGCTCTTGCATGTTACAGCAGTAATACTCGCACCGACTCAACCTCTCGTCGTCAAAGCAAACGTACCGCCATCTATCTGCCCCAAAATTGTTGAACGCGAAGAATTATTTGGAGAACAGCTCACCTCCGAAGCCACCCTCCCTACTCCCTGTGTCACCGTCGGAGAGTTCCGACGATGGCGAGATACAGCATCCCTCTCTGCTGTATCAGCGGTGGTTGGCTCCTCCTGCCTTCCACCGGACCCCTGGCAGGATCCTCCACGATCGCAAAATACTATCTCCCCATACAACGCCGGGGCATTCACCTCGCCACAATACTACCAGGTATTGGTACGAGCATGGCTGCGGAGAAAGCTTGGAACAGAAGCAACCAGGCCACCATGCTGTCTTCTGTACATACATCAAGGTTGCTGCTCCCTGGGCCACAACAGAATCGCTCCCGTCAGCCCCAACCCAAATGTACGGACCTCTCTCAAGAACGGTTTCGAAGCGGTGGAGCTCTTGCATGTTACAGCAATAATACTCGCACCGACTCAACCTCTCGCCGTCAAAGAAAACGTACCGCCATCTATCTGCCCCAAAATTGTTGAACGCGAAGAATTATTTGGAGAACAGCTCACCTCCGAAGCCACCCTCCCTACTCCCGGTGTCACCGTCGGAGAGTTCCGACGATGGCGAGATACAGCATCCCTCTCTGCTGTATCAGCGGTGGTTGGCTCCTCGTGCCTTCCACCGGACCCCTGTTGCGCCTTGCTTCGCAGCTTTTCTCCGAAAGAGCGACCCAAGAAGCTCCATATGAGATTACCACGCCTTCTCTTCTCAGCTCGACAGCAAGGCCCTGTTCCAATACCTGAGCTTGAAAACCTCCAACTTCGGTACCCGTGAGCCTGCTAGTACCATCGGTCACTAACCAACGACTGTTCGAGCACCTTGTGAGATGGTTTCAAGTCATCGTATTAGTCGTCCCAACAGGGAGAGGCAAAAGGGGATGGCCCCAGGGGCCATCATGGCATCCGCCAGCACATCAGCCTGGAAGACAAAAGCGGCGGAATAACCTATAAAATACCTACCACCCGAAACGACACGAAACTGTCATATTGTGAAGAGACCAAACGAACACCCTTACCTACAGCGGTGCAGTTGATGTCGTGGGGTTGGTGTCGTATTGCTCGGCGTCCGAGACTTGTTAATCTGTAGTCCGTCACGGATTGTTAAGCACGCAAAAACAGAGCCCCCAACAATCTACAGCCGTGCGGTAGTTGTTATAGCGGGGTTGGTGATGTCGTGCAGGAGTCGCTCGGCGTCCGAGACTTATCAATCCGTAGTCCGTCACGAATTTTTAAGCACGCAAAAACAGAGCCCCCAACAATCTACAGCCGTGCAGTAGTTGTTATCGC
Organism: Saccharina japonica; assembly: GCA_008828725.1. Classification (NCBI taxonomy): domain Eukaryota; class Phaeophyceae; order Laminariales; family Laminariaceae; genus Saccharina; species Saccharina japonica. The sequence continues at coordinate 559,368 of MEHQ01002986.1, read as the reverse complement.
GGGGTTGGTAATGTCGTGCAGGAGTCGCTCGGCGTCCGAGATTTCCGTTCCACAGTCCGTTGTGGAATACGTACAGCAATCCTTGAACTACTACAACAACAGTAGTCGAAGCAGTTGTGTTGAACGTGTCGTACGTAGCTCGAGGTCGATCTTGAGGGTTTAACACCACTATCCGTCGTGATGTTCGTACAAAAGTCCTTCAACTACAGCAGCAGTAGCAGCAGCAGTTGTAGTGGACGCGGTTGTCGTACGTAGTTCGAGGTCGAGCTTGAGGCTTTTGTTGTCGCCGCGTACAGTAGTCGTACTGTACTCGTAGTACAGTAGTAGGCGACTCGTTCTCTTGGGCAACCAAAACGTAGTATAAAGGAGTATAGTCGTCAAATCTATCGAGACAGCAGTAGTAGCTTGTACTGGTATTCACTCACTCACTCACGTTGGGTGGTCTTTCCGAGGAAACAGCAGTCCCGGTTGCAGCCAGCCCTGGTCAGTAGTCCAGTCTGGTGATCCGTTGTGCTGGAGATGAAGCTCGCAGCAGCCCTGGGCGTATCTCCCAGTGCTGCTGAGTTACTCGTAGTACGTCGTAGCTCGGACTCGCGGCGCGTGTCGTCGTGTCCGCAGCTAAAGTCGCAGCGCTTGCGCAATACCGAGGCTCATAACCTGTTGATGGTGGAAGTGGCCGACTATGATGATAGTCGAGAGGTAAGCGCTTGGATTGCTGTTAGACAAATCCGGTTGCGAGCTTCGCTCAGACGAAAGACATCGATGATGTTGAAATGGCGCTTTGAGGCCGATTATTAGGAGAAAGGAAGAAAGGAGAGAATGACAGAGTGAGAGGATTGTTGGTTTGGAGTCTTCAGCATGACAGTTACGAGTCAGTTTGGTGTCGGTTCGGGCTATTAACCTTTTGTAGGTTACACCGCATTTTTGTCTTTTGGACCTGGGTGTGAAAGCTCCTGGACTCCTGAGGGCACTCCTCGTTGCCCCTACCCTGTGGGACGACTAATAATACAATGACTTGAAGCCAACACGCCACACGAGTACGAACAAGGATGGGGGTGCCACCATCAGTCAGCTCTCAGCAAGACGCACGCCCTACGGCTAATCCCGGACCATGTACTGCCCGAGCTACGTCAACGTTCCCAGTATCGATACTTAGCAGCGTTCCCAGCATCGATACAGATGGTGCGTGCTCGAGATCGTTTTCGGTGCGTCCTCGTGGTCGTTCTCGGTGCGTGCTCGTGAGTGTTACTTATTGCTATTGCGCCGAACTACGACGAACGACTACCAGGAGAATTTTCTTGGAGCGTTCTTCTTACGTGTATTTTGAGTACCAAACAATACCTCTCTTCTTATATCAAGTATATCCTGTTGTTGTGGTACGTACGTACGTGGATAGATCGTGCTACTGCGCTCTGACTTATAGACGACTATGTTACCGATCAGCGACTCGGTAGGCTACTGGCCACTGCTGTAGCGAAGTACCTATCACTAACAGGAGCAGTACGTACGGGGGATGGAGTATCCCACCAAAATGAAGGGCGTAGTACTACCACCGTAGGTGGATCATCCCACCAATAAAGCGCAGCAGTACGACGGGAAGATTATCCCACGAAATGATGGGGGCGCAGGGAGAGGGGTGGAATATCTAACGAAGGAGAAAAAAAGGCCGCGCAGCACGACGGCTTTATCCCACGAACAAGCACAGGCGGGCGCGTACGAGCGGGCGACATATTTTTTCGAGTGAATCTTGCAGGGTTTTTTTAATAAGATAATCCCACGCACGAATGAAACGCGCATCAAGTGGGTGAATCATGCAAATCGTCTCGGTGACCACACAGGTCGCCATCTCCAGGAGGGTTTCACGCTTCAAACTTCAGCTCAGGGGCCGCCAGGAAGCGAGGAGGAGCAGGGGGGGGGGGAAGACAGACCCACACCGATGGCGTGGGGATGGAGCTTAGATGCGGCTTAGGACTTAAGTATTGAACGTAAAGAGTGCATATTGGGAAGGAGGAGGGAGCAAGGACAACAAATATAGTATTATGGATAAATCTCGGCGGGAAGCAGACATAGAAGGGTGTTAGACTGTACGCATAGGTTTCCTTGGTTTCCGTGGTCTTCTGCTTTTGGGAGTTTTATGAGTGATCAACGCTGAAGATCATGCTGCACATTGTCGGATGGCAAAGAGAATAATAATTATCCCACGGATGGAGAGACCATGCAAAATGTCACACATGTACGAACGACCCCCACCCGCCATCACGACCTGGAAAATGAATACAGCGGTGTAATAGTGCCCCCTCTACAACAGTGTGTACCGGTTGAGTAGTGCCGGCTGCCTTGAGAACTGGTCCCTCCCCCGTTTTTGGGGACAAACTACTTGGAATTAGTGTGGGATACGTTTTTTCAGTCCTGAATTGGGGTAAAGTTGTAGCATTTACCGTGTTTTTTACCAGATAAAGTACCGACTACGTACGTATACTATTTCGGTTTGTGTGGTGGTCCGCACATGTTTTCAGATTTTGTCCAAAACGCGCGGCGAAGCGGCGCGCGTGGGTCGAGCCTGAGCCTGGACTAGGGTTGGGGTTAGGGTTACCTAGGGTTGGGTTGGGTTAGCTCGAAACCTTCTCGTGATTTGATTTTTTTTCAAACATCCAAAAACACGTGAAACCAGCCAAGAAATCATCATATATTGGGTACTGTATCTGGTACGAATTGTGTGTTAGAGATCGGTAAAGGGCGCCTCGCTTGAAGTGCCGGTGGCGTCCCTTGGCACAAATGATATGGGCACATATGATATGGGATTCACTATTGATAGTGTGGAATAGTGCCGGTTGCCGCCATAGTGCCGGTATTCTTGCTTGGCTGGCGCATACATACCGGCACGACGAGTAAGGGACCGCTATACTACTGCTGCCGTACATGGATCATCAGCAATGTGTTCAGCGCGTGAAATATCTCTAGCTTCGGCAAAAGCAGGGGGCTCGGCAAGACGACCTGCTGAAGATCCTATGTATACATCTGCATCATCATCATCACGAGGAAGGTATCATATCTTTCTTATAAGATCCGGATAATATCAACTGGCGCGGTCGGCGGCGTGATCTTTCCGCTGTGTGCAGGCAGGCACGGCACTGCTGTTGCACGGCTGCACTGCTGTGCAGGAATACGCAGGCGTAGTAGGTTGACCGTTATTATCCCATTAGAGCCATCATGCTACTGCACGGGTTACAGGGGGGTACCTCTAAAATACCTCACCCTAACCCAAACCGAAGAGTGTAAAAAAAACAAAAATTGTACGCGCAGGCAAATACACTCAAAAGTGAGAACAAATCTCATGGAGCAAACACTTACTATACGAGGTATACGTATATATACCTGGTATATCTATAAACGAACACATAAAATGACAAAAAAAAACACAAAATGGAGCCGCAAAAATACCGGGTCCTGTACTGCGAAGCCCCGTCAGCAGCCCGTCAGAAAATGCCAAGGCCCAGAATCCAAACTTATACACCCTCCCTCCCCCATCCCACCCCCCTGCCTGGTCGGTGAAAACCCGACGTTGCTCCGTCCCGGCATTGTAGGGATGCGAGGGTTTATGGTGGTCCACACGACTACCGCCATGCATGACATGAGTACACCCCCCACCCCCCCTCCCGTAAAAGACTTTGCGGAACTCCTTCAGCCCGTCGGAATACGTTTGAGCCCGAAACCCAAAAATACCCCTTCCTTCCCCTCCCTTCAACCCCGATCTGATCCGTCCCGGCATTGTACGTAGTAGGGATTTGGGGGTCTAATACGGCCATACGACTGCGGCCGTGCATGAAAATGAGTACCCCCCCCTACACCCCCCCCCCCCCCCCCCCCCCCCCTTTCTCTCCTATTAGACCCCGAAATGAATATCGTGGAGTGGATCGTTTTATTATCTCAATACTTCTCTGCCCCCCTCCCCCCCATCCTACCCAGGCAAGGCAAAGGCATTGTACTACATGCAGTGACATCATTTCACACAAAGATTTTGATTGGAAACGAAAAAGTACCACGGAACAAGACATAGTACCATTTCTAATGGAAGATATGGTCTGAGGAGGTCGTGCGTGTGCCTTTGCTGCCCGCTATACAATATCTCGACCCCCGACTTTTCTCCTGCTTCTTCTTCTTCTTCTCCAACCTCGTCGCTTATCCCCCCCCCCCACGCGCTGGATTTCCTACGTCCCTCGGTGGGGTTATCTCGCTTTTTTATTTCCGACAGCGAGAAAAAAGTACCACGACGAGTAATGCCATATGGAGATGCAAGGGAACGCTTAGTTAGCTAGTACTACGCATACTCCAACGGCCTTTCCATTTGCGCCCACTCGTAGAGGTAGGTCGCGGTACACTTGTCCAGACCGCGACCAAACCGAGTCGATAATCCACACACACACGTACGCAACCCCAACGCACCACCCGCCCACTCTTCTAATAAAACAAATTCGTACCGTATCTATATGTACGGGGGATTGTCATGGAACAAATCTGAGAAAAAAAAACTAAGAAAAATCGCGATCTTCGTTTACATTTTCAAAAAAACAGAAAAGTGGAAGAAAGACAACAAAAAAAAAAATGAAAATGAAAAATGAACAAAGAAAAATAAAAAGCCCTCTCGTACAACACCCACTATAACACCAATCAATTGAATCAAAATTCAATTTCCTGTCTTGCGCTACGCACGAAATACTCCAAACGTACGAAGTATGCGTATATATATATATATATATATAAAGCTGCAACAATATTGCGCTTTCCATATGGTCAAATCTTGGCTAAAGCTACTGCGGAGACGTGTACTATTGTATGCACGGAAAGCACAGATATGTTTTGATAGGCACCGACCGCAATCTGCCCAAAGCAGCATTGGCAGGATCGAGGCACAAAAACCCCGAATACCCAGAAACCCAAAACATTTCGATCGTTCCAAGCCAAATCCAGGTATATATATATCAGGGCAAAACATCCCAAAACACTCAAAACCTCAGGGTACACACAGAATAACCCCCCCCCCCCCCACCCCCCAAAAAACAAAAAAAACACACACACATGAAAATAGGAACCGGAAACACTTGTTACCCCCGCAACAACAATGCGGCGAGAAAAAAATGATAAAAACACACAGAAAGTAGGAAACACCTCAACACAGCTCGCCGCAGCCGTAAGCTCTCACGGGGCACGGACCCAAAATACAGAAAATAAGAACCTGAACACAGCTCCCTCATCGCAGGAACAGGCTGACGGGCACACGGACCCAAAACACACGGAACATAGAAAAGAAACTCTTGGAACACGGTCGTCTGCTATTATTAGAAATACTAGCTGGCAAGGACTCCCGAAGTACACCCCAAAAAAAAAAAACAAGAAAAAAACAAGAAGAAGAAACAAAACAAGAAAAAGAAAAAAAAAACAAGAAAAAACAAGAAAAAACCCCGAACAATTTGCTCGTCGCAATAATGCTGACAAAAGCCAAATAGTGCAGCAGAAGACGAAAAAAGGCGCGGTGTATGTACGGAACATGTCCCGCGTAAATAGGCTAGACGGCAAGACCAGATCAAAGGCTGCTTCCCTGGATAGATTTAGGCTGGGGGTGGGGGGGTGGGGGAACGGTGTACTCATATCGCGCCACGCCGTAGTCGGCTATGCCCATGGCCGGGGAGGGGGGGGGGGTATAGGCTTTATAGGGGGGGTGGGGGGGGGGCCGATAAATAAAAACACAAAATACTTCCTTCACAAAGAAAGGTGCGCTGCTGCTGCTACTACTTCATGGGGCGAAAACATGAAAGCCCTTCCCTGTCTTGTCTCTCTAGCCCCCGACTCCCGTCACCTGGGAATCCTACACACAACCGCTGCTGTTGCTGCTGCTGCTGCTGCTGCTGCTGCTGTTGCTTCTGCTTCTCTTTTTTTTGTTTCCCCATTTTTTTGCGGTAGATAATGGAATGGAAAGAAAACGCGTGGAAAACAAGAAAGTTGAAAAAAAAAACAATTAAACAATTCCGCGCCCATCGAACCACAAAACTCACGCACCAAAAAAAAAAAACAGACACACACACAGAAAACAAAAACGAAACAAAAACGAAACAAAACTTTTCAAAGGTGTGTTTTATCAAATAGCAGGGTAAATAGTCTTCATGAGGGGGGCACTCGGACACTCAAGTCTGGCGGTGTTGGCCATACTTGGGTGTGTACCCGGGTGCTCTCGAGAGCATGGTATGCACCCTGCTAAAATAAACACAACAACCAAAACATTTCTTGGCGAGGAAACCGTTCAAGGGCTCCACTCGATTCCCGACGACTGAAAAACACAAATAAAAATCATTTGTGTGGAATCTCTTCTTCTTTTTTTTTCTCAAAAGGGCCATGTCGAGAAAGAGAAAGAAATCCTTTCCAGAAATAAAAAGGGAGTCTTTTTCGAGAAAGAGAACGGATCCTTTCGAGAAAGAAATAAGATCATTTCGAGAAAGAGAAAGGATCCTTTCGAGATCCTTTCGTGAAAGAAAAAACAAATCCTTTCGAGATCCCTATTGTGAAAGAAAAAAAACGATCCTTTCGACAAAGACTAAACATCCTTTCGAGAAAGAGAAAGGATCCTTCCGAGCAAGAGAAAGGATCCGTTCGAGATCCTTTCGTGAAAGAAAAAAAATATCCTTTCGAGACCCGGATTCACTCGTCTACTACTGCAAGCATGTAGCCAACTCCCCGTCCTTAGAAGGAACGGGAATACATCAACATCAACATCATAACCCTCATCGCGACCACAACCATCAGTTCGTAAGCAGCAGCAGGAGCAGCAGCCGCAGCGTCGCCAGCTAGAAGCATCGCCACCAACGCACTAATCACCATCATGAGCATCACCACCACCGACCCACCCTCCACCACCACCATGAGCATCGTCTCTCCCAATCAGCGTCATGAGCCCCTTTTCCCCAAAAATCAGCAACATGAGCGAGCACCATCACCAAAACATCAGGCCTCGCGAGCGTTTTTTCCTTCCCCAATTCAGCATCAAGAGGCATCACAACCACCAAATCAGAGCATCATCATCATCACCACCAAATCAGAGCATCATGAGGGCCTTCTCCGAATCACCATCGCCATCATCGTAGCCATGATCACCCTCTATCACCACACGTCACCACCACTCATCGTCGCCACCACCACTCATCGTCGCCACCACCACCATCATCATCAAACCCTTTGCCAAAACACAAGGACCTTCCTCCCCGTCACGAAATGCACGGGATTTTACCCCCCCCCCGCCCTGGGTCCTTTAAACACCTACTTGTGTTTAAAAGAGAAAACCCCAAAACAACCCCCCCCACCCCCCCCCCGCCCCCGTCACCACCGAACCACGCACAAAACACAAAAAAAAAAGAAAAAAAAAAAGAAAAAAAAGAAAAAAAAGAAAAAAAGCACCCTCCTAAAAATATCAACACAACACAACACACAAATAGCTTCGTCACCTCTACGACCAAAGGCGTAGACTTTGTTTTAAAAAGGCAGCAAGCATTTTAAGTACGATGCAGACTCTGTTTAAAGACAGACAGCATTTAGCACGGCGTGGGCACAAAAAAGCCCACACAAAATTTAAAAAAAAAACGCGGCAATCAAAGACTTTTATCCCCCGCCCCCCATCCCTGAAAAAAAAACGCCGTTTTTTTTCAAGTGGAGAGGGTGGTGATCGTTAAGTCTACACGCGACAACAACAACATATAAAAGGCTTCGCACAAGGGGGGGTAATGTTTTAACATTTTCCGGCTCTGCGTTGGCCTCCATATAAGTTTAGGCTACAGAAAACACAGACCAAACCATGCTCGTCACAGCAGTGCCCATCGGTCCTCTAACTTCTGTTCAGGCGTAATTTTTTTCGCTGCGAAGTTTTCTCCTCAACAACAACAACAACAGCAAAAAAAAAAAAAAAACAATCGGCAAACACGGGGGGGGGGCAGGGCAATCATGAGCTTCCACTAAAAATGCAGGATAGGTAAAAGGCCAAAAACAAGGCCCTTAAGACAAGGCCAAAACAAACCGGCATTTCACAGAATATTTTGCTAGGCAACAGAAGCGATCATGAGCTTCAAAACTAGAATACGAAGGCCATCAAAAAAGGGCCTTAAGTAAAAGACACGGCCGGAATGACCGTTTTTTCCCCCCTATTATACTCGTAGCATATTTGGGAGCCAGCACAAGGCATTTCGTCAGCTTCAAACTCGAATACGAAGGCCAAACACAGAGGCCTTAAAAAAGACACGACGCGGGACGGCCGGGTCCCCCCACTCTACCGACCACCTTCCCGACTCGGTACACGGCAATGATGAGCTCAAGGCTTATATTGTCTCCGCGTTGTTTGCACTCTTCCCCACACCAACAAATGCACTGCAGCTAACTCCTCAAGGATACGATGCACCCACAACTGTGTGGACACAATACTCGGAACCAATGTGGCAACAAATTTTGCAGCCAAGTAAACGGGTTAAACTTCCCCTGTCCCTTGCCCCCCCTCCCACCCCCCTGCAGGAGGCGTTATGAACCCCATTAAGGCGCCAAACACGAGTTTTCATCGCAGTACACTAGATAGTATAATAGAACACACAGTAGAAACACAACCGTTTTTTTTCTTTTTTTTTTTGGGGGGGGGGGGGGGGATGGAATATGAAATGAAAATCTGCAATGAAATGTGATATTTATTTATATGTACGTACTATATACTTTTAATGAAAATCGAAATCGAAAAATTAAAAAAAGGAACATCGCAAAAGAAAATTTGCGATGGGGGGAAAAAAAACGCAAAAGTGAAATTCGCAAAAAGTTTTTTTTTCTGATTTTTGCCAATGAAAACCTCAACGAAATACAAATTGCACACGAATTTTGCGATTTCTCCTAAATTTTGCAACGATTTGTTTTCGCAACTTTCAAAAATTGCGAATGACAGTTTGCAACGAAAAACTCATGCAATGGATATTCCTCAGCAAAGAAACACGCCTGAAAAACACTTGCATGGTGAAATCTGGCATACCAAGATGCTGTGAAGTACAACTGATCGACCGTCTCTCCGTCCGTCGATCTCATTGGTCAGTTGAAGATATTTCTCGGTCTCATTGGCCAGCGGCAGAGAGTGCTCCGTTCATCTGATTGGTCAGCCGGAGGGCATGCTCCATTTGATTGGTCCGCGGAAGAAGGCGCACGATCTGATTGGCCAGTGGAAGAGGGTGCTCCGTGCCATCTGATTGGTCAGTGGGAGGGCATATGCTCCATCTGATTGGTCCGTGGAAGAGAGCGCACGATCGGATTGGCCAGTGGCAGAGGGTGCTCCGTTCATCTGATTGGCAGAAGGGCGTGATTGCTCCATCTGATTGGTCAGTTTAAGAGGGTGCTGATGTTGAGGATGAAACTGCCGGCCGCAAGAGTCACGGCCGGGAGGAAGTGGTACCACGGGTACTCCGTCATCCTGAAAGAAAACAAAACAACATTGGGCACGAAAACAAAAATCGGAAAGAGCAAACGGAGGGAGGGAGGGAGGGAGGGGGGGCGGTGCGTTAGGAACACGTGCGTCTCATGTTTTTCAATGTGGCACACACGCTGCCTCTGCCTCTGCCTTATGTAAGAAGTTGAGTATGGCTAAAATTTAGAGTTGTGTTCCAGCATACCACATCATATCGTATCGTATCGTATCGTATCATATCATCACATCATCACATCATCACATCATCACATCATCATATCGTATCATATCATATCATATCATACCATATCATATCATATCATATCATCATATCATCATATCATCATATCATCATATCATATCATATCATGTCATATCATACCATACTTAGTATAATATCATATCATATCATACCATACTTAGTATAATATCATATCGTATCGTATAATATCGGCATCATATAATATCATATCGTATCGTATCACTCATTTCTTCACCCACCTCCATGCCGAACCCCCGATAATGAGCGCCGTGATGATGATATTCCACACCAGCAACAGTCGCACGGACGATTTATACGTCATAGACGACGCCCTGAAACCACACCACACCATGGGCACAAAATAACGGGGGGAGGGGAAACGGGGAGGGGGGTCAATGGGAGTTCCAGACAGGAGGAGGGGGAGGGCGTACTCTGTTGCTTGCCTTAGTCACTTGACCATTGACCACGCATCCCTTTCGAGACGGAGCAGGAGGATGGAGGGGGGTGGGGTGTACTCATCTATTGCTTGCCTTAGTCATTTGGCCATTGACCATGCATCCCTTTCGAGACGGAGCACCGTTCCTACTCGTAATAGGGATACCTCCAACATTTGGGCACTCAAAATGACAACGAAAAAGGGACAAGTAAGAAGACGGAAAATGACAACAAAAAAGGGGCAAGTGAGCAAGACGGAAAAAGACAACAAAAAAAAAAACAGAAAAACACAGAAATGGTAAAGAAACACGTCAGAAACTACAAATACCGACAGAAAATGACAAGACACACAAAAACACAAGAAGCGCGAATCCTTCCTTACCTGGAAGAACCAGCACCAGACGGAACCCAAGGCGCTGACCGGCCCATGAGGCGGTCCTTCACAGCGTACATGTGGGCGTAGCTGGATAAACAAACGCAACAAACAAAGAACAAACCAGCAAACAAACAAGTTACAGAGGGAACGGTTACAACAACAGCAGTAAACTCCCGTAGGGTACATACACCATCCAAGCATCATCACTCCGGCCGTGGATATAAGCACTGTTTGACGTTTACAGCAGCGTCCGACCAAGAGTGGTATGATACCTGGGATATCTGTATGTAGAAAAAATTACTGAGCATGAAAAAAAACGCCTCTCACCAGCGAGTGCAAAACCTTTTTACCCCGTGGCAGGCCATGCATGCCGCAGTACACTAGCCCACACATCAGAGTATTCCTATGGGCTTGAGAAGCCTCGATGTTGCTGCCTATCTGATCCACGAAGGAAACTTCAGTACACGAGAATAAACTATTGATAGGGGGGCACAAGGCTTTGGACCTCTACGATTATTTCCCAGCCATTATATAGCCCTACGTAGAGCACCTCATCACATTGGGCACAATACATCGAAAAAAAAGTAACAAAAACAAACAAAAACGCATTGTCGCCACTGCAACACCTTGACCCTGTCGCGTATTATGCCATGCCGTAGCCCAAACATAGGAGAAACACACCAAGACAAACTAAACAGAAAAACGGAAAAAACAAAAAAACAGAAAAACGCCGTTCATCACTGCAAAAACTTTGACCCTGCAGCAGAGCCTATAATACACGAAAATAGTATTCAAAACAGCCTATAATTGACGAAAATAGTATTTAAAACACAAAAAACAAACACAAAAAAAAAAAAAAAAAAAAAACGCCACCTTGTACTGACCATTGCAAAACCTTGACCCTGTGGCAGGCCATACCGTAGGGCTGCTTGGACCAGAAGGGCATGAACACGCCCGCGAAAACGATGGAGGGCAGAGCGAACGCGGAGTGGTACCACAGCACGCCGTCCGACTCCATCCACACCAGAAGCAGGATAGGAACGGGCGCCAGGAACACGAGCTGGGTGGTGGAGGGATGAATATGAGTTACGTTTTTGTTTTAGCGCACAAGACATCGAGAAGGCGGGAGGGAGGAGGGGGAGAGGGTTAGGTTGATGCTCGAGCCAAAGAGGGGGGGTGGGGGTACTCGATATTCATGCATGGTCGTAGTCGCATGATCATAGATCCTCGCATCCCTTTATTCAATGCCGGGACACGGAGCATGTCGGGTTTCACTCACCAGGCAGACATTGTGGGGGGGGGGGGGGGGGGTACTTATTTGTTGCTTATCTTGGTCGTTTGATTATTGAACACGCATCCCTTTCGAGACGGAGCACCGTTCCTACTCCGAATAGAGCCGCCTCTAACACTTGGGCGCTCATAACGTTGATTTCATATATTACATGGAGCAATGGGGAGGGGGGGGTTAGTGGCAAGGGAGGGCGAGTGGGGGGGTCGATGTTCTGCGTAGAAACCCGGCCACTGGCTTATTGTTTTTAATCAGTTTACAAACACCGCCAGCACCACCACTACCATCACCCTCCCACCGCCATCGCCACCGCCATTACTACTACAAACACGCACCAGCGCCGTAGCGACGTAGTAGAGCATCCCGTTCAGGAAGCACAGCTTGTGGATCTTGGAGATGCTCGACTCCCAGAACTCCTTCTCCAGCACCAGCGTGGCGCTGCCCATGCACCAGCGGTACTGCTGCATGAAAAACGTCTGCGCGTCGTCTGGACAGGCCCCCATCGCCAAAACTAGCGGAAGGTACTTGATCTTCAGTACACAACAAGTTACAAGGTACAAGGGAGGGAGGGAGGGAGGGAGGGAGGGAGAGGCGCGTTATAGAGAGCGGAGGGGAGGGGGGGGGGGGGCGGGGGGTACAACGCCGGGACGGAGCACGTTGGGTTTTTTCACCAACCAGGCAACAGACATTGTTGCACCAAGCTTTGCGAAGCGCCGTGAGGTGTACGTGTGTGTGGGGGGGAAGGGCATATGAGAGGCGGGTACTCATATCATTCATGGCCGCAGTCCTGTGGAGGTATATGTGTTGTATGAGAAAAAAAAATAATAATAATGTTTTTTTGCTTACCGAAAACCCTGTCGTGGTCATCTTGTAGCCAGTGTACATGTCCTCGGAGTGCGCGATGGCAGCCATCCCTCCGAACGGTTCGAGGGCCTGCCTGCGGTACAGCCCGCAAGAGCCCACGCACACCGCAGCATTGAACTTGTCCTGGTTCACCTGTTCCCCGTTGAAAAAACAAACCAGAGACAGGAAAAAAAAAACAAAAAAAAACGTTGAAAGTTCGGTTGTTTTTTCAACGTTAAAAAACGTTCGGATGGCAAAAAAAAACAAAGTTGAAAGTTGAAAGTTGGGAGTTCTGTCATTTCTGTCAAATTTTCCCCCCCGTGGCAAAACTATGTTACATGTATACGAGTAAAAGGTTCCGAGTTCCGACCCACGTCTGATATGTGTTCACGATCACCTGCACCATGCGGTACATAGAAAAATAATTGCATCGTTTTTACTCTTCATTAATCCCGCTCCCCCCTCCCGAAAAAAAAACGCCAAATTTCGTGGAAAGCCCAGGAAACATCACGACAATCACCTGCACCATGTGCGGTAGAAAACGTCCGGGGTGACAAACACCGGGCCCACGTCTGCTCCTCCAGCCCTTCACCCTCCCCGCGCTCCCCAAAACGAAAAAACGCCAACTATTTTCCATTGGAAACCCCTCGAAAACATCACAAAACAACAACGAGTAAACATCACGAGCACCTGGCGGTAGAAAAACTCCTGGGTTACGCCGGCCCTCTGCTCCCCCCCCCAGCCCTTCACCCATTCCGCTCCTCAAAAATAAAAATAAAACGCCAACTATATTCCATTGGAAACCCATGAAAAACGTCACAGAACATCACGAAAAACAACAACCAAAAAAATCACCTGCACCATGCGGTAGAAAAACTCCTGGGTGACGCCGGCCCCCTGCTCCACCCACGTCTGCTCCTCTTTGAAACGGAAAAACTGAGGGGTTTGCAGGATCCCGATGGAGGCGTCGTGACCGAAATACGGCACCGTCTCCTTCAAGAAGTCCGGGCGGGGACAGAAGTCCGCGTCCAGGATGGCGATCGCCTCCCCCGAAGTTCGCGCGAACGCGTACCGGAGATTTCCCGCTTTCTTGAGCTCCGGAGCGTTTTCCCGCCGGATGTCTGCACCGAGGTAGCGGGCCGGGTCGCGGGTCGGGTCGCGGGTCGGGTCACATAGAATAAAAAAAAAAAAAAAAAGAGGGAAAAAAAAGCGTGGGCGGGACAAAAAAACATTGTGCATACAAGAGAATAAATGCAAAGTTTCGTTCCAAAACTTTTACCACCTCTAGAACGACGTTTTATAACACGCTACAGGCCCCTCCCCCCCCCCAACCTCCGGTATACCATACGACCACGGCCATGCATGCCATGAATAAATACCCTCCCCCATGGTCATACATACGACTACGGCAATGAAGTAAAAATTCACCCCCCCCCTCCCACGCCCCACCCAACGCCACAGCAACAAAACAAAAAACACTTACAGTTAAACCCGAACGTCTGGGCTAGCTCCTGAACCTCGTCGCTCGCGCCGTCGTCCAGCACGTAGACCTTGATGTCTGGGTAGTCCAGGGCAGCGACGTGCTTCCAAGTGTTCTCAAGCAGGTAGAGCGGCTCCTTGCAGATGGGCAGGAACACATCGACGGTAGGACGGTAGCCCTGCCGCTCGGACTCGCTGACAATCTCGGCGTGCTTGTCGGGGCAGAAGTCTTTGCCCCATACGGCGATGCCGAAGTCTGCCGAGACCGGAATATTAAATTGCGTTTATACACGTTTATGGCGTTTTGGGAGGGTGGGGGGCGGGCGGTGGGCGGGGCGTGTGGGGGGGGTA
>MEHQ01002986.1:494476-544508 GCA_008828725.1 Saccharina japonica | reverse complement strand
GGGGGGGGGTAAGTCTCTTTTCGGTTTTTGTACAGGCGGGCAGAGGTGCATGTGGATAAACATTTTCGAGCGAGACCCAGGCAAGGGGGGTATGCAAAAAAACACGAACATCAAAACTCATCAAAAGAAAAAGAAAAGCAAAAAGAGTCACTTTTCGTGAGGTTTGTTCAGAAACATCCCATCGGCACTGGTTTTGTTTCATCGTTTTGACCATAAATAGTCATTTTGACCATTTAGAAGTGTGGTTGTCCTTTTGTTTTGTCGGCTGTTGATCGATTTCTGACAACTTTGGGTTATAAGGAGCACCGTCATATTCAGAAAAGGTTTCAGCCAAAAAGTGCTATATACCTCGAGTGTAGCACGCGTCTGTATTTATCTGCGTGGTGAGAGGTTGAATATCGGAGCAAAAGCGACCGCCAAACCCTGCCTGCCTGCTTGCAGTGGATTTTACTATCCTTACCACCTGTAACATAAAAAATAATATCGTAGCATCTTGGTCGTTTTCAAATGCGTGAGTGATCCGAAACGACATCAAAACCTTGAAAAATCGGTATATATGTTGTACGAATGATATATAATGCGAAGGAAAAGTTTTCTGATATGGGGTTTCTCTTCTCTAGACGTTGGATATATCCAAATGTTGAAGCAAACAGACCGCCTCTCTTACGTAGCATGTTGGGATACTGATCTTTGAGGCAGAGAGTCTGCCCAGAACGTGACAGTGATCTTTGTACCTACCCCGTGACACGTATCTTACAAATGTATGCATAGCATCAATCAGTCGTTTCCAAATACATGGGCGATCGAAATCCATTTTTTTTTTGTGCTTACAGTCCGATGGTAGAATGGGCTATTTATTCCCATACCATACGCATGTACGATAGAGGTATAAGGTATACCTTTTTTTGGCTGAAACGATTTCTGAGTGATCAGGCTCCTTAACCCAAACCCGTCAGACTTTCATTTTCGTGTGTTTTTGCAACATTTTTCAGAGTATACTTTAAACTCATGGGATTGTTTGTCGGTTATGTAGCACTTTGTTTAGCCTCCCAAAAATCATGTTTTTACTTACTATTAGTATACAGCTCCTCAAGAGAGGGGAGGAGCTCAGAAAAAAAAACATGGTGCGCCTCTACTATATCGAACCATGCGTCACGAGTGAAAAATATGTAGACATCACGGTCCAAAAACAAAATATACGGACATCAAAAACAGCCAGCTGCAGATTATCTTCCCCCTTTCCTTGTGATACGAGTTGAAGCAAAAAGAAGGAAGGGTTAGAGAGAGAGAAAGTGGTGTCAACTCGTAGCCGAAGGACGCTATAAAGACGTATACCTGGTATACTAATACTAGAGATAAAGTGATGTCAATAGCTGAAGTACTCGTCATAGCAAGAAACGATATCGGTCAACGTTGTTACGAAAATTGCAGAACGGACAAATGACGTTTCTTTTTGAGATACCGTATATCATATACGTAGGATATGTATATACTGACTGTAAAGGATAAAAAAACCCCGTCGAAAACGGGAATGAAAAAAAGCAACAGCTGAAGGGGACTTTGCTTTATTATTACCCCACCCCGTGCATTAACTTTTACAAAGCCGAGATCCAACAAAAACGAAGAAGAAAAAAAACAGGTGCAGAGATTAATTTCCCTATAATTTTATATTTTGACGAGGAAGCAACAACAGGTGCAGATTAATTTCCACATAATTTTATATTTTGACAAGGAAGCAAGCACATTCCCCCCCCTTTGGTGCGATAGGCGTTGATGCAAGAACCTAAGGTATTTATTGTACTTAGAAAAATCGATGATATCATATATAGTAGCTGAAATACATACCTGGTACACCTGGTAACTCGTAAAATACAAATCGGTCACTTTTGTTCAAAACTGACCCGAACGAAAAAAAAAATGTGTTTTTGAGATATAAACGAAAAAAATGATGTTTTTGAGATAGGGTATACGAAGAAGCTCTCGCTTTTAAAACTCGCAGTACGTGCGTAAATACTTCAGTACGGATGTTCTGGAGAAAAAAAAAAGAACAAAAACAGCGTAAAACGGTAAAATGTCAAAAACAACAAAGATCCAACGGATCAATAGCGCTTTGAGCTCTTACCCACTCATCAAAACAAAAAAAATCGTATCGTAGCCCCAATGATTGCCTTGTACGTATACGAAGTATAGAAGTAGGTTTTTGGGTGTGACTATATAGGACCACATATTGTTATTAATAGTAAAAATAGGGAAATATATCGCTTTTTGGGTGTGACGTAGGGTCCTATTTACTACGTATGGTCCCCTTAATAGAAGCATCTAGAACATCGCCGCAAACACAGGGGCTGCGTAGTAGATTAGAATCCCCAGCAGCAAGCAAAATACAAACGGAACAGCAAGGATGGTCAACTCAACGTAACCCACGAACATCTATTAAGACAACATCAACACAAGCAAAAAAAAAAAACAACAACAACAAACTATACAAACGTCGCACATAAATACGTCACGATCTGCATATATATAGAGATACTTCGTATATATTTATTCAAAAAATAACTAAAAAACAGCATCTGTGATATCGAGGATTTGGTCGAAACTCATCTTTGCTACGTAGCTGCATGGGATACTTCGGTATATATAACACGCATGATAGGACGAATTTTGGAGCTGTTTTATCTCGAGAATAATGGGAAACGTGCAAAACCGCCGAGCGATCTGACTGACGTGTGGATCAAGCACATGTATGTTTCCCCGGGGCTGGACCTGTACTGTACAGATAGATCTAGCACAACCTTTCACAACGGTAGGTAAGGAACTAAAAGATCTAGATCGCGATCTTAGAACACGATTTTAGATCACGATCTTAGAGCACGATCTAAATCACTATCTATATCACGATCTAGTATCAAGATCTATACCACGATCTAGATCACGGATCTGGCATAACAATGAAAAGGGTTACGTAAAAAAACCCCGCAAGAAACCCTCTACCGTGCATCGCACGACGTATCATACCAACAACAGCAACAACAAAACAACAACGACAACAACAACAACAACAACAGCAACAGCAACCCTAGCCCTAAGCTTTGCCGAACTACAGCAGCATACGTATACTGCAAGTGCTCCTTGCCACGATGCTCACAGTGGCAGCCCATGTACACGATGACGAAGACCGCAGGCGCACCGAACCAGTAGAACGCCGGAGTGACGATCGTGAACAGCCACATGCCCGCGGACATCGTGAAGAAGGACAGCAGCGCGAAGCTTATCAGCCCGACACGATCCGTCTCGTGGTAGAGCACCTGTGGACGTGAGGATGGGGCAAAAACAAAAAAAAAAAAAAAAAAAAAAAAAAAGGCGGGGAGGGAAAAGGGGGGGGGGGGGTGTACTTGTCATTTTCATAGCATGGCCGTCGAGTCGTATGACAATAGACCCCTCGCATCCCTACAATGCCGGGACGGAGCATCGTCGGGTTTTCACCGACCAGGCAAACATTGCTTGCACCAAGCGCGAAGCGCCGTGAGGTGTTGGGCGGGCTGAGGGGGGAGGGCGTACTCATTTGTGCTTGCCTTAGTCATTTGACCATTGACCACGCATCCCTTTCGAGACGGAGCACCGTTCCTACTCCTAATAGAGACACCTCCAACACTTGGGCGCTCATTACGTTGTTTCCATATATTACAAAGAACAGTTTTTTGCTAATCTTATCCCTTCCTGTTTCGCCGCCTGTGGCCACCATCTATCTCCTAAGATAGCGATCGTTTTCTCGCTACTAGTTTTAGTGTACCAAACTGCTCCATGTCACACTCGTCTATTTTCCTCATCTCCTCCTCTAGCACATCCCTTTCCTCCTTGTACCTTTCACATTCTCCCACTATGTGAACTCTACTCTCTATGGCTTTGCCACATGGGCACATCTGTGCACTCTACTTCCTCCTCCTCCCGGCTACTGGTATACCTCCTTCTTCTTTCTGGCAGGTCCAGGTCCCCTACACGAAATCGCAGTTTCAGCTTTTTCGCGAAGTCCATTGGGCCGTGCAGATACCTTTTCATTCCTATTCCTTCTCTCAACCCCCCGTACATCTCTAAGTGTTCTTCCCCTTCCACCTTCTTTCTCAGTGCTAGCCTTTCCCTTCTTTCTATCCTTTCTTTTACTTCTGTCTTGTATCCGCTAAATTTCGTCTATGGCCAGCGTCTCTTTTTGGTTTCCTATACCCTTCCATACTTTCTCGACTACGCTATCCCACCTTATTCCAGCTCGCCCTTTGGTTACTTTCTCCCATACAGCTTTATCAGCAATGGCTGGCAACCTCTTATTTGGCATGTTCTTTACTTTATATTGCCATTTCAACTTACGCACGTCTCTATTTGTCTTAAGTGGGTACATTCCCAGTTCTGCTCTCAATACTGTATTACTCGTCGTACTTGAGCATCCTAGTACTTTTTTAGCTGCTGTCATCTGTACTGTTTCCAGCTGTTTTACGAGCTTCGCGTTCCCTTCCCATACTTCTCCTGCATATTCTAGCTTTGGTACAATCACATTCATCAGTATACATCTCTTAATTCTAGTGTCAAGGTGCGAGTCTGTTAGGACTGCTTCCATCTTGCCTACGTGTGCCTTACCCTTGCCTATTATTTTATTTATGTGTGCATCCCAAGAGCAATCTTTTGAGATTTCTACGCCAAGGTACGTATACTGGTCTACGATCGGTAATTCATCTTCTCCCCACTTCCACTTACAAGTTACCGGACTCTCCTTATCTTCGTTACATACTGAGACAGGGGGGGAGGGGGGAAGGTTTACGCGAGATCAATTTGGGGGGTCAATCGAGGGAAAGTCGACGGCCTCACAATACTGACAGAATAGAAGTCTACGGTAGTTCATTCCATTCCTTGCCATTCCATGGCATTGCGGTTCATTCTATGTGTACAGATCATATTATCCCATTTGTCCTCCCCGAGCCGAGCAAATAACTCATCGAACCACCAGGAAAACACATGGCATGTCGTTTGTCTTTCCCCGAGCCAGCCCAGACAATTAATGCATACCCCTGGTGCCAAGGGTAATTAATGACTCGTAACAATCAACAAGTAACTCAAAAGTAGGTATTAGTAGTTCGGCTCAACGAATAAAAAACCATGCATTTCATCAGCATAACATTTACTCGTGAAAACACAAGAGACTGATCCTCATTTTGCCTCTGGGAGGAGAAGGAGAAGGAGCAGGAGGAGGAGGAGGAGGAGGAGGCGGAGGAGGAGGAGGCGGAGGAGGAGGCGGAGGAGGAAGAGGAGGGACACCCTTCCGTTTTTTCCTAGTTATTTTTGTTTTTCCAAGCCCAGCAAAGCTCGTATACAACGTCTACCTGGCATACTACACTTGTACATAAACACCATCCTCTCTCTAAAAATACCGGTATATATATATAAAAAAACGGAAAATTCTCACCTTCTCCTCATCAGACGGAGCGCACGGTAAAACCGCCACGCTCCCATCCTCCCGCACAGCCACCGCGGTAGCCCCCACAGAGTCAGCAGGGGCCACCCGGGCCGAACCCATCCCCATCCTCCTCGCCCCCACCGCCCTCACGCCCACCGCCGCCGAAGCCGCCGCAGCCGCCGCCGCGCGTATCCCCCCTTCCTCCACATCCCCCTCGGCGCCCTCCGCCCTGGCGCGGGCACGGGGCGACGAAGAAGAAGAAGGGCCGGACTCTTCGGTGGACGACGCGGTGCCGTCAAACGTGTCCCCTCCGTCACTGCTCCAGCCGGACCCGAACGGGGACACGAGGGGCGTCTTCCCCGCCACGCCCCCGCCTCCCGTGGTCGGTCGCCGCCCCCCCCCGCCGCCGAGTTTTTTCTTGCCCGTACCGCCGATGCCCTCGCCACCGCTACCGAACCCCGGTTTCATGCCGGAGGAGGAGTAGAAGTCGTAGTCATCGAGAGGAAGGTGGAGGGCGAGGCCGTCGAGGCCCTTCTTGGAAGGAGGGGAAAGCGCGACCGGCGGCTGCCGTCGTTCCGACGGCGGCCGCGTCTCCTCCGCGATAGCGTTCGCGCTCGCGTCGGGCGCCGGGGGCAGAGACTGCGGGCGCCGGGCCGGGGCTATCCTGGCGGTGTTCTTGGTGAGCCCGCGCGCCGCCCGGCGCAGGGTGGAGAAGATCTCCGCCTGTGCGCCCTCGTCCGCCTGAGCGGAGTAGGACGAGGCAATCGAGTTCTGCCGGTGGAGGGGGTTGGGGTGGAGGTGGTGGCCGCCGGGAGCGGAGAAGGAGTCGTGGGAGTTGTTTGAGGGTCCTCCCCTCCGCGGGGTCATGGCGCTGGTAGCGGCTGCGGCCGCCCTCGCCCACAAGGAGGCATTGTTAGCGTCGAAGGGGGAGATGCGCTCGTCGGGGACCACCGCCTCCGCCGCGCGACTGCTGCTGTTGTTGTTTTCGCCGGTGGCGCTGTTGACACCGTCGCCCTCGGCGCGGAGAGACAACGGGCCGCGCTTATCATGGCGGCCAGCGGCAGCGGCAGCAGAAACACCACGGCGGCCGTTCGCGGCAGCAGCAGCCGCCGCGGCGGGGCGAGAACGCGCGACGATAACATCAGCGCCAGCGCCGGCTCCGCCACCGTGCTTACCCGCGCCGTAGTCAACGGAAGACAGGGTCACAATGTCGGGAGACAGGTCCGTCGTGGAGGCTCGCATCCGAGCTCCCTTCGAACCACCGCGACCACTACCATCACCATCGCCGTTAGCGTCGCCACCACCGTTAGACTCGCCGGATGCGGCAGAGGGGTCCCCCTTAGGGCGTACCGCGCACATCCAGCTCTCGTCGGCGGCAGGAGCAGCAGCAGGTTCGGCAACCGTAACGAAGCCATTTCTCCTCGTCACGGTCTCTGCCAGAGCCACCACCGCCGCCGCCGCGGCCGCTACCGCATCTTCACCCTCATCCTCATCTTCTGCTGGTGCTGCCACGGCTGTCGCACTCCTCGCCTCCTCCGACGCAACGGGCTCCGGAGAGTCCCACAGAGAAGAGGGGGCCTTCCCCTTCTGCCCGCTCAGCCAAGAGGCACCATCGTCGTCCCCGGTCAACACGCTCACGCTCTCCACATCGATATCGCCTTCGTCGTTGACAAACTCCCTCGCTCCCTTCCACGCCATCCCCTCCCCCCCTCCGCCTCCGCGGCCACTACCCTGCCCCTGGCTCCTCCCCCCGCTGTCGCGGAACCTAAGGTTATCGATGGACAAAGGTTCCTCCACCTGCGGCGCTTCGCTTACGCCGACGGCGGACCCTACCCCGAGCGCGGACTCCACGCCAAGCGCGGATTCCACCCCTAGGGCGGAATGGATCGGGCTGAGCGGCCCCCCCGCCCGGCCGGCGCCGAACATAGGGTTCGTCGAGTCGTACATCGCACCGTCTTCCTCGCCCCCCCCATCCCCTCCCCTCCCCTCCTCCCCTTCCGCCTGCCCCGCTGTGGTACCCCCCGCCCCCACCGCCGCCGCCACCGCCGCTGCCGAAGCTCGCGCCGAACTCCTCCGCAAACATCGGGATCGAGCCTCTGCGGCTCGCCGGGCGAGAGAGCCGCAGGGTCAGCGCTTCGTGGAGGCTTTCCGCCCTGTCGGTGGTGGTGCTACCACCGCCATCACCATCCCCACCACCACCACCACCAGCGCCGACGGTGCTGGTGCTCTCCCCACCCCGACTCCGATACCCGTCGACGAAGCTGGCGAGGTTGTTGCTGTTGATGTTGTGTCTCCTGCTTCCGGGCCTGGAGAGGCGCTGCTGCTGTTGCTCGAGGCCCTCCGTGTTGTTGTAGGGAGCGGTGTCAAACACTCCTCCCTGCCCCTGGCGAACCGCCAGGGCCGGCGCCCAGGAGTCCACCATAGACTCCGTCGTCGACCCCACCCGCACGATCTGGACGTGCTCGTGGACGTACGGACCGCCACCATAATTCTGCTGCTGCTGCTGATGATGGTGATGGTGGTGGTGGTCGCGAGAAACCCGGTCTAGAGAAGAACCCGTCTCTTCTTGCTCGTCGTGCTCTGCGCCGTCGTCGTCGCCGTCGTCTTCCTTATGCTCATCATGCCCGTTCTCACGCCTGTCCTGCTCCTCCTGTTCCTCCTGCTCCTCCTGCTCTTGCTGCTGCTGAAGCTCTTCTTTCCTCCGACTCGCCCGACTATAGTCCGAGACAGGGGTAACGACGATGTCATCCTCCTCTAAGGCCACCATCCCCGGCGGAGACCCGGATTCCGTCGACCAGGACTTTTGAGCCGTGGCATCGTCCTGTTTTTTTTTGCCACGAAGGTTTTCAGCGGTGGGAGGCGGGAAGGGGGGGGGGGGGGGGGGGGAGGGGGAGGGGAGGGAGGGGGAGGGGGGAGGGGAGGGGAGGGGAGGGGAGGGGTTAGGGGTGACTATTGACGATCATAGGGGACGGTACCATATAACTTTGATAAGGGGGCGTCGGTATATAAGGGATCTTCTACCCACCCCCGAAGGCATTATTATTATTAATAATAGGGTACCTTGAAGAGGGCTGCTATTGGTAGTACGAGGGGGAGGGGGGGCATACGTAGTAAATAGAACCTACGGTAAACACAAAAACCTATATATTTGGCGATTTTTATTAACAATATTTGGTCCTATTTACTATGATCCCTCCGTGATAGGAACCTTTTGCCCCTCCGCTGTGCCGCCAACGCCGCCGCCGCCACGGCCGTGCGCGCGCCCGCGTGCGCCCGATGTCCAAACAAAATCAAGAGAGCTGCCAATCTGGCTGTGAGGTGCGAGCGGATTGAGGGGGCATTTCCGGTGGCTGTACAACCGAGAGGCGATGTGAGCCGTCTTTGCTACAGCTAGTACATTCGCATACGAAACTATTTGAAATGTTTATGTACGTGTATTTATAAAATTAGAAAGAAAAAAAAAGACAGCTGTGGGATCGAGGATTTCGTCGAAACTCATATTTTGCAAGCTGAGTGTGATACTTCGAACGCGCGCACTCCCGGGTTTTACATGTCCTCATGCAGGATGTATATCATGTCATAGGGAAGAGTTTAAAAAAAAAAAAAAAAAACTGCGTAGGGGTCCCCTCTCGAGGCCAAAAAAGACAAAACGAATAAGCTCAAAAGAAAACGAAAAAAAAGTACAGTAAAAAACTGCACGGTGGGACCTCTGGACGAAATTACGAAACGCGACTTTTTTTTCTTCTTCTACATTTTGTTGTTTTACTTGGTTTTAGTGTGCCGGGTGCCTTTTTTTTGTTTCCCTTTTTCGACGCAGCTCTCTGAAAATACGCGTATTTGTTTACATGGTCTTAGCATACAGTACAAGTAGAGTGTCTGATTTGTTTTTTATTTTCGCGCAACCCTGAAAATACCCGAAAGGTTTGTACTTGGTTTTAGAATACCCCCCTTTTCTCGTTCTTCTCGGATAAAATACGTAGAAGTAGCCTATATATACAGAAAGTACCGGGAGTATGGGGTTCTGGGATTGTATAGTTTTCGGGTTCGCCTGCTGCGTGTGTATATATATCACACGTCTAGATAGAGCGCCTGCAAATGTTTGAGTTCTCCTGCTGGGTGCATCATGGATAGAGCGCGTGTGTTTTACGCACGCAGAATAGAACGTGACGTCCCAAGTATGATGTCATACATGCCGTACGTATATGATGTCTATGATGATAATGATGATGATGATGTATTATCATGATATACGTGTATCATAGGTCTTGTTACCACAGTCGATTTCCCAAAAAATCCAACTCGTGGGTCACAAAACAGGCCGAAAGAAAAGAGTCCCGATGGAACGAAAACAAGGA
The DNA here is from genome assembly GCA_008828725.1 of Saccharina japonica. NCBI lineage: Eukaryota > Phaeophyceae > Laminariales > Laminariaceae > Saccharina > Saccharina japonica. The sequence goes on along the minus strand of MEHQ01002986.1, from coordinate 534,710 downwards.
ACACGACACAAGAAAACGAAACCAACCGCACGACAGTACCTGTACGTACGTACGTGAGGGAACGGTAATATTACGGTTGACCACAGTAAATAGGGCCTACGGTACACACACACACACACACAAAAACCTACACATTTACCATATTTTTAGCAATAATATTCGGTCCTAGATTTACTATGGCCCCCCGTGACATTACGATATACACACACACAAACCTACACATTTACCATATGTTTAGCAACAATATTCGGTCCTACTTACTACCTGGTACCATACCCGTAATATTGTATATTTTAACTACTACGACGGGCTGTGGAGCACCACTCATATATACACGACAAATAATACCAGGGAAAATATCCATGGCACGTACATGCAGCCCAATACAGGCCTTTTAGAACTGCAGTCCCGTTTTGGGGACAACCCACTCTAACTCTAAGTGATTTGTCCCCAAAACGGGACTCCAGTCCTACAAGGGTTAAGAAGCGAGACTGGCTCTACGTACAGACTACAAAAACGTTACGTGTACGTACATATCTCGACTATTTTTTTTTCTTTTTTCTTTTTGTGTACTATTAAAACTGCTGCAATAAGACAACACAGGACACCTATTAATAGTAAGAAAAAGGCAAATAAGAAAGGCAGGCTGATAATTACAGAGGAAAGTGAGAAATTTGAGAGTCGTTATCTTGAACTTAGTGCACAGTAGAAAGCACCCTCTCTCAAAAAAGAAACCCAGCCTGGACCAGCTTTCCCGTTTCTTATTAGGTGTCCTGTACTATAAATCGGGGAAGAGGGGGGGACATGTACTATAATAAAAAAATTACGCACAAAAAGGGGACGCAAACATTCAGCTTAAACCAAACCAGTCTGCAAAACAATAAAACAATATAGACGTGTAACATAGACCAGGTATATTTTGTACGTACATATGTACCTATGAATAGTACCACGGAGTGCGAGTACGACGGTGAATGTGAAATGCACTAACTGATGACAATTGAGCTGTAAAAAAAGTGCCTCGGCTCTCTACAAGTTGTCTCTCGGGTATATAGATGTAAACATATTCGAATGCGGGGAAGACGTAATTAAATTATTTTAGAAAGCAAGGGACGCACTCTAAATATATATACGGCAGAATGAACAGTCATTAATAGTGTAAAATAGTGCAACAGCCTCCGGGGCATCGGCTTTCGAAGAGTCACGACTCGCCGCGCCGCAGTCGCACACACGTACAATCTGGAGCATCCATATGTACGTAACGTAACGCAAACATCCTGCGTAGTCTGGGGATGGGGCGCATTGAAAGAAATTGCAACAAGAACAATATCTGGCACAAAATATATACTACTCGTACAACAGTACGAAGCAGTGGCCGATTTCAACGAGCAAAAAAAAAAAACACACACACACACAACAGACAAAAACAATGACAAAAAAAACACGCACACAAGACATCCAGCCAACCGAAAGCTACTGCCTCTGCCTCCGCTGCTGCTCCTACTGCATCTTGTTAACAGGCCCAGGGCAGTGGCTGCCCTCTCAAGGAGCAAAAAAGCAACAGAAACACTAACGATCACATACAGACTACATACACTGCTGTATATGCAACCGCTCAGTACAGGCTACATACATAACTACTGTATATGCAACCGCTAAGTACAGGCTACATACATAACTATATACAACCTCTAAGTACAGACAGTATTATACATAAACGAAGTGCAAGGTTGAATTTTCGAGGGCGAAAAAAATAATCGCATCACAGCTGATGCATTTTTTTTCAAAATACATATACTTGCCCACCCCATATACTCTGTACGTATTCCTGCTTTATCCCTTATAACGCATCCATAACTGAAAAATGTCCCACACTAATTCCAAGTAGTTTGTCTCCAAATTCGTGGGACCAGTTATTACCCATAAGAACTGGTCCCACGTATATTGGGGGCAAACTACTGGGAATCAGTGTGGGATAAGTGTTTTTTTTTCCAGTTTTGAATGGATTAACCTCTATCTACTTCAGCTGATTGTTGCCCTTGCTCCTTACTAAATAGTGTCCGAATACTCCAAACAGACGCTCACAAGCTGGACGTACATATATATATTAAAAAAAAAAAAAACAGCAGCTGTGAGCTCGAGGATTTCGTCGAAACCCATCTTTGTAATAGCGATACGGTACGTACATATCAGAAATACGTCAGTTACAGTTCTGTCCTGGTCGCGAGCTGCCTTTAAAGCGGCATCTTGTCTCGCCGCCGTTGTCGGTGTGCACCCGGCGGCCGTCTCTGCTTGGCGTCGGTTGCACCAGGTGCATACGCCTATTATATGTGGTGTGGCACAGTTTACTACGTGATACAAAAAAAAAAGGAAACAAAACAACAGCAGCCGTGACATCGAGGAGATGGGTCGAAACTCACATTTTCGCAACCTGTGTGTGATCGAGCGAGCGAGCGTACATACAATATGCTCGTATGTGGTGGATATCGAGTTCAAAAGGCTAAAACTCGACGCCATTGTAGGGAAAGTAGACTAAAAAAAGTCGATCAACATACGCTACAAGAGTTTAGCCGTTTAAACTCGAGTTCCACCACACGTATCATACGGGTTTCCTATGGCCTCATGAAGCATGTGTATCGTTCACTGAAAGGAAGCAAAAATCTGGCAGTTAAGATTCGAGCATAATGCCGTCAGCGGGTTTCCTTTTTTTTATTCGGTTTTTACCTTGTAGGCTTTTTCTTTATTGTTCCGGGGGATGCTTGTGAGTGACCAACGTTGAATGAAAAGCGCATGCTTGCACATTTACTATAAATATTGATACTGCTTGTAGTCGAATAGCAAACGCAAACGCAAATCGAAAAAAAAATCTTGAAAAAAGAAATCCAGCAACAGTACGCGTATACGTAGCTATTATGTACGAGTACTCATTCGTATATAGCGACGAAAAAAATAGGGTTTCCAGGTTTTGGAACGAGTACCAGGCGCTTGGTACATACGCATACCACTCTGATCCCAAATATAGGGACCATATCAATTGAATGTTAATGTACAAAAGGTCCTTATATTCAGGGTCAGTGGTACTGCAGTAAGTAGTGTACAGCAGTGGGGCCGATACACGGCAGCAAAGAAATAATGTGCGGCCGCGCGATATAATGCGGTCAAAATCGGCCGTCACGACCGGAATATGGCAATTACATGATGGGATGAATAGTGCGGCCACCCGATATAAGGCGGGTCAAAATCCCGGTGCGCTCGTATACCGCCTTCCCAGGTATATAGTCCCCACTACTATATACAAGTACGCGTACTGTACGGTAGTGTGCATACTTCTTTTTCTTTCGGCATCACATCTACAGCGTGCAGTCCAAACCTCTTCATGGCGAAGAGGCCTACGTGCCCTACGTATATACTGGTGGTACTGGTAATAAATACTTCATACAACTACAAAACCCCGGTACTGGTGTAGAGAGGGTGGGGAAGGCTAAACTTGGCCCAAGAGGCTCCTAGGTGCCGGGGGGGGGGGGGGGGGGGTTTTTTTTTCTTGCTGGGCAGGAGGGTGGTGGGGGCGGGAGGTGCCGCTGCGTGGGGGCGGCCAATTGCCTGGGTACTTCATTTTCATGCATGGCAGTAGTCGTATGACCATGGGGTGAGGGCGAGGGGTCGAGGGCCCGTCCCTGAAAAAAAAAAAAAAAAAAAAAAGGCTTAAGATGCGGTCTTGCTGGAAAACGGAAACCGTTGTGTAGTCGGATACAACACCATTTTATGGACAGATAGATGGTTTTTTTTGGGTTGCGTGCTTTGTTGGAAATAGTTTATTTCCAAGAGGGAAGAGGCGCCTTTACCACTCTTATCCCACAATTCGTTACCAGATAAAGTACCAAATATTTAAGATTATTTCTTGCCGGTTTTACGTGTTTTTGGGTGTTTTTTTTTTTTTCTAATCAAAACACGAGAAGCCGTCGACCCAACCCAATCCTAACCCTAACCCTGACCCCAACGCTAGTCCAGGCTAAGGCTCGCGACCCGTGCGCGGGTTTAGCCGCGCGTTTTGGACAATTCTGCAAAAAAAAATTGTGCGGACCACCACAAGAACCGTAATAATATAGTTGCTACTTTATATCTGGTACGATTTGTGGGACAAGAGCTCTGGCTAAGGCCACTGGGAGGGGAGGGGCTCGTACGAACAATAAGTCAAGTCGGTGTTTGACGGATGTCATGTAGGGGGGCGTGTTGGTGTAAGGGGAGGTTTCGTGCGTCAATTGGTATTGGGGTGTGTACGTACGTATGTACATATAGCGTGTCCGGGCAGGGCTTCCTGTGTCGGAGTACTTTCAGCGTTTTGCCGAAAAGTGCTATTAAGCCCTTAAGAACCGGTCCCACGATTTTGGGGACAAACTACTTGGAATTAGTGTGGGATAAGTTTTTTCAGTTCTGAATGGGTTAATACCGTAGTGCGAAGAGAAAAGTTGCGAAAAGTACGAAAAAATAAACGACACTTTCTTTTAAGCCCTTAAAAACTGGTCCCACATATTCGGGTACAAACTACTTGGAATTAGTGTAGGATTTTTTTTTTAGTTCTGAATGGGTTAATCGATGGGGTGAAAACAAGAAACGCCTTCCTCCTGGCCACCCTACCCCCTATTGTATTACAGCAGCACGAATATGTATATACGAGTATTTGAAAAAAATAAAAAAATAAAAAAACACAGCTGTGAGATCGAGGATCTTATCGAAACTCATATTTTGCAAGCTGAGGGGGATACTTCGAGTATGTCGTGTTGCAATACCGGCCGTCTATTTAACAAGAGGGTAAGAAATAACGCACTTGTTTGCGTGGGTGCGTGCGTACGTCGCGTGTGAACGGTCATATACACACTCCGAGTACTTCAACTACGTCACCGCTTGTTGTGCAGAAAAAAAAAAAAAAAAAAAAAAACGAGTACGCCAGAGTACGCAACAAAAAAAAAAAAAAGTACTCGTACGTAGATACCAGGTAGTAAGTAGATACCTGGGAGGGTGATTAATGATTCGCTTCAAGTACGTCGTCTATGCGTAGAAAGAAGGCAGGCAGTACTCGTGTGTGTGTGTTCTTCACATTAAAACTCGTACTGCTGTGTTGTATTGTTATTATTGTTTTATTTGCCATCTATTAATAGCAATGTATACATATGTACGTACAGCAGTAGTGTGTCTGTTGTATAGCACTTGTTCCTTCGTATTACATTGTAGTAGTGTTGATTGTCGTTGAGACTTGAAATCGGGTTGGAAAAAACAACAAGAGCGCGAAAGTTACGTACGGATGACGACTTCGTTCGCGCAACAAAAAAAAAGAACATCTAACTGTCTCGTCATATTTCCCGCTGTGCATTTGTTTGCCGTAATCCGACGCAAGTCGACGAGGGACGAAAGTGCTGAAATCTTCTCGCGAAAAAAAAGCAAGGCACGTCCGGTAGTGGGGAGGGGGAGAAGAGCCTACTCAAGTGACCCCGGATTTGAGCTACGACTATAGAGGGAGAGAGAAAAGAAGGGCGAAGATAATAACTGGGATGGACAAAAAAAAAAATGCTGTGCAATTCGTTTTCACACGAAATTGTCATCCGACACTGCTGGGCAGAGCATGAAAGAGCGTCAACGTTAATAACTCGAAAACATCCCTTTCACGAAAAAAAAAACGAAGGGAAACAAAAAAAAATAAACCTACTGCTGCTGTCAGCTTACATATCATGAGGATCATATACACACACCAATAGGAGAGAAAGAGAAAGAGAAAGGAAGTAAACAAGTTAGTTACTCGTAATTGCTGTCTCTCGGGGAGACGAGAGTGATTTTACGGAAGTTAACAACAAGCTAGTTACTCGTAATTTCTGTCTCTCGGGGTAGACAAGAGTGTTTTTACCGAGTGGGGCATGTTGGACAAGATAATTACCTGGCATATTTACGTGGCACTCCAGGGGAGTACAAAAAACAAAAATGAGAAAGTGGGGTGACACTCCAACACAGGCAAAAAAAAAAGCAAACGTACAAATGAGAGCGTTGAGATTCTGTACGAAAATCGAGAAAAATTACATACTGGTACACATATAGGTAGTCTATTTCAACCCTAGTTTACGTGGTTTTATTGTACCCCTTCCTACGTATGCCTGGCCCTCGAAAATTATGGTGTGGGTTGCATTTTGTTTTCGAAGCTCCCCTGTGGGTAAAAAAAAAATCATAACAAGAGCGTTGAGATCCTGCACGAATCGAGAAAAAAGACATACTGGTAGTATTTTCAACCTTCTTTTACTTGGTCTTAGTGCACCTCTCCTTTGTCTGGCGCTCGAAAAGTAAGGTGTCGGTTCGATTTTTGTTTTTTCAATGCTTCCCTGTGGGCAAAATCTGTGGTATATACGTATATATATACCAGGTGGTACTCCTGTACTTGGTTTCGGAATTTCGGGGGACTTACGATACATTTCTGCCTGCACAGGATACCTTACATGCGTACACCACTCTTGTTGGGAAAAAACAAGACCGGTTTCGTCACTACGGCGGTGGACCATAGTAAATACCACTATGTCCCGAAATATAATCACCATTTATACATTAAAATTAAATTAAAGGGTGCTTATATTTCGGGACAGTGGTAGGACCTACCGTACACCCAAAAACCTATATATTTCCCAATTTTTACCAAGAATATTTGGTCCTATTTACTAGTGTTTAGTATGGTCCCCCGAAAAAACATGAAAACACCTAATAGACGCATTCTTTAAAAAAAATCCGACACAAAAGTGGTGTGATATGTTATATTATATGTATTCGTATCATACCCATCATGTACGAAAATATAAGGACCATTTATATGAAATATTACTGTACGAACGTTTAATATATTATGGGACAGAGAGGTGTGTAAAAACAGACGATATTACACACACACAAAAAAAACGGATGAATTCCCATATGCCCCAAGACAATTTTACGTTGTATCGACAATAACAACGGCCAACGCAGAGCGATACATACGTCCATGCCGTCCATGCATGGAGAGATCTGGAGAACATCATCGGAGGGAGATCTTGATATCCTCGGGGAGCAGTGAGAAGATCTCGAGATCTTGAGATCCTCGGGGAGCATAAGAAGATCTCGAGATCTTGAGATCCTCGGGAAGCATTAAAATGATCTCGAGATCTCGAGAACATCATCGGAGGAAGATCTCGAGATCCTCGGGGAGCAAAAAGAAGACCTCGCGTTCTCGAGATCCTCGGGGAGCATCAGAAGATCTCGATATCTCAAGAGACATGTACGTGGACGAGATCTCGAGATATTGCATCGTCGAAAGATATATATAAGATATTCGACCCGGAGGGATGATGTCGAAAAACATCAAAACAAAAAGCTCTCGAGACATTTATTTGTTCCAATATCTGTCGTCGAGATCATCGAATCATGTCGAGAGAGATCTTCCACCAAAGTTTCGACGTGAGCGTGTGTGTGTTCGTTCTTCGCATAAAAACCGTTCTTGCTATCAGATCATACCCGTCGACGACATCCAGTACACCCTGTGTCCCCGTGTCCGTGTTGTTTTTTTTCCATCCCAAAGAGATACCTGGTATTATACCTGGTATGATACAAGCTCTAGGGCCTCCAAAATTACAACATTACGACGCAGAGATGACAACAATGCATCGTAATGTAGCAGTATCATAAGGAGACTATACGAGTAATAGCAAAGATCTGTACGGCGCCGCCGACCGCTATAAACGTACGCACGACAAATTTCGGAAAAAATCAGATCGGAAAAAACAATCCCTACAGGGGCGCCGGTGGGGGGGGGAGGGTGTTACCCCGTGTCTTGCATGTTGCGGGGCGGCACTATTTCTATTAATAGATTGCACCCCTTCCACGAAATTGATGGATTACAACCCGATCGAGAAAAACCTAGTTGCAAGTTGCAAGTGCATGGATTGCAGCTCTTGCCTGCAGTCCACACGCTACCCCGCTAACCCGCTAACCCTAACGTAAACCCTATACTTGTGAATCTATATCATATACTACGTATACGTGGGAGCAGGATGACCAATGGGACCCGGTCTGGTCCGGGCGGGATGAGGGTATAGAGGTGTTGACCAATCAGAATGGAGGCGTATGATGAGTCTATTGAGCATCCCGTTTCAACCGCGGTTCAACACCTATATATCCCTACGACCCCCAACCCCCTTTTTCTCTTTTTCTTTTTTAAGCATTTCACAAAAAAAAAACACAAAAAAAAATAGGGTTACGAGGGTTTTACATGGTTCCTATTAATAGTAATATATGCGTAAACCCCTTTCAAGAGCTGCCTGAAGCCGATTTCCTCAAGCCAGGAAACAATGACAACAACAAACACAACATCAACTGACTGCCGCCGTCATCCATCCACCAGCCCGCTCAAGGTGACGACGGATACAAACACCCTGCTGCTGTGCAAGCTACAGCTAAACTACCTTACAGGTAGTATCGTATAGTATATATATATGCTTAATCCATACCAGGTACTAATAATATTTCAAGAGATTGTTTCTATTTCACCTTCCGACGCACACGATATGCGATCCAATTATCCACACGAAGCTTGCGAAAATGATGATATTTTAGGAATGTTTTGAAAAATTGAAAAAATCGATCTCAACAGCTTCGTTTTTTTTCGTTTTTTTTTTCGTATCATATCATATGATACCTGTAGAGTCCTTGCGCATTTTCGTAGACATCGGCTTTGGTAGACATGGGCTATTAGGTCTTGCCGATTTGGCAACGAGCTAATGATTGTGAGATCACAACAACGAACAGCATTTTAGAATTCATTATCAGAACAAGAAGGTAAGAGTTTCGTCGCACTACCTGTACGTAGCCCTACAGATTGATTGCTCAACCCGAGTGTTGAACATATACTTCGTATACCTGTGCTGGTATATATATGAGTATATAATTATATATATATATTTGTCGCGGGTCCTGAGCTTGAAAATCTTGTGAGTCGTCGTCGTCGTCGTCCACAATCAACCGCTCTTTCTACCCAACGAACATATACCGCACGCACCCGGGGTCCTGTCCATCTAACCAAGCTCCTGCTCTGTCGTTTAAAAGTCGTGTTGGGTCGTACCGTATCGATAGTTTCGATATACTGCTTGTGTACCCGAAATATCGATCTTTCGATATATCGATATTTCGGTAGATCGATTTTTCAAAATATATCGAAATCTCGAACTTAACTTGTATCGTATATACCTGCCGGGTACGAACAGTACATATATACACATATCATATATACACGATTCCGGTAATACGCAGGCACGCTAAAGAAACATTACGATATCATGGGTTACCAGGCAACAAATACTATGGGCGATCCAGGACGACAGCAGCAGGTGTATATATGGGCTGACTAAACTAACAAAAACTTTGGGAAAATGATACGCGTACCTGGTATATATGTGGGCGCCACGAAAACATCCTCTCTTGTTAGTAACAACAACGCCTGTGGGGTAGTTTTTTTACCGAATTCCGAGCCGATTTTGTTTTCCATTTTTTTGCAAACCAAGGGGGGTACACACCAGACATACGACAACAAGAAAAAATTGTTGCCTATGGAAAATATCTCGGCCTTTATTGGAAAGATCGCGACACACAACGAAATTATTATTCATGGAAAGGATCTCGGCCATTTTTGCAAGATCGCGTCGAGATATTTCCTTGGACTCATGCATCAATCCTCGTATAGTTGTTGGTATACCGTTGTCTATGGAAAATATCTCGGCGAGTTTTGGAAAGATCTTGTCGATATATTTCCTTGGACTCATGCATCGCTCTATGGTTGCTGTGGTCCCTCTATAGTGCCGATAGGCGCGAGCCCACGATCCCAACACTCGTACATAGTGTATACAGGCAACCAGCGGCACTATATACTCCGCACACTGCCACACCAGCTAATCCCGTTTGTGCCCAAGCGTTTTCACAGGCACGATATACGCGCGATAGAAGAATGACGCACACAGCTTGCAAAGATGAGCTTCGACGAAATCTTCGATCTCACAGCTGTTGTTTTTAATTTTCATAAATATGTATATACATACTCGTGTACGGAGCAGGCAGTCGACACTATTCAATCGAGAAAACCAGCTTGAAAAAAAGAAAACAAACTGCTGCGAGGGGGCGCGTTGTGTGATCATCTTTGCGTTACAAAAGCAGTACGTACCCCCCTCTCTCATGTAATGCAATTCGATTCATGGGGATAAAGGTGGTGGACTACGATAAATAAATACATTGTTACTATTCCATTGGCCATCTGACAATGATGTGCAGTTCTTATTCCAATAATACCATTCACATACACCCATCATACAATGATCACTTGACAAACTTACACCAATAATGCAGTTTCATTACTTGAGTCACTCATAGTGCGTGGATTGCTACATTTCAACAGACGACGGGAGGGGGGTGGGTATGTGGGTACCATCGGGAAATAGGCAGAAAAAAAAAAAACGAAAAGCCAAAGCTTCAGCAAGTAAAACAAACCAAACCACTTATGTACGTGGCACAGAAAACAAAAAAAAAGTAGATGTAATATGACCTACAGAGTCAGGACAGTAGTACCTACGTAAAACACAGCGGCAATATACATTATAATACATACGTACCAGGTATATTAATAGCAACCTTGAGCTAAAAAGGTATGCACGCAGGCGTAGACACGCCGCAAATACGCGCTACACAAGTAATGGTACACGTACGCAAATATAGGCAGTGTTGATCGTTCAAAACCACGCGACGCGTTTTACGCAAAGAGTACGCAGGAATTTTGGTACAAACAGGTCAAACGTTACAGAGAGAGAACAGGCGCCAGGTCAGACCATACATACAATACGTACTGGTGTCATACCCTACGATATATTACAGCAGTAGCTGCGTAGGTGTCATACAGTAGTACAGCAGTAGCTAGGTGAGTCTGCATGCAGACCCAAAACCAATAGAGGCAAAAACGCCGTTACACGTCAGCTAAAAACACTGCTGATATCAATCGTTCAAAAAAGCACTTGGTATTGAGACGCGTAACACAAGAGTACCCGCACTCCAATAGCTACGTAGGGCGATGAGTCGGCTAACCAAAATATACCAGACTATAATAATGCGCCGAGCGGTTTCGTAGGTAATATGTTCCCAGTCTCACTTACTTTACCCATTCATTTGCGTTTATTTCGTTTTGGTTTTTCTCTGTTTCACAGTCTGTGACCACATAATTTGTATCTCTCTCGTAGGATTAGGAATCAGGACAGACACAGGGTGCACTGATGTGGTTGGGTAGAAAGAACGGGATTAATGTGAAGACAACACACACAGCAGTGATAGTTTGCGCAAGGAAATTTGTCCGAGTTTTTCGTCTTTGTATCCATAACTGCCTGCATTGTCGCGTGTAGTGGCTCGACGTGTGGTTTCTGTTGGCAAAAGAGCCCAAGCCAGCTACAGGCACACGCTGGGTCGCGACGAGGGAAGAACGTGCTCAACCTTTTCTCACGAGAAACGAACGCAAGGCACGTATATATATATATATACATGTGTGGGGAGAGGGGGAGAAGAGCCTATTAATACTACGACAGCAATACAGGACACCTATTTCGGGGTGGGCTAATGTAGTAAATAGGACCTACGGTACACACAAAAACCTATATATTTGCCTGTTTTCAGTAACAAAATTTGGTCCTATTTACTATGGTCCTCCGTAATAATAACAAGCAGGAAAGCTGGCCCAGGCGTGACTTCATTTTTCGAGAGAGGTTGCATTCTACATACTGATAATGGGATGGCAATACCTATGGGGGACAAAGATGTCAGGTGACGGCACTTTGACCCCTTGACTGACGGCAAGTAGTTTTTTTTTATCCTTGACTGACGCCAAACTACTAGGTTTTTGTGTAGAACACTCGGATCCACACGCTTGACCGATGCCCGTTTTCCCTTGACTGACCGTCTCCTGACATCTTTGATGGGGGATGACAACCAAAAAAAAAAAAATGGTTGTCATCCCTCATGGGGCAATACTATTAATAACAAAATAGCGGGGGGGGGTGTAAATGATTTGTTTTCGCGAAAAAAAGGGACGCCATACGTACAAAATTTAGACCATGATGACAATACTAACAATAATAAGGGAGGGGGGGGGCTTGTAAAGTACTTGTTTTGGCAAAAAAGAGGGACGCCATATATACGTACGAATTACGAGTAGACCATGAACCCTGCGGGGACCTACAGGTATGCTTAGTACTGTACGGTGGCGACAAGAAAGAAAAACAGCGGCTGGCAAGCGCGGTCTTAGCTATATATACGTTCTCCCCATACGGGATGTACATCCTGCATGAGGACACTCATACGGGATGTACATCCTGCATGAGGACATAAAATCCGTAAGTACGCGCGATCGAAGTATTACACTCAGCTAGCAAAGATGAGTTTCGACGAAATCTTCGAGCTCACAGCTGCTGCTTCAATATATATATATATATATATACGTTCTACCTTCAGACAGCGCGCATCAACACTATACTATTGATAGAATATACCCTTACCATTATCATTATTCTTCCTTTTGCCGTCTGCCAAAAGGTGCAGCGATTTATTCCACACATGAGATAATGTGGAGCGCTTAATTCCAAGCACGTTCATCCGCACATTAGACAAACATTAAATGAGCACGAGTAACGACTCTGTAGAGAAGCCAACGACTTGAAAAACATGGAAGGTTCTACATATTATCGACCATATACCTGAATACTCGACAAAAATTGTACCGATAAAATGCAGCCCTCCTCGTGAATGGCCTTACCGACTCCTACCCGACGTTTCACCAATCAAAACCTGAAAGGGTAACATTCACATACATACATACATACATACATACATACATACATACATACATACATACTGGAATGCCTCACCCATCACAATATAACCACAAGTCACGAACTCACTCAAATTGTGTTGTTCTCGCTATATAAATGCTAAAGCCGGTCGCCCCGGTGGTCTAACTGGTAGCCACGAAGCCTGTAGGGCCGGATGTCGAGGGTTCGATTTTCCCCATGGAGGTTTTTATTCTCAAATGACACCGACTGTCGAGAGCGCATATTACAGCGTGGGTAAGCAAACTTCGACGAAAGTTGACGAGGGAAGAAAGTGCTGAAATCTTCTCGCGATAAAACGATAAAAACCAAGGCAAGAACCGTAGTGTGGGAGGAGGGAGAGGAGCCTACTTTGTGACCCCGGATCTGAGTTACGACTAGGGAGGAAGAAAGACGGAAGTGCGAAGATAATGGATGGGATGGGGAAAACAAAACAAAAAAAATCGACCCACTCTGAGACTACCATTATCATCAAAATACGAGTGTAGGGCTGGGCTGTAAGCTACAGCTGTGAAATGGCTCACATAAAAATAGCCGACTAAGATACCAGTTGGTTTAACTCCTTAGAATATAAGCCCTTAAGCCCTTAAGAACTGCTCCCACGAATTTGGGGACAAACTACTTGGAATTAGTGTGGGACATTATTTTTCAGTTCTGAATGGCTTAAGCCCTTAAGGACTGGTCCCACGAATTTGGGGACAAACTACTTGGAATTAGTGTAGGACATTTTTTCAAGTAAGTTCTGAATGGGTTAAGAACCGGTCCCACGGTTTTGGGGACAAACTACTTGGAATTAGTGTGGGATAAGTTTTGCAGTTCTGAAAGTTAACCTTGTGGGGGGGGGGGGGGGGGGGTGTACTCATGTCGTGCACGGCCGTGGGCAACAGGTGTAGCATAGTACAGCGGCCTACAAGTGGGGGCGAGGAAGCGTGGTATGGATCGGCCAACCTTTTGATCTTTAGACAGCGTGCACCAGCGCCGGTTCGACACAAGTACAATACTCCAAAGCAATACTCCACAGCCCCCCCCCCGTGCATTGGCTCAATAAAAAAAAAATCGCCTTTGCTTGGTGGTACCTGGTATTATTTTTCAGCCCGGTACGAAAGGGATACACAAACCTTTTTCGAAGGCCGACACAGCAGGAATAGCGACCCTCGTACGTAGCGGACGAGAAAAGCGTGACAATATATATTACTTCGTATACCATCAACCTTCTATATACGGAGAGTGTGCAACCAGCACCAGCATGATACTGGTGCATACTCACGAGTTTCATCTACCGTAAAAGAAAGAAGAGCGTTGGATTCGCACTACTTACCCACAGGGAGCATGCTATCATCCTTTTTTCAGCACTGCATTTTCTCAACAATTAAAAAAAAAAACGGTAAGGCTGCTGAAAAAAAAAAGTCGAACATTATTATTACATGTTTGGAAGGCTTTGTTTTTTTTCTCAGCGACCGTTTTCTCAACAAAATGTAGAGGGTGCTCAAAAGTCCAACATTATAATTTTCGTAAAAGGTTCTGGTTTTTCAGAGCTCGTTTTTTTTCCCACAACGGTAACTTAAAGCAAGGGTGCTTAAAAGTCGAACGTTCTCGTACTTTCGGAAAGGCTCTCGTTTTTTCAGGGCTCGTTTTTTTCAACAACAGCAAGGGGTGCTTAAAAGTCGAACGTTCCTTTTTCGGAAAGGCTCTCGTTTTTGAGCGCTCGTTTTCGTCAACAACAGCAAGGGGTGCTTAAAAGTCGAACGTGCTATAATTTCGGAGAGGCTCTGGTTTTATTCAGCGCTCGTTTTTTCCCCAACGGTAAGTAAGGGTGAACGTACAATTTTTGGATTGGCTCTGGTTTTTCAGCGCCCGTTTTTTTATTGACAACGGTGTGGGGTGCTTAGCTTAACCCATTTAGGACTGCAGTCCCGATGCGGGGACAAAACACTTGGAATCAGACTGAACTATTTATTTCTAGACAGTGCAGTTCTAAACGGGCTAAATAAAAGTCGAACGTTCTATTTTTATAAAAAGGCTCTGATTCTTCAACGTTCGTTTTTCTTTTTTGACACGTTTAGGGGTAGTGCTTAAAAGTCGAACGTTCTGTTTTTGGAAAGGCCTCTCGACCACAGATATTCCTGAAAACGCCTTTTCGCTCTGGAGAAAACCGAGCGCTGAAAAAAAAAAACGATCGCACCCCTGCAGGGCGAACTCAACGCTATTCTTCACGGCAACCGATGGGGCTGTGTCGGCTATCGATGACTAAAGTGGTAGTCGGTCTCAAGGAGTAGTACCTTACAGGCATATATAGCCACCTATCACCAGCACCAGCACCAGCACCAGTACACATCACACCCAGGGTCAGGACCGTAAGTTGGTTCCTTACACGTTGCCGAGCATTCGTTACTACAGCAGTAGTTGCCAACTGGAAGGAACATTGCATGAGCCCTTTTTGGGGACCCACAGGTATCGTATATACCAACAAAAAAAAGAGCGACAAAAGTGCGGTATTATTCAGAAAAAAAAAAGAAAAAAAAAAGAAGCTTGTCATGAGAGATCGAATTTTTCCTCAAAACCTACATTTGCAAGCTTCGTTTGTGATAATTCGATGACGCGTTCTAACACACGGGGTGTGTCGTAGATTCTTGGAGCTGTCTGCAACTTAGTACCCCCGGGTACTCGTACATGTAACCTTCTATGCAGAGAGCGTGAACCAGCACCAGCATGACGCCAAGTATAATCATCCATAGGGCGGCCGTGAGCTGTCGACAAACTAGAAAATCGTTGTGGCTACGTACTGCTGTCAGGAGTATACTGATTTTTTGGGGGGGGGGGCACAGCTTTACCAAAACTAAAGAGCGACAAGGTGTGGCATGAATCAAACCTTCCGTTTACGGGGAGCGTGAGCCAGCACCAGCATGACACGCAGGTATAATCGACAGGGCTATGAGCTGTCCACCACTCGTCGTACTATTAATAGCTGTAGATATTTTTAATCGTTATGGCTACTGCAAGGAATAGTGAGCTATCAACAGCTACTACTGACTGCTGTAGATGCTCGTTGGCTATATACTGCTGTGAGGATTCCTATTGTTTTTTTCGGGGACCCACAGCTTTATCGAACTAAAGAGCGACAAGGTGTGGCATGAATCAAACCTTCCATTTACGGAGAGCGTGAGCCAGCACCAGCATGACACACAGGTGTCACCGGTAGGGCTGTGAGCTGTCGACACTCTAGATACGTATTCGTTGTGGCTATATACTGCTGTAATGCTGTAATGGAATACTAAACCATTTTGGCACCCGCAGCTTTACCAAAACTAAAGAGCGATAAGGTGTGGCATTAATCGAACTTTCGTTCGAACAGCGTGAGCCAGCACCAGCATGAAAATATACAAGTATAATCAGTACGACTGACTTACAATTCGACGACTAATAGATATCCGTTGGCTACTGCTGTCAGGAGAAGCAACGACTCTGGGACCCGCAGGTATATGATACGATAAGACAGCAACCTGAAGCGCGACAGCAGCAGTCGCGGTGTTATCAAACTTCTACTGACAGCATGCACCAGCACACCAGCATGATACAAGTCTAATCCACACCGTAAGGGCTGACTTACCTACAAGGCGCCGACGACCAGTGAACTTACTTGGCTACGCTACGGGAATATATTAAAAAAAAAAAAATGGGAACCCACAAGTATATTATTCCTGGTGTATAATACAATACGCACATAGCACAACCCAAAGCGCTATGTATGTACAAGTGTGATTAAATCATTGCCACACTTCTACGGAGAGCGTGCACCAGCACCAGCAAAAAATATTGTGTATATACATATTATATATATATATATATTCATAGCATGCCATCATGCCGCCTGCGCGTGCGTGTCGTAAATAATCCATCTTATTCCTGACGTAACCTCCCGGCAAACCGAGGCCGCTTCTTCGTGGGTCTGATGCTCTTTGCACAAGAAACAGCAGTAGTACAGTAGTAGTGGTGGTCCCTGAATAGTACCGGTATGCGCCAGCCAACAATTAACGGACTCAAGAATTGAACGTAAAGAGTGCATATTGGGAAGGAGGGAGCAAGGACAACAAATGGAGTCTTGTGGATACATCTTGGCGGGAAGCAGACATAAAAGGGTGTTTAGACTGTACGCATAGGTTTCCTTGGTTTCCGTGTTTTTCTGCTTTTGGGGATTTTATGAGTGATCAACGCTGAAGATCATGCTGCACATTGTCGGATGGCAAAGATAATAATAATTAACACCGGCGCACTGTAGCGGCTACCGGCACTACTCCACACTACTGTAGGCACACGTGCCACCCTGTTTCATCCCATCTGTGCCAAGATACTTCACCGGCACTACATAGGGCAACCGGCACTATATAGGGACCACTACCGGCGTTAAAGAGGGACCACGACTGTCTGTACAGACGCGCATCGTCCTTTTCAACTCGTAAGTTTCTTTGCTCCTCTCAAAAGTTCAAAAAAAAAAAAAAAAATCCATCATGTGGTAAAAACAATGGCAGAGGGTGGTAGTTTGGGTATAAAAACCTCTATTCCGGAGGACCACAAGGACCAAATATTGTTAGTAAAAATAAGTGAATATATAGGTTTTCTGTGTCCTATTTACTATGGCCCTCCGGAATACCAACCCGTTCTTACGTTTCCGGATATAGCCTCATGCTGCTACTGCTGCTACCGATACCATGTGCGTTCTTCCCACTATTACTATTTTATATTTTATATATACGAAGTATATTATTAGGAAAAAACAAAAAACAATCGAGATCGAAAAATGTGTTGTTTTTTTTCCCCCACAATAAAACTCATCTTCGCAAGGTGTGACAATTCGATCGGGCGATCTACCGGGTGTGAAGTTTTTTAGAGTTAGATATAGGGTGTTTCTTCTCGTTAAACAGTTCTTTCTATACCGACGATGGACATCCAGCACATCCATTTACCATTGTCAGTGCCGATTCTTCATCCTTGAGAGGTGCAAAGCTTTGTGGTCACACTAGCGGGGTCACACACTACAGGAGCAGACCAGGCAATGAATGCAACGCCAAAACATACAGGACGCGAAACACGTCGTAGCATACCTTTTGTATTCATAGCACAGCATACATATATACACGGAGACAGCAAAACAGACAACGAAGAGCAGAGAGCAGGAGATAACAAAGAAACAAAACGAATACGAGCATGTGGCAAAAGAGAAAAATAAAGAAAAAGAAGGAAGAAATAGAAAAAGACGAAAGAAAGAACGAACGAAAGACAGAACGAAAGAAAAAAGAAGTACCAAAGAAAGAAGAAAGAAGAACCAAAGACAGAAAAAGAAGAAAAACAGAACAACAAAAAAGAAAGAAGAAAAACAAATGTATACGACTCCGTGGGCGTACTACGTACTGTATTCGTAAATGCAAGATGGACCCTTTGGTCTTCATACTCACCATTCTGTCCCAAAACATAAGAACCGGTTCGATTAAATATTAATACGCTCGAGATTGGATTACATATAAAAAATGCTTGAGATTGGTTTAACTATCAATATACAAGCGTTCCATATGAAAAGGGACAAGAGTGGAACGTTCGTTACATATTCGGCCAGAAGTGGTGACCTTGGCAGCATCAAATCTACTACAGCAGTCAGTAGTACGTATACATACTATTACTAAAAGGTTCCATGCACGAGCATTTTTTTGTGAGCACAGGACTGGTATCTCTCTTCGTAGGATGAAGAATCGGCACAGCAGACACTGACTGGGTGTGCTGGATGTCGACGGGTAGATAGAAAGGACGGTTTAATGTGAAGAACACACCGACACAAACATAAAACCTACACACACTGAAAGGTTTCATGAGTAATGGTACTGCTGTCAAGTGCGTTACCTGGAGACGAGAAAAGAAGGAGCCTTGCCGTTCCTTGCCAAGCTTGTCCACCGCCCCCCCCCCGCCTCCACCGTCGCCCCCCTCGCGAACGAGCTGCTGATCGAAGAACGGGGAGTGTCCATGGCTCTCCCCGAGCCATTTGGTAACCTTCGTCGTGCTGACGCCGCCGCTGCTGCTATTGTTGCTGTTGCTGTTGTTGCTGCTGTCGGTGATCTTAGTCTTGTTTCTGCTGTCGATGATATTAGTCTTGCTGCTGCTGCTGCCGACATTCTTGTTGTTTTTGCTGCTATTGCTGCTGTTTTTGTTGTTCTTCTTGATGCTGATGATGCTTTTCTTCGCGCTGTTGTTGCTATTGCTGCTGTTGTTGTTGTTGTTGTTGTTGCTGTCCTTCTTGTTCCTCCTCTTGCTGCTGTTAGAGGTGGTGGCGGCGGTTTTCTTCTTCTCGATGCTTACCCCTCCCCCCCCTCCCTCGTCCGCAGATGAGACTATTCGCGGGGCCAACGCGACATCTCCCATCGTGAGCGCCCGACGGAGATCTTGCGACCTTGTAACCTAGGTGCCAGCTCCTGGGGGAGGGAGTCCCGGGGAGGTTGAGATAGATACACAACAATAGTATACACGAGCGCAACAAGAAGAAGAGCGAGCGGTGGATGGAAATGGGCGGTGGTTGTTGTTGTTGGTGGTGGTGGTGGTGGTGGTGGTGGTGGTCTGGGGGGTAGTTTGTCCCTGGGGTGGCGGGGGAATGGAGACATGACCACTCTGTTATCCCGGAATGTAAGCAACGGTTTGTGTGGAGTGATTGATATACAACATGTTGCTTATATTTCGGGACATAAAGTGGTAATAAAACAAAAGAGACGAGATCGGTAACCTTGGTGCGCATCAGTGATATCGTACTAATATTAACACGTATACCTGGTATAGTAACTAAATGGTGCAACATGAAATAAAAAAAAAGTAGTATGATACTGTATGTATGAAAGTTAGTGGAAAGGGAATTGATTGTTAACATGTTATTACACATATTTGTATGTATATATACAGCAATAGGCTACGTACGTAAACACAAAAGTTCAAAAAAAGAAAAAAAGAAAAAAAAAGTTAACCCACTTTTTTTACAACTGCAATTTCGGGGGATGACAAAACTTACACAGTAGAATTAGTTACGAGTACTTAGAACCGGCACTACAACATGTGTGCAGTACACAAAACACTTGATATTAACGAGGATGCTACATGTTCACATCAAATCGTCGAGTAAACTCGCTGTCTGCTGTTCTGTGCGGAAAGAGGATTGGCAGACCGCCGATACCTGAAGGGTCCACCGGGGTGGGAGGGTATGGAACTATGGAACCACCGGGGGGGGAGGGTATGGAACTATAGAAATAAATACAGACGATATACTCGTACGTACTACTACTGTATGTGTATATTGATACCATAGCGAAATCATTTTATAACAGGAATACTATGGACCAACGTTTTTGTACAACAGAGAAAAAAGACAACGTCACTCAGCTGCTCTTAAGAGACCTTGGGAGGATTTCGTCAAAACCTGTCTTATTTTGTTGCAAGAGCTGCGCGTGAAAAATGCTTCGATCGCGCGTGTTGTATATATACTATAACTATTATAGTACTGTACGAATACGTATGATATGAGTAAATATGAGCCCCCATGGAGGGTCAACATACCGGTGGTGGCTTGTTCAAGAGGTAGGAACGGCCACGTACATCGTCAAAAGAGGTGGTCAGGTGGTGGTGGTGGTGGTGGTGGTAGTTGTTGGGGGTTGGTGTGCAAATCGAGATCGTGACGAGCATCAAAGAGAAAGGGGGGGGGGGTGACGGCGAGAAAGTAGCCGCATCACCATCGTAAGAGAGGCCTCATGACCAAATATGTCGGGTTACATGCCAAGCAAGGCAAAACATGCGCTGTCAAGGGTGTAGAACCGAAGTGTTCCACACTAAAACCTAGTAGTTTGGTGTCAGTCACGGCATGTCAAGGCAAAGCTGCTGTCTGTCAAGGGGCTGAAAGTCCTGTCTCCCGTCATCTTTGCACGTTAGCCGCATGTCATGCATGGCCGTAGCCGTACAGCTACAGCCAACTATGAATGCGTACGCCGGGACGGAGCAACGTCGGGCTCTCGCAGACCATTGCAGAACATGGATTGCTTTTAACAACAAAGCGCGAAGCTCCGTGAGGTTGTTCCCTAGGTTCGCATGAAGGGCGAACCGCATCCTACGAAAATATATGAGGACCGCTCGCGAGGCGGCGGGTATCCTTGCATATGAGTTCTATACATTGTTAATAGTAAGCATAGCCTCTTTCAAGGGACCCTATATATTGATAACAGCACAGGACACCTAATAAGAAACAGGACAATAGGAAATCCAGGCTGAGATTTTTAGAGAAAAATAAGAAATTCGGGAGTCGTCGTTATCTTGAAATTAGTGCAGAAAACACACACTCTTCTCAAGCAAGAAATCCAGCCTGGACCAGATTTCCTGTTTCTTATTATTAATATTAAATAGGTGTCCTGCACTACTGCTGTAATGCCTTCAGGGTGGGTTGGAGTGGAGGTCTCTTATACAGAGTTGGGGTCCCCCAATAAGGCGGTATCCCATTAAGGCGGCATCCCGATATAAGGCGGTCAAAATCGCTTGGCGCGACCGAGGAATTGCACTCATTCCCTGGAATGAATAAGGCGGCGTCCCTCTACAAGGCGGTCATATTGCCCTAGCATACCACCGGAATTGCACTCATTCCCTGGAATGAACAAGGCGGCGTCCCCCTGGAATGAATAAGGCGGCGTCCCTCTACAAGGCGGTCATATTGCCCTAGCATACCGCCGGAATTGCACTCATTCCCTGGAATGAATAAGGCGGCGTCCCTCTGCAAGGCGGTCATATTGCCCTAGCATACCACTGGAATGAATAAGGCGGCGTCCCTCTACAAGGCGGTCATATTGCCCTATAGCATACCACAGCGTTATTGGGGGACCCCTACTGTACACCGACGCCCCCTTATCAGAGTTGGTACCTGTCCCTTACACGTCATCAACAATAGTGGGCTAAAAAACTACAAACCGTGTGCATAAAATCGAGGTCCCTTATATAGGTACTTTTATATACCGCTGTCCCTCATCGCCGGGGGGGGCTTAATCAGGGGCCATCTACTTTTACATGGATGACAGCGCCGGATGAAAGGGGGGGGGGGCAACGCTCACACATCAACGCCGCGCCTAGCCGCGCGCACCCGTGTGTCGGCAAGGAAAGAAGGCGTGCGCTCGAAATTTTCCGGGGCTCTGCCGGTACCTAACCAACCGCAGGCGATGTGGCTTGGTTGGCGGGGGGGGTTGTTGAGGTGTTGGTTGCGTGTTACTTGCAAGAAAAACAAAATCAAGAAGGAAGAGAAAAAATAAAAAAAACAGATTGGAAGTTTTCTTGTTTTTTTTGTGAACAAAAAAAAAGAAGAAAATCGTTCGTAAGCAAATCGTGCGATATGGCAAGAGGGAAGTTGGAATACCGGTGTGTTGTGTGAATTAAAAAATAAAAATAAATCGTGCGAAATGAAAGCAGGAAAGTTGGAATCCCGGTGCGGAATATACAAATCCACAAACACCTGGTATGTAGTATTGCAAAATTGTAGTCATTAGTCTCGCAGGCAGTCTGTGACCACATAATTCGATAATTTGAGACTCTCTAGGAAAAAATTGTACTCGGCACGGACACTGCTGGGCGTACGTACCTACATGGATATGTGTGTGTGTTCTTCACATTAAACCTTCCTTTCTACCCGTCGACATCCAGCACACCCAGTGTCCGTGCCGATTCTTCATCCTAAAAAGGTACCAGTTCTGTGGTCACAAAACTACGACACAGAGATACTACGCTCAGTAATGGATGTCGACGGGATCGAAAGAACAAAGAACGGCTTAATGAGAACGGATTAATGTCCAAGACAACAACGACAACAACAGGTGACTTTACATACCATGGTACCAGGATATACTCTATGATATACGATACAAGAGCGATGCCGGCAGGTGAAAAAAACCGACCGACACGCACACATATTAGAGTAAAGCTATCCTATGAATATACCTGGTACGAAGTATCAAAATAAACGTACCGTACAACAATGAGCGTGCGTCGTATTTTTATCATTAATAATAATAAACAGGTCCGAGAAAAAATATAGGGACCTTGATAATAAATACCTGGTACCCGGTAAATAATAATAATGCTTCGAAACAAAACAAGTACTAACAAACAACAGGAGCAGGAGGAGCAGCACCAGCACCAGCAGCGGAGCATCCTGCTCCCGAGTCTGACGAGTTCAAAGCCAGCCGAAACGTCACGATACACTTACTACATGTCCGTACAGCAGCCAGCATCAGGCCGCACCAGGCACGATTAGGATAATACCTGTGGTACAGCAGTGCAAGTATCATATACGGTACCACTCTGTCCCAAAATATAAGAACCGTTTTCATAGTAATATCAAGTTTCATATGTACTTACATATCGGGACAGACCTACCAGGTACCAGGTATGATATATATATTTTTTTTTTGTTTGTCCATCCCATTTATTATCTTCGCCCTTCCTTTCTCCTCCCTAGTCGTAACTCAGATCCGGGGTCACAAAGTAGGCTCCTCTCCCTCCTCCCCCACTACGGTTCTTGCCTTGCATTTTTATCGCGAGAAGACTTCAGCCTTTCCTTCCCTCGTCGACTCGCATCGAATTGTGCCTACCCACGCTACTATTAATTGGCGTTCTCAGCAGTTGATTCCGTTTTTTATTTATTTTTGCAAATAAACTCAAAAGTCCGACCCACGTGAGATTCGAACTCCAGACATCAACGTTCAGAAGCGTTCGAGGTTACCTCTAGACCATCGGGGCGACCGACTGTATATGGGGTAATAATTGGTTAATAATTATAATAACTTTTGCACAATGGGGAGAAACACTATAGGATTATATAGTCTACGATATATATAAAAAATAAACATACTATTAAATAAAGGCGGCAACAACATTGCCTGTACTGCCTGTATCTGTAGGAAAGCAGGAAAGTACTGGCGTCACGACCCGGCACCGAAATAATTTTCTGGGAAGCAGATTTCCCTATAAACAGCAGTGTGGTAATCTCATATATACCAGGTATATATAGAACCTATACGAAGAACCCCTTTTTTCTGATATTTTGATATTTTGGTTACGAAACTCCTTCGGGGTTTTACGAAATACTTCTCGATTTATTTCCAGCATTCTGTCGTACAGACCACGTTTCCCACACCGTGGTTGAAGTCACTGGCTGTATGTGAAACGATAATATGAGACTATATTGGCACAGGGGGCCTTAATGCTAACCAGAAATGGTTGACTTGACATTTTTATTGGCATACTCGTAGGGTACGTAAACATTTGGGGTATAGAGCCGTTCTTGTCGAGCAACTTATTTTTTCAAAATTTTCCAATATTTTTTTTTCCGAAGAAAAACAGGAAAAGCAGGATTTTTTTTTTTTTTTGTTTACTGAAGTTTGGAAATTCAACAGCGAGGGCAAAATGTTTTAGGGAAGGCAAGGCTTCGCATTTCAATATTTTGAAAAAAAAAAAGGAAAATATGGAAATACAAAAAAAATGCTCGATACGTATCATAGCATTTTTGGAATTTTTGGAAAGTTATGACTTCAGTAAGAATGGGTCTTAATATATTCGTAGTAATCAGGAATAAATATGCTATTAATACAGATTAATAGTAAAAACAGGTAAACATACAGGTCTTGTGAATACCGTAAGTCCCCTATTTACAATGGTCTCCCTCATTAATAGTACGTTGTAACAGTAGTGCCGTATTAATCGTGCCGAAAAAGGTGGTAGAACTCCCACTCTTTTCTTTCAGCGAGAGGGGGTGAGAAAACACGTCGACAAGAAAAAGAAAAATGGACGATTATTGCAGAGGCGTGTTTAATAAGTTAATAAGTTAACGAAGGCTTTATTTAGTTTGGGTAGGCCGATCGGCCAAGCAAGACCTTCTTTACCAGTACGCAGCCCAACGGACCCGTAACGCCTTCAAACAAACGGCGTCGTCGGCAGGACAGAGCTAATCGATAGGCCTACTACGGTACTCAAACCAAGCCTGACGTACATGTAACACTCGGGCCGGCCTGCTATTTACTACGTATGGTACCCGTCTCCCGTCATAATGTAAATGGTTAATTGATAGGGTACCTTGTTTGGTAGGTAAAGTTAGGCTGTGACCACGGGAATCGACCGCAGGCTTTTTTACGACTAAACAACTACCAGGTAATTGGTATTAATAGGTGCCGTTAGTAGCCCAACTAACTGCTTTGACCGCCAGTTAATTAGAGCGTTGATTGAGTCCGCAGGCTTTTTTACGACTAAACAACTAATTGGTATGAATAGGTGCCGTTAATGCCCCAACAAACTGCTGAGACCGCCAGTTAAATAAAGCGTTGATTGAGTCCACAGGCTTTTTTTACGACTAAACAACCACCAGTAATTGGTTTTTGGTAGGTATCGCTATAGCCCAACTAACTGCTGCGACCGACAGTTAAATAGAGCGTTGATTGAGTCGGCAAGCGTTTCACGGCTACCAGGTAAACAACTAATCGGTAGGTGCCGTTAGCCCAACCAACTTGACTCTATCAGTCGGCAAAGTCGTTTGGCGAAGCCAGCTGGTGGCCAGCCGACTTGCCAGCTTCCATCAACTAAGTCAGGCGAGAGAGCGAAGAGGGCCAAATCGCACCCCTTTTCGGCCGAAAAATAATAAACGTATCCTGCATTCAACAATCCCTCATACAATGGAAACCCAGCAAGTCGGATAGTCGGCAGCTCCGGAAAATGACTTGACTATTTACGTAGTCCGATTACTAAATAGTTGGTAACTTGAGCCGTGCCATCCTTCCTACAGTGGAAACCCAGCAAGTCGGATACGAGTAGTCGGAGCCTCCGGGAAAACGACTGACTGTAATTATAGTCTGACTACAAACTAGTTGGTGATTTATTTATTTTTTTCTCCATCCCATTTTTTTATCCTCGCCCTTCTTTTTTCTCTAGTATTACGGAGGACCATAGTGAATACGACCAAATAATGTCGGTAAAAATTGGAAATATATGCACCGTAGGCCCTAATTACTACCAGGGTAGTATTTACTATGGTCCCCCGTAATATTTTTAGTAACTCAGATTTGGGGTTTATCCCCCCTCCCCACTACGGTTCGTGCCTTGCTGCTTTTTTTCATGGCGAGAAGACTAGCTGTAGCCCTTTTTCACCTCGTCGACTCGCTTCGAGTTCGACTGAAGCCGTGCCAACCCAAAACCTACCACTCTTGTCCCTAAATATACGCACCCTTTTTTATTGAATATCATTGAATAAAATGTGCTTATATTCAGGGACAAGAGTAGTATGGGCTATATGACCCTAGAAAAAAAAAATCATTTTTTGGAGGGTCATAGCCCATAAAAACAAATAGTTTTTGGAGCCCATAGACCCAAACCTTTTGCTTCTACCGCTGGTATTTTTCCGTTACACGTATACGAGAGGATATGTGTGTGTGTGTGTGTGTGTGTTCTTCACATTAAAACTCCCTTTCTACCCGTCGACATCCAGCACACCCAGTGTCCGTGCCGATTCTTCATCCTAAAAAGGTACCAGTTGTGTGGTCACAAAACTACGACACAGAGATACTACGCTCAGTGCAGTAAGCAGAGCAGACAACGCAATGCCATATACGACAGGCAAGGCCTACCCTGCTAGCAATCCAGGTGCATGCAAGAGAAAAAAGACAAAAAAAAGGAAAAAATAAATGAAGAAACGGCTCGGAGACTGTTGTAGGTTGGATGGATGGGCAGAAAAAACATGGTTCGAGGTTCAACGTCAAGAACGCACGCACACGCGCAGACATGGATAAGGTGTTGTTGAAGCCTGTCGTGCTTTGTTACCAGGTCGTGCTTAGACCAGAAGGAGTATTTAATATTAATAATATGTACCTGGTAGAAAATGGCGACGCAACATTCAATGAGAAAGTCAACACACCAGAGATAGGGGTGCAACAACAAAAAACAACAGCAACAACAACAACAACAACAACAACAACAACAACAGTAACAACAACAACATCGACGACAACGATGGATGGGCGGATGTGCTTCGTGCGGAGAAGCGGACGATAGACAAAACACGAGTGTAACAACTTCACGTATCGTACCCCGTACGCTGCCGTGCCTACTGGTAGGACACGGGGTTTGTGCTGAACCGTCCCGTCCCGACGATAATTTTTACGCCAACCATCCCATCCCATCCCGTCCCGTCCTATACTTCGACTGCGCGTGCTATACACGAGTACGGGAACACTCGCCCCTCGTTTCTTCTAAATGTGTATTAACCCCTTAACCCTTTTCGAACTGCAGTCCCGTTTTGGGGACAAATTACTTAGAATTAGAGTGGTTTGTCCCCATAACGGGACTGCAGTTCTAAAAGGGTTAAGAACTGGTCCCACCTATTTGTGGACAAACTACTTGGAATTAGTGTGGGGTTTGTTTTTCAGTTCTGAATGGGTTAATAGCAGTCTTCAGTCTTTCTGGTCTCGTTGCGCCATTCGTATTTATGTTTCCTTTCATAATTCGTTTTTGTTTAATTGTCTTTCGTTTCGTATATTGTGTGTGTGTTCTTCACATGAAACCGTCCTTTCTATAGTTTGGTTGCTTGATTGTTGATTTGCTTCAGTATGTTTACTTTCTATTATTTTTCCTTTTCGCTTTTTTCTTTCTTTTCTCTTTTTTTCTCTTGCATGCACCTGGATTGCTAGCAGGGTAGGTCTTGCCTGTCGTATATGGCATTTGTCTGCTCTGCTTACTGCATTTTTTTTTTTTTTGTCCATCCCATTTATTATCTTCGCACTTCCGTCTTTCTCCCTCCCTAGTCGTAACTCAGATCCGGGGTCCCAAAGTGGGCTCTTCTCCCTCCTCCCCCACTACGGTTCGATTTCAGCACTTTCTTCCCTCGTCAACTCTCGTCGAATTTAGCCTACCCACGCTACAATATGCGCTCTCGACAGACGGTGTCATTTGAGAATAAAAACCTCCATGGGGAGAATCGAACCCTCGACATCCGGGCCTACAGGCTTCGTGGCTACCAGTTAGACCACCGGGGCGATGCAGCGTAGTATCTCTGTGTCGCAGTTTTGTGACCACAGAACTGGTACCTCTCTAGGATGAAGAATCGGCACGGACACTGGGTGCTATGGGCTATGGGAAGGTTTAATATTAAGAAGGTTCAATGTGAAGGACACACACCCAGTATCTGTGCCGATTCTTCATCCTAGAGAGATACAATATGTGGTTACAAAACTACAACACAGAGATACTGCGCTGCAAAATGCAGTGAGCAGAGCAGATAATGCAATGTCATATACGACATCCTCTGGTTTGGCTCGTATCAATAGTAGTTGAAAAAATGTTTTGCTCTCGTACCCGGTACGTTGGCATTTCACTTGCTTTATGTACCCATCCATTTGCGGTTATTTTTGTTATTGTTTTTTGTTATTGTTTTTTGTTTCTGTTTTTCTCTGTCTTAGAGCCAGTCTATTATGGCCACAGAAGAATTATTACATGGGACCTACCTACGTACAGTAAAATACCTACGGTGTAGACATAAACACATATATTTATATACCTATTTTTACTAACAAAAATTTTGGATATGATACGGTGTAGACTAAAACACATATGTATTATATACCTATTTTTACTGACAAAAATTGGACCTACTCGTACGGTAAAGACAAAAACACATACCACTCTGTCCCGAAATATAAGCACCTTTTGGATAAAAATTTAGTGTAAAAATGGTGCTTATATTTCGGGACAGAGTGGTACATTTTTTTTTTTTTTTTGTCCATCCCATTTATTATCTTCGCCCTTCCTTTCTCTCTCCTTCCTGGACGTAACTCAGATCCGGGGTCACAAAGTAGGCTCTTCTCCCTTCCCCCCCCACTACGGTTCTTGCCTTGCATTTTTATCGCGAGAAGGTTTCAGCACTTTCTTCCCTCGTCGACTTGCGTCGGATTCCTTTATAATACCTATTTTTACAAAAATTGGTCCCTATTTAGGGCCGGAATTAACGAGTATAAAATAAATTCAATTTGGAAAAAATAAGATTCAAATTCGCTTTTCATTGGTCAACACACGCACCAGCACCAAATATTATGCCCCAAGATCCCAATATTTGGTGCTGGTGCGTGTGTTGGCCAATGAAAAGCGGATTTGAATTTTGTTTTTTTCCTAATTGAATTTTTTCTTCTTCGTTAAAACGGGCCCTTTCATTGGTCAACACACGCACCAGCACCAAAGATTAGGATCTTGGGGCGTAAAAATTGGTGCTGGTGCGTGTGTTGACCAATGAAAAGCGAATTTTTATTTTTATTTTTCCAAATTGAATTTATTTTATACTCGTTAATACGGGCCCTTACTCTTACATATATAGGTCCCCCCTGTAACATAGCGTATCCCTACAGCAGTATCAGGATAAGGATGCTCTGAGGGTCCTGATGTAGTCTTACGATATGTGTTTATACCTTTATTTCTACTTATTACTGCATTGCAGCGTAGTATATCTGTGTGGTAGTTTTGTGACCACAGAAGAACCGGTACCTCTCTGGGATGAAGATTCGGCACGGAAACTGGGTGTGCTGGATGTCGACGGGTAGCAAGGACGGTTTCAATGTGAAGAACACACACACGTTGCATACGTAGAAGTGTGTGTGTTCTTCGCATTAAAACCGTCCTTTCTACCCGTCGACATCCAGCACACCCAGTGTCCTCGCCGATTCTTCACCGCCTACGTAGAGAGAAAATATACCAGTCCTGTGGTCATAAAACTACGACACAGAGATACTATACGAGTACAGCTTAGCAGTGTGTGTGTGTGTGTGTTCTTAACATTAAACCTTCCTTTCTACCCGTCGACATCCAGCACACCCAGTGTCCGTGCCGATTCATCATCCTAAAAAGGTACCAGTTATGTGGTCACAAAACTACGACACAGATACTACGCTCAGTGCAGTAAGCAGAGCAGACAATGCAATGCCATATACGACAGGCAAGACCTACCCTGCTAGCAATCCAGGTGCATGCAAGAGAAAAAAAGAGAAAAGAAAGAAAAAAGCGAAAAGGAAAAAATAATAGAAAGTAAACATACTGAAGCAAATCAACAATCAAGCAACCAAACAAAAGCATGACAAAATGAAAAGAGTAGTACGTATACACAGCACACCCAGTGTACGTGCCGATTCTTCATCTTACGATTAAGAGTAATAATATGTATGTAGAGAGATACCTGGTACAAGTTATGATGTATCGGTAGTGAGTAGTGAGTAGTGAGGTAGAAATAGCAAGAACGGTTGAATGTTGCACACGCTCGACCCTCGCCCTGCGCCGTTGATACCCTTGACATTTCGCAGGGGACGTTTTCCCTGGTACCTTCACAAGTCTTCTCATTCTGACATCTTTCGGTATTTTCTAATTCTTTTTATTTTTGACAACCAACGCAACGACAAGGATCGGAAATTCGCAAAAATAAAAAAGACCGACTGCGTACGTATACGAGTACACAACATCGCATGTATACGAGTATATCATACACGATTCCATGAGACATACGTTATACGTACGTAAGCCGGTCGCCCCGGTGGTCTTATTATGAAATACCTTGGATTTACTATTGATATGTGTGTGTTCTTCACATTAAACCTTCCTTTCTACCCGTCGACATCCAGCACACCGATATTGATAGTTGTTGTTGTTGTTATCTTCACATTAAACTCGTTTCAGTTGCTAATCCCTATAGATGTCGACGGGTAGAAAGGAAGGTTTAATGTGAAGAACACACACATAGTCTGATCTAGCAAGATCACGGCCCGTGGTCACAAGAGTGCTAATAGAGCCATCAGAGATAGTGAACCTCGAATAGTATACGTACGGTGTGTTGTGTGTTGTCTTCATATTAACCCATTCAGAACTGACAAAAAAATCCTAATACTAATTCCAAGTGATTTGTCCCCAAATTCGAGGGACCACCCAACATCCTAATACATCACTACATCACTTCGTACACCCAGTGTCTGTCCTGATTCCTATGAATAATCCTATTATTTATTGTAGAGATATACGGTATAGTGTTGTTGTTGTTGTTGTTGTTGTTGTTGTTGTTGTTGTTGTTGTTGTTGTTGTTGTTGTTGTTGTTGTTGCTGTCTTCACATTAAACCCGTTCTTTCTACTCAACCACGTCAGTACACCCAGTGCCTGTCCTGATTCCCAATCCTAGAGAGATACAAATTCTGTGGTCACAGACTGCTGTGAAACAGAGAAAAAACTAAAACAAAATAAAACGCAAATTAATGGGTAAAGCAAGTGAGATGCGTAACGTACTGGGTACGAGAACACAACGACACGAGCCGAACCAAAAAATAAGAACAAAAAGACAAATAAAAAAAAACGAATTGTATATTCAACAAATACGTTAATAATAAGGGACATGCCAAGCAAGGCAAGATGAGCTCTGTCAAGGGTGTAGGGCCGTGTGTTCCACACTAAAGCCCAGTGGTTTGGTGTCAGTCAAGGCACGTCAAG
The DNA here is from genome assembly GCA_008828725.1 of Saccharina japonica. Taxonomy (NCBI): domain Eukaryota; class Phaeophyceae; order Laminariales; family Laminariaceae; genus Saccharina; species Saccharina japonica. The sequence goes on along the minus strand of MEHQ01002986.1, from coordinate 503,256 downwards.
TCAAAATTGGTGTCTTTCAATTTCCGTGAAGGTGCTATCTTCTTATGGTATTATATGATCTGTATGTTACAGGTTACAGGAGTACTCGTACGCATACAATAGAGTTCTCATCTCTCGTGAGAGACCGACGGCGGAGAACTCCTATTAATAGGATACTTCGTATCCTACGTACATACTACACATACGCGTACAGTACAGGGCACTAAATAAGAAACAGGAAATATGGTCCAGGCTGGATTTCTTATTCTCGAGAGGGTGCTTTCTACACGAATTTCAAGATAACGACTCCCGAATTTCTTAGATTCCTCCAAACCTCAGCCTGGCTTTCTTATTAGCTTGTTTCTTATTTTGTGCCCTTTGCTATAGATAGCGTGGGCGAGGGTGTATTCTTTAACTGTAAGTGGTGGTATATACGTACCGGTACCTCTTCCTTCCATTAAAAAAAGGAAAATCGACGAAAATATATATTATAATCGTTTCGGCTTGTGGAACAGAAAATATTATAGCCGGCGTGGGGGGGGGGGGGGGGGGGGTGTTCGTTAGTGTTCGTTAGTCTGGTTGTAGTTTCCAAGTCTAAATGCCGGCTGACCTCCCCGCAGTCGGATATATTCGTTGCATTTACAGAGACTGGGCAGGAGAGAGGTGGAGGGAGAGGGGGGGACTGGGGAGGGGGAGAGGGGGGGAGAGAGCGGAACACTCGAGCCCTCCTCGCGCACGAGTCCAAAATTCGATAACAACGCCTGCCAATATATACGAAACCCTCTACAACTCTGGTAACCGCCGCTGCCGGGGGCGATCCAAACGAACAGAGGGGGGAGGTTGAGACTCAGGTACCGCTTGTGTTTTCGTTTCGCTATTATACATCTGGTACCCGTGTACAACAGCGGGCACACAATGTCATAATTCTGTCGTTTTTGTTTTTTCTTCTCCTGTGGCCCCAGCATCAGTATCTCTCTCGTAGGAATAAGGAATCAGGACAAAACGCTGCTGGGTGTACTGATGGAAGTTGAGTAGGAAAATACCGGTTTAATGTGGAGACAACCCAAACACTGACCGGTAAATAGATACCGGAATCATAGACATACTTATAATATCTCGGACAGACAACTGCTGTGCTTGCTCTCATCGCTGGGTCGACGAATACCATATCGCCTTTTCACCCCATTCCCGGCTTAGCATCTTGATTTCAGACTTCAAATGGGAGCGAAGTTGGTTTTCAGAGTTCAAACGGGAGCAAGGTTAGCTCGTCTTTCCAAAAAGGTTGCATTGACTTCCATTCAACGTTGGACCGGCCACTAATAAGACGCGCGGCTTTTCAATCCGACCGTTGACGACAAGCTCCCAAGCTTCCTGAACATCGTGCGGGGTCCCTTTTCTGGTCGGTGATTCGAGGTATACACACGCACAGCAGTATTTTGCCAGGACTTCTATCCTATCATCTTGGGGCCATTCACCCTTCACGTTGTTGTTTTCTCGCCATGTAGTCAGGGGACAAAATACTTGGAATTAATGTGGAACATTTTTTTTTTTTGGAGTTCTGAATGGGTTCAGGAGCGCCCCTTTATCCCGTGAAACAGTTTTCGCCAAAACAAAAGTGCTATATACGTACCTCTATATATCGTGGTACGGGTCCCCTAAAAACCGGCAAGTATATATAGGAGTAACCCAAATCCTAAGCTCGACGACTCCTACCCTCCCTCCCTCCAGCCTGCATCGCAATGCCTTAAAAGCTAGGGGCGGTTCCTGTGTGTCACCGCGCGTAGTCGTGCTTTAACTCCGTTACGGGGGACCATACAGTACAAAATAGGGACCTACTACCGTAGACACAAACACCTACCTGGTCTGTATATTTACCTATTTTTCCTGACTACGAGTAACAATGTTTGGTCCTACTTACTAATAGGGACCACCGCCTACGGCTCACACGAAAACCGACAGTATACTGCTGTAGTACCTGGTCTGTATAGTTACCTGTTTTTAGGACCAACAGCGCTTGGTCCTGTTTACTATGGTCGCCCGTAATCAACATAATAGCATACTGCGTACTCATGAGAGTATCAGTTTTCCGACTGATCATGGCGTGAGGGACTGATCTGACAGTTTCAACGAGCCCTTGGCATCGTAAATTACCAATTTTTATTTTATTTACGAATTTGAAGTAATATTTCGTTGCCTGCGGGCCTTAGTTTGGTTGGCGGCCCTCCCTAGGACGCTGGCGAAGCCCCATTGTATTATATAAGAACGGTTTGATGTTCAACGTGAAGAACACACACAGGGCAGCAGGTATGGTATGATACGCGTTCGATACGTACCGTCAACCGTCGATTAAAATCAATCGTACTGGCTATTTTTTATTTTTAGTATTATTAATATCAATTAATATTAATAAATAGCAAGCTACCAGGTATGATATGATACGCGCTTTGTACGATACGTATTGTCAACCTTTACAAGCAGTACTACCGGTAAAGATTACAAAGCAGCACTCCCAATTACCCGAAACAATGCGGACAAACGCCCCCCCCCACGACTCGCCCAGCACCTCACGGCGCTTCGCGCTTGGTGCTACGTACAAGCAATGTCTGCCTGGTCAGTGAAAACCCGGCATGCTCCGTCCCGGCATTACACGTAAGGGTGCGAGGGTCTATGGCCATACGACTACGGCCATGCATGAATATCAAGTACCCCCCCCCCCCCCCCGCGCCCCCCGGACCGACTTTTGAGCTCGATAACTCCGTAACAAAGCAGGTGCCAACATCAACCGACACACATCTATCCAACGCCACCCTTGCCGGCGTGGACATTCTGTACCGAAAAAACAGCACCGTTTTCATTGAATATTAGTGTACAAAAGGTGTTTATATTCCGGGACAGAGTGGTATGCTATGCTGCCGTGGAGATTTATATCGAGCTCAAAAAGTCGGTCCGGGGGTCCGGAGGTGGGGGGGAGTGTCCTTATTTTTCATGCATGGCCGTAGTCGTATGGCCATAAGACCCTCGCATCCCTATGGGGGGGGGTGTACTCATTTGTTGCTTGCCTTAGTCATTTGACCATTGACCACCACGCATCCTTTTCGAGACGGAGCAATACAGGGAGGGGGAGAGGGGGGCGGGGGGCGTTTAACCCGCCTTTTTACGTCTAATATACAAATATACGAGTATTTCACCAAGGGGTGAGTTCGTAGCGCTTATCACCCTTGTCCGTAAACATAGGCATATTTCATATATTTATTTTATGTACAAATGTTGCTTATATTTATGGACAGATTGTGTTCCATATGTAGGGAAATTAGGACGTACGTATCGTAGAGCACGTTTGTACGTATATACGTACCTGTTATATATACGAGTCTACCACATATTTGACGTACGTACGTATAAATATGTATATATGGATACTAACATACGCTGCGTGCGTGTCGTATGTACGCATGAACGTATATATATTATATGTCCGGTTTACAATATACAGTATATATGTGTGTGTGTGTGTGTGTTCTTCACATTAAACCTTCCTTTCTACCCGTCGACATCCAGCACACCCAGTGTCCGTGCCGATTCTTCATCCTAAAAAGGTACCAGTTCTGTGGTCACAAAACTACGACACAGAGATACTACACTCAGTGCAGTAAGCAGAGCAGACAATATATACGAGTGCCTAGTACCAGATATGATATGATATGATATCTTACGTGCAACTCCCACGAGTTTTTCGAGCAGCGCAACCGCCCCTGCCGAATTAGTTGGGATATTATTGGATATTGGATATTGGATATTTGGGATATTGGATACCGGGCTACGGTCAGGGCCAGGTTTAGGGTTACACATGTATGTATAATATGTATGATATGCAGACACCACTCTGTCCCTATATATAAGCACCATTTTCATTGAATATTAATGTACAAAAGGCGCTTATATTTCGAGACAGAGTGGTATATACATCGACGACTATTAATAGGTGCTGCACGAGTTTGTTTTACTATATATGAAAATGGGAGACCATAGTAAATAGAACCAACTATTGTTCAGTAAAAATAGGTAAATATATAGGTGTTTGTGTGTGCGGCAGGTCCTATTTACTATGTTCCCCCGTGACAATACAAAGTACTGCTGCAACCAGAGGCCCCAACCTTCACCCTCCACCCTCCACCCTCGCTTTATGTTTGCTGTATTGTATGCTAGACGCACGCTCCCTGAATTCTACAGCCTCAGATTGTGTTCTCCTCATACGGGATGTACATCCTGCATGAGGACATAGAAAACCTTGCGTAAGTACGCGCGATCGAAGGAAGTATCACACTCAGCTTGCAAAGATGAGTTTCGACGAAATCCACGATCTCACAGCTGTTTTTTTTTTCAATAATTTTGCAAAAATAGCGCATTAGGTGCATCAATCAGAGGATTAACAAAAGCACCAAGAGGCCTCTCCTGATAAACAGAAGAGAAGCTGCGATTTGGTTCCAAGCGAAGCAACGACAATCCCCGCCGTCTGGAGCCATCACTTTCTACAATTAGTCGTGTTGCTTTTGCTGCGTCTTGACTCTGACAAAAGGGGATCCGTCTAGTAGACCCGCGCTTTCTGTGTTTCGTTCGGCCGATGTTTATTAAAACTATTAATAGCAGGACTCTTCATCAGAAGTTGTTTGAAATATCACGGCTTGGGTCGGGTCGGGTGGGGTCGGGTCGATCACGGGTCGGGTCGGGTAGGGTCAGGAGATTTCCAAATTATCACGGGTCGGGTCGGGTCGCGCCACGGGTCACCCTTTTGCCCGACTCGACCCCACCCGACCCGACCCGCGAGGTTTGGCCCGACCCGTGCGTGATCAAAGCCCTGGCTCATTGCTGGAAATAAAAAAGTAAGTCAACCCAGTAAATGTATTTATGTACGAGTATTAGTTTTTTAGTAACGCGAAGAGGTAGGTGCTTCGTATCGTTTATCCGCGCAGCCAAAGAACTTGTTGTCGTATACATATCGTACATGATACATGATGACAAAATATTTTCAGAAATGCTCTCGATCAAATATTTCACCCTCCCCCCCCCGTCCCTGTAGTGCTCCGTCTCGAGAGTGATGCGTGGTCAATGGTCAAATGACTTAAGGCAAGCAACAAATGAGTACGCCCCCCGCCCGCCTCCACAAAAAAACACACACACACACAAACACACCGACCCTGTTGGGCGTTGATTGGCTTGGTTTAGCTTGGCTTGGCTGGCAACCCTCCCGCTCTCGTTATGGAAAAACTGATCCCTGAAAAACTACCCCACCCCTCACTCCTCTCGACTCTCACTCAGCCCTATTATGCGAAAAACTATAATGTTTTTTATTTTCACGGTATACACCAGGGCATTAATTAGGTGTTGCGCTGTTGCGCTGGCGCAACATTTGGCCAAAATAACGGTTTTGCGCAACAGTCGCCGCGAGGCTAGTTGCGCGCAGCGCAACACGCGTTTTTGGGCGCGCAACATTTTCGCCGCAGGCTAAAAAAATTGTTGCGCGTTTTTTTCTCGCCGGGGTCGAGAAATTTTTTTGGGGGTCTTTTTTTCTTCATAAATAGTCGTAATTGGACATCTTTTAGGCTTTTTAGGCGTACATTCGCTCAAAGATCGCCATTTTTTCGCTTTTTTCGCTTTTTTCGCCTCCGGCGGCGGCCGCGGCGGGAGGGGGTGGTCGGGGCTTGCGGCGCCTGCGGCGCGCAACACGCGCCTCAGGCGTGTTGCGGTGCGCGCAACACTCCTTGAGTCGCCTGTTGCGCTGCGCGCAACAGACCCCGACCCACTAATTAATGCCCTGGTATACACTCATTAGAGCTGCTGTAGCTGCGAGTTGGTTCAACGACTAATAAAAGTCGCCAGCCATGATACGCAATGGTTGGCCAGGTGCTACGAAATCCTAATAGGCGGTTGCGGCGTTGGGCCAACTATCCGACTTTTCGGGTTCCCTTGTTTGCGGGAGGTTTTTTTCGCTACGACAGAGAGTGGGTTGAACATTTTCCCCGTGACACCACTCGCTCGGAGAACATTTTCGCCGCAGGCTAAAAAAATTGTTGCGCGTTTTTTTCTCGCCGGGGTCGAGAAAAATTTTTGGGGGTCTTTTTTTCTTCATAAATAGTCGTAATTGGACATCTTTTAGGCTTTTTAGGCGTACATTCGCTCAAGATCGCCATAAAAGAGAGAGAGAGAGAGAGAGAGAGAGAGAGAGAGAGAGAGAGAGAGAGAGAGAGAGAGAGAGAGAGAGAGAGAGAGGGGGAGGGAGAGAGAGAGAGAGAGAGAGAGAGAGAGAGAGAGAGAGAGAGAGAGAGAGAGAGAGAGAGAGAGAGCTGAGAGGTCTACTGCAACTCATGGCGCATCACAACCCATCACCAACTCATGGCGGTGCTGGCAGTGACGGTGGTAGCGCCGATGACCATTAGCGTCTGTCTATTCTCACCACGTTTTCCCCTGGTGTAAAAGAAAAGCAAAGAAACCCCAACAAAACCAGCGCCAGCCGACTTTTAATAGTCAGCTGAAGCGATTTAGTTGGCTTTTTTCGTCAACCAGCTATAAACAACAACCAGCCGTTAAGTTCAGTCAACCAAGGCATACTTTACACAATAAAACATTCTCACAGCCCTAACTACAGTAGCTATGATTTTTTTTTAATGTTTTTAATCCACCCCCATTTATTATCTTCGTCCTTCTTCTCCCTCCTTCTCCCTCCCTAGTCGTATGATATAATAACGCAGATCCGGGGCCACAAATCAGGCTCTCCCCACTACAGTTAGTGAGACACGGATAAATTTGGTACACTAGAAAGTAAAGAGAAGACGATCGCTATCTTAGGAGATGGATGGTGGCCACAGGCGGCGAAACAGGAAGGGGGTAGGAATAGCAAAACGTTTCTATGTAATACATGGAAACAACGTAATGAGCGCCCAACTGTCGGAGGTGTCTCTAATAGGAGTAGGAGCGTCTCGAAAGGGATGCGTGGTCAATGGTCAAATGACTAAGGCAAGCAACAAATGAGTACGCCCCCCCCCCCCCCCCCCCCCCCCCCCCCCCCCCCCCGCCCCTCTCAGGGCTTCGCGCTAGGTGTCAAACACCCTGTTCCGGCATAGCGGGGATGCGGGGGTCTGTGGTCGTACAACTATGGCCATGCATGAATACCGAGTATACCCGTCCCACCACCACCACCACCACCACCGCAGCGGGCAGTATGAAAGTATTGACATGTCATCAACTGATTTCGTCATAATTTTCCTGCATCACACTGAAGGCCCCCCCACCAAACGTAAGAGGCAACGTGCAGGATGAGTCACGAGTCATGAAAGGGTCTCAACTGCTTGTTGAGGCGGTGCATCATGCTTGTTGAGGCGGTGCATCATGCTTGTTGAGGCGGTGCATCATGGCTTGTATACATATATGGCGGACGAAGGCCAAAAGCAGCGTTGTCAGCGTAACTTGGCAACTTTTTTTTTCTTATTTGTCCGCCCGCAGGAAGCTTTAACAATCGTATATATGATATACACGATATACCAGGGTATCACATCACATACTTCGAAGTATATTATATACTTCGTATAAATATATACCAGCGACATTTTCATGTTTTCACATGATACATATAATACCATATCTATAAATAGAGTTAGTGCTGAACAGTACCGGTATGTTTCTAGGACTATGATATACTGATATACACGAGTACCGTTCGTGAGTGAGTGTAGTTGGTCTCATCATTACCCTGGGGAACAAAAAAGAACAATCGTACATATTTGGGTAAGTTAGCCTGTGACCACGGGAATCGACCGTGTCAAGTGTTGGATTAGTACGGACAGATGGAGGTACTGGATAGAGAGACCGGCACGGTTTTTAATGTGAAGACAACAACAACAACAACATATAATATGTATATACGTAAAAAGGAAGGGGACCTCTACCTCCCGTGTAGAGTATATATATATGTGTGTGTGAAAAATAAAACTATGTAACATAATATCACATGCATGATACCTAGGTATGTGTGGCTGCTGGGTGGGTGTTCTTTTCTTCTCGCCATCCATGGATCCTACGCGCGTCCATCGCAGATCCAACACACACTCGATATCCCATCTAATGCATTGCACCGGTATACTGGTGGTGGTATACCACGTATCCCAGAGCAAAGGATCCAGTGGTGGTTGGGCGTCTCAACCCTCAACATGGAAAAGGAGGGGGTTGCTCCGAGCCCCGACATTTACTTGTTCGCCTCGATTTCGCCGCGATGTTATCATAGCTGAATATTTCCTATTTAATTACGGGGGGGGGGGGGCATATTATTTTCCCTCTTTCGCTAAATTAATTCATTATACCCCCATACCACGAACAACCTACAGACAGTTACCTATTATATACCTGGTATAGATTGTGCACGCTAAACGAGAGGGGTGATATATAGTAAATAGGACCCGCGGTGCACACTAAAACCTATACATTTACTCATTTTTACCGACAATAGTTGGTCCTATTAACTATGGTCCCCCCCCCGTCAAAAGTATCGGTGCGTACCCAGTGCATGTACCGGTAGGTACGGGTAGCTATTTATAAAGATAGGAGGAAAAAGCAAACAGCCGTGAGATCGAAGATTTAGTCGAAACTCATCTTTGCCATATACGAGTATATAGTCGTCAACGTCATTTGGTCACCCCCCCCCCCTATAAATATATGATATATTTATAGGTTGGGTTGGCGTCGGTTGGCAACGACGCTGTAAAACACGCCACTCGCTGCGTGAGCTCGACAACCAGGGTGCCGTTTTTTTT